>JARDYJ010000031.1:855000-1206427 GCA_029215755.1 Spea hammondii | reverse complement strand
ATATACAGAAGGGGAAAAAAATAAAATCAGGAAACACGGAGGGGGTCGATATACTCTCCGGGGGGGGGGGATTAAAATATATAACGGGGTTAATAAAGGATGGGAAGGAATTTATTTCAAAGAAGGAGAAAAATTACAACAAGAGAGCGGAATCCAACACTAGAGAGTCAGAGACTGAGATGGAACGGAAGGAAGTTTTACTTTACTGAGAGGGTGGGAGATAAGTGGAACAGCCTCCCAGCAGAAGTGGTAGAGGGTAATATAGTCATGGGATTAAACATGCATGGGATAGACATACGGCTCCTGAATCTAAGACGAGACCGACGATTGATTAAGCTAGACGGGGGCCGGATGGGGCCATTTTGCCAGTTCACGCTGCACGTAGAGCAGACGCTGCCAGCACACGCATATCACACGGTACACGGAATACGCTTCCTGATTTTCAACTACTGACACTCAGGCCCCTCCTCTTCTGTATAAGGGACGGGCACACAGTATAGAAGCCCAGCCCCCTGCCTTTCTATATAAGGGACAGCGTATAGACGCCCAGTCCCCCTCCTTTCTATTCTGTATAAGGAGCACACAGCGTATAGATGCCCAGGCCCCCCGCTTCTCCTCTGTACAAGGGACACACACACCATATAGACGTCCCGCCCCCTCCTCTGTATAAGGCAGGCACCGTATAGACGCCCAACCCCCTCCTCCTCTGTATAAGGGACACACACCATATAGATGCCCAGCCCTCCTCCTCCTCCGTATAAGGGACACACACCATATAGACGCCCAGCCCCCTCCTCCTCCGTATAAGGGACACACACCATATAGACGCCCAGCCCCCCTCCTCCTCCGTATAAGGGACACACATCATAGACGCCCAGCCCCCTCCTCCATCATATAAGGGACACACACCATATAGGCGCCCAGGCCCCTCCTCCACCGTATAAGGGACACACACCGTATAGACGCCCAGGACCCTCCTCTACCGTATAAGGGACACACACCATATAGACGCCCAGGACCCTCCTCTACCGTATAAGGGACACACACCATATAGACGCCCAGGCCCCTCCTCTACCATATAAGGGACACACACTGTATAGATGCCCAGGCCCCTCCTCTTCTGTATAAGGGACACACCGTATAGATGCCCAGGACCCTCCTCTACTGTACTGTATAAGGGACACACCATATAGACGCCCAGGACCCTCCTCTACTGTACTGTATAAGGGACACACACCGTATATACGCCCAGCCCCCTCCTCTTCCGCATAAGGGACATACACCGTATAGACGCCCAGCCCCCTCCTCCTCCGTATACGGGACATACACCGTATAGACGCCCAGCCCCCTCCTCTCCTGTATAAGGGACACACACCGTATAGACGCCCAGCCCCCTCCTCTTCTGTATAAGGGACACACACCGTATGGATCCCCAGGCCCCTCCTCTGTGCCCGTTACTCACCGAGCTGCCGTGGGAAGTCGCCGGTCGCGGTGTCAGCTCTTCCTCGTGTTGGGGAATCCCCAAGTCCCGATTTGCACCGCACCGGAAGCTCCACCCCCTCGCCAGTCACAACAAGGCGCCTTCCAGCGTGGAACACAAACTTTAGCCGCGGCGTGACGTCACTAAAATAGCGACCGGTCATTGGTCAATCATGGGAGTGATTGGCGTCCTTAGACCACACACCCACTTCCTGATTGGTTTATCGCATTACATCAAGGGACGGAAAAGTTGAGAGGGGCGGGGCTTGGCGATCCGCCTATTCTGGCACAGTAGTGGAGGTAAGCCAAGCCTGATTGGTTCGGAAGTTCACTCCGCCCACCACCCTGTGTGTGATTGGCTGGAATTATTACAGCTCGTCCTGAGGTGACAGGTGACGGCGGCGGATACCGGCACCGGGTACAGAGAGAGAGAGACGGCGTGCGTAATACGGAGAGACAGGTGGGGAGCGTGTCTAATACAGGGAGACAACAGACAGTGTGTCTAATACAGAGAGAGACAGTGTGTCTAATACACAGAGAGACAGACAGCGTGCGTAATACAGAGAGAGACAGTGTGTCTAATACAGAGAGAGAGACAGTGTGCCTAATACAGAGAGAGAGACAGACAGTGTGTCTAATACAGAGAGAGATAGAGAGCGAGACGGTGTGTTTAATACACAGAGAGACAGACAGTGTGTCTAATACAGAGAGAGACAGTGTGCCTAATACAGAGAGAGAGACAGACAGTGTGTCTAATACAGAGAGAGATAGAGAGCGAGACGGTGTGTTTAATACACAGAGAGACAGACAGTGTGTCTAATACAGAGAGAGAGACAGACGGTGTGTCTAATACACAGAGAGAGAGACAGTGTGTCTAATACACAGAGAGAGAGACAGTGTGTCTAATACACAGAGAGAGAGACAGTGTGTCTAATACACAGAGAGAGAGAGACGGTGTGCGTAATAGAGAGAGAGAGACGGTTTGTAATAGAGAGAGAGACGGTGTGTGTGATAGACAGAGAGAGAGTGTCTCTGTGTCGGAGGGGGCGGTCTGGACCCCCTCGCTGTGTGGGCCGGGGGGCGGTCGGGACCCCCTCACTGTGACTCTTTCTCCGCAGGGTCGCTGATGTCCCTCTCTCTGCCCCAGGATGGGGACGTGTGGGGTGCAGTGCTGCTGCTCTCCTGCTTCCTGCAGGCCGGCCTGGTTTTTGGGACCCTTCGCTCGTTTGGGGTATTTTTCCCGGCATTTGTGGAGTATTTTGATTCGGCTGCGGGGAGCGTGTCCTGGGTGACGTCCTGCGGAGTGGCTGTGCAGCAGCTAATGAGTGAGTTCTCTGGAGGATGGGGCGAGTGGGCACTCTACGGGTCCTCAAGGGGCCCACTGGCAAATTATAACATTACTTGACTAGAACAGGAGGCCAGTGATGGGTTAATTCTGGGGAGGCGCTGGCCGAGGAGTGGGGTTAAGCGGGGGAGGCACTGTCCGAGGAGTTGGGTTAATCGGGGGAGGCGCTGGCCAGGGATGAGGTTAAGCAGGGGAGACGCTGGCCGGAGGGGGGCGTGGGGTTAAGCGGAGGAGGTGCTGGCCGGGGGATGGGATTAAGCATGGGAGGTACCAGCCCCGCCCAACCAGTGCCCAAACCCCGCCCACAACTTATTCTTAGAACATTTTGTCTCGTTCGTAGTTTTTGTGGCACAAAGCGAGCACGGACTGTTGCCATAGAAACAGCTTCTGAGTTGTGTTTATAGTTGGGGGGTGATGCTCTGCAGGGTCCGGGGAGTTTCCAGAGGTGAGATATGCTGCAGGGTTCTTAGAGCAAAGGTCGGATTTTATGCTCCGTTAGGAATTCCCTGAAGCAGCAGAACGTGGCAGGGCCTGGGGGGGAGGTGCGGGTACGATCTATAAACACGCATGTAATAACCTGACCCCGGGAGCTAGCAATCTACTTATCTAACGGGAGGCTGGGGAGCGAATGATCTCGCGGTGAGCTTTGTCCCTAGGAGCTCGCACTTTCTTATTAGAAAGATTATATGCCGGATCCCGTGACATTCTCTCTGCCACGCGTCTTATAAACATTTAGTTAATGAATATCCCTGCCGGCAAAGAAGCTACAGCATTTACCCCACTGACTACCCTATCACCCTCAGACCACACCAACTGCCCCCCTATACACCAACTGCCCCACCTCCCCTCCTGTATACCGACTGCCCCACCGCCCCTCGCCTCCTGTATACCGACTGCCCCACCACCCCTCGCCTCCTGTATATCGACTGCTACCATTATATGGGGATCCAGACACAGATGGTGTTACACCACGACTCCCATCACTAAATACTGAGCCAGACTTTGTCTGCGGTACAGCAGAACACTCACAGTCTTACTGACGCTCTCACTCTCTCTCACACACTCTCTCTTATTATCTCACTATAGACTCAGCCGGCACAGACATTGCCCCTCGCCCGATGCGCCCCTGCTGCTCAGAGCGCCCTGGTGCAGACCTCATGCACCTCCGTGTCCAGCGGGGCGCATGTTGGGCGCCCCTAGCTTTTGCTTTATACCCCCACTGCCCCAGCCTAGAGCTTGTTAGAGACTTGGGTAATGTGAGCCGCTGCTGACTCTTTTTTTCTCCCCAGGTCCCCTCGGCTGTGCGCTCGCCTTGAGATTTGGTCCCCGACCAGTTATTGTGTTGGGGGGGCTTCTTGCCTCCCTGGGGATGTTTTGTGCCTCTTTTGCCACAAGCCTCTACCAGTTGTACCTGTGCATTGGGGGCTTGTCAGGTAACTTACCCTAAAAGCCTGCATGGGAAGGGGCAGACCGACAGCTGAGACTGGGGCAGATTCATACTGAGGGAGCCTCATTCCTTTATTGTTTTTCCTCCCCACAGGACTCGGTTGGGCTTTGATTTTCTCCCCCTCGATGGCCACCGTGACGCGCTATTTCTCCCGCAGGCGTTCGCTGGCGACGGGCTTTGTTCTGACTGGGGTGGGCACCCTGTCGTTTGCCATGAGCCCCCTGTTGCAGTACCTCATTGAAGAATACTCCTGGCGGGGGGCAATGCTGCTGCTGGCCGGCCTCACCCTCCACTCCGTGCCGTGCGGAGCCGTCCTTCGGCCCCTGCTGGGGGAAGCGTCCGACGAAACGCGCTCCTTTCTGTGGGGCTGCGAGCTGCTGTGCGACGGGCCGTTCCTCCTCTACTGCCTGGCCATCACCCTCATTAACACCGGATACTTCGTGCCCTTTGCCCACCTGGTAGCCCACATGCAGGCGAGGGGAGCCGGCGAGCGGCAGGCGGCCCTGATCATGTCGCTGGTCGGGGTGGCCGACGTGGGAGGGCGACTGTTTGCCGGATGGCTGTCCGATCTCACGCCCAAACGCATGCTGCCCCTTCTCAGCATGTGGACAGGGGTGACGGCCGTGGTCCAAGCGCTGCTGCCATTGGCCAGCGGACTGGTGGAGATGGGCGTGGCCGCGGTGGCCTTTGGGTTCTGTGCCGGGGCTCTGACCCCGGGGGTGTTC
Source organism: Spea hammondii (assembly GCA_029215755.1). Classification (NCBI taxonomy): domain Eukaryota; kingdom Metazoa; phylum Chordata; class Amphibia; order Anura; family Pelobatidae; genus Spea; species Spea hammondii. The sequence continues at coordinate 1,201,431 of JARDYJ010000031.1, read as the reverse complement.
GCTGCCCTCCCCGGAGTGGTGGGGGAACAGAAAGTCCTACCTGCCCTGGGACTTCTGCAAATGGTGGAAAGCGTAGGAGGCCTCGTCGGAGCCCCCATATCAGGTGAGACGGGGTCCGCGGCGTGCAGAGGGGACCTCTGGGGGACGCAGCAAGAATGGGGGGCTGCAAACAAAGCAAGGGGCCAGAGCCTCTCCATGCTACTTAAATGCCCTTGCCTCTGGTATCAAGGACCTCTCTGTGTCAGAATGCCCCCCTGCTGCCATATCGCTAGCAGCCCTGCTTTGTGTTTAGCCCACCATGACTCCCCAATATAATGTGGGGGGGGGGGGCTGAGCAACATACGGCCACATAGTGAACCCCCCCCCAGTACTTTACATACAATCTGCCAGCAGATCGGCCCCCCATCTAGTCACCAGCTGTAAAGACTCAAACCTTAATCAGTCATTGGTCTCGTCTTAGATTCAGGAGCCGTATGTCTATCCCACGCATGTTTAATACCCTCGCTATATTACCCTCTACCACTTCTGCTGGGAGGCTGTTCCCTTTATCTACAACCCTCTCAGTAAAGTAAAACTTCTTTCCGTTCCGTCTCAGCCTCTGGTGTTAGATTCCGGTCGCTTGCTGTAACTTTTCTCCTCCTGTACTTTAACCCTCGCATTTGTTTACAGATTCCCCCTCGTGCAGAGCAGACGTTGCCCGTTCTGCCTCTGGCAGGAGGTGGCATTTGTCTACACAGTCCACATTTTTACGCCCTCTGTTGTTTGGTGAAGGTTCAGCTGCCGTCACTTTTGAGACTTTAGTGCCCCAATAACCCCGTCCTGATTTACCGGCTGCCACCTCCTGGTGACTATTTACATTTTTGGAATCTCAAGGAGGATTAACGCGATGAATCCTACTAACTAACTACTACTAACCACAACCACTAACTACTACTACTAACCACTAACAACTACTACTAACCACTAACAACTACTACTAACCACTAACTACTTACCACTAACTACTTCCGCTGTTGGAGCGTAAAAACCCTCTCTCTGGGGTAAGAATACTAAACATCCCAAACGTGATCAAAACGGACAACCCGCCTTCGGTTTACAAACGAGGGCCGGAATAAAGGACTCCATGTCATGAAAGACGGTTTATTAATGTAAAAGCAACGGACGGGGCCGTTTGGGCGCCTAGCACCTTTGAAGTGGTTATATTTGCCACAGCAGACCCGTCCGCAAAGCGAGTGCCAGCGGTACCCCTAGGCGTCTTTCTGTGAGATCCCGAGTAGGTCAGGCTCTTTCTGTACACAGTGAAGACACTGGGCCCTGAAATAAGCGGTAACTGGATGTCCCTTCTAGTGCAATAAGTACACTTCCTCTGTAACGCGGAGTGTGACCCCTAGGCAATAACTACACTTCCTGTGTAGAATGGGGTCTGACCACTAGGCAGTAAGTGCACGTCCTGTGTAGCGTTGGGAACGGGGTCTGACCGTTAGACAGTAAGTACACTTCCTGTGTAGAATGGGGTCTGGCCACTAGGCAGTAAGTACACTTCCTGTGCAGCATGGGGCACGAGGTCTGACCGCTAGGCAGTAAGTACACTTCCTGTATAGGGTGGGGCACGCAGTCATTAGTCCTGTATCCTTTCTTTCAGGGTGGCTGCGGGACCTGACCGGTAACTTCTCCCTGTCCTTTGCCGTTTCCGGGGCCTTCCTCCTCGCCGGTTCCCTCATCCTTCTCGCTCTGCCTGGAATCTGCTGTAGGAAGCGGACTTACGAATTCGTACTGAAGACAAGTCAGAGCTCAGGGCCAAGGGACATGCCCCTGAGCAACAGCACTGACCAATCAGGAAGCGGAACACAATGTGACCCGTCCCCAAAGGATTGCTCCGACTGGTTAGAGAGCAGAGCAGAAAACGTCCTGCCCCCAAGGGATTCTACTAGCCAATCAGGGAGCAGGGCAGAACATAACTTGCCTCAGGGGATAGCGCTGACCAGTCAAGGAGCAGGACCAACAAAGACCTGCCCACAAGGGGCTGCACTCCCTTCATGACAAGCGGGGCATTCTTCTCCAGAGACTGAAGAGCTTGCTGTGGGGTGCGACGCCGCTGCCTGTGGTATAGATCGTGGCCCTTGGGGGTAAACGCCACACCCCACAGGTTTCTATTTTTTAACTTTTTTACTGAAACCAAAAACAGGTAATTAGATAAGATTTGTCTTTAATCAGACGGGGAGGGGGCACCTGGAACTTCTTACGGAGCTTCCTCTGGTCCGTCCCGGTTTTAAGGCCCCGGGCGGGGCGGTTGTGATCCTCGCTCACAGGGTGCTGAGCCGCATGTCATGGCTTCTGCGGGAGAGCTTCTCTGGGGCGTCTGAAGCCATGAGAGAGAAGTCGCGGAATATGTCCATGAACGTCTCGTCTCCTGCGGGGCGAGAAGACGGAACGTACCATAAGAGCACCGCTGGGGCGGACGGAAAAAAAGAACGCTGGCCGGAGGCGCGCGTACAAATTGCCGCCCCTAACAAGGCGCCGCCCACCGCCCCTCACCTGCTTGTCCATGCGCGAGGTCGCTGTCTCTCATCTTCACCAAGCGCAGCCTAAGGGCGAGAGGCACGGGTTACAAACGGCGGCAGCGAAATAAATTCATTCCCGTTACCCCGCTCAGTGGTTTATTACACAGAGCCAGCTTCCTGTCATGTGACAGGATCGGCCAGTAGAAAGCTCTTGTTGATAGAGCGTTGGGGGCGGAGCCCGACGTGTGGTTTATATATGGTTTGCTCACAGAGTCACGATATCGGCGTTGGCCGCTTCTATGGCGATGGAGAGGACGTCTTTCCCGCGGCTGTCCACGGCGTTAATATCCGAGCCCCGCTTCAGGAAGAGACACGCCAGCCTGCGGAGGAAAGACCACGGTGAGTGCGGGGGGCGAGAGGAAGCGATAACCGGGACGCTAACTCCCATCACTCAGTGCAGACAGAGACCGCGCTGCCCCCTGCACTGACACTAACTCCCATCACTCAGTGCCGGTTATATACAGAGACCGCGCTCTCCCCTGCACTGACACTAACTCCCATCGCTCAGTGCAGACAGAGACCGCGCTGCCCCCTGCACTGACACTAACTCCCATCACTCAGTGCCGGTTATATACAGAGACCGCGCTGACACTAACTCCCATCACTCAGTGCCGGTTATATACAGAGACCGCGCTGACACTAACTCCCATCACTCAGTGCCGGTTATATACAGACAGAGACCGCCCTCCCCCCTGACACTAACTCCCATCGCTAGGTGAGTTCCGGGGTATTATGGGGGATTAGTGGTATCCCTGGCTGTAGGTGGGTTCCAGGGGTATTATGGGGGATTCGTTGTATCCCTGGCTGTTGGTGGGTGCCGGGGGTGGATCCCCCCTTATCGGGAAATGGGGGTAAACTCACCCTGTGTACCCCAGCAGGGTGGCGTGGTGCAGCGGCCCCCTTCCATCTTTATCGGCTTGGTTGACGTTCGCCCCGTTTTGCAGAAGAAACTCACAGGCAACAAGAGAGTCCTGAGCGGGAGAGACGGGGGGGTAAACGGGGGGTCTCTGGGTGCAGAATGTGTTTGTTTGGAGCCGACACTCACCGACAGCACGGCCCGGATCAGAGGGGTCTTCCCATCCTCATCCGCCCGCACCCAGTTCACGTCCGCGCCGTGGGCGAGAGCGTCTGCCATTGTAGGGAGGTAGCGATGCTCTGCGGCTCGGTATAAGAGGGCCCCGGGGTGGAGGCTGCGGACGTCAACCGCTTCCCCATATCCACAGCCTCCCTCTGCAGAGAAACAACACACAGGGGACAAGTGTAACCCGGGGGGCACTTTGGGATTGGGCTCTGGGGGATGTGTCTGCTACACAAGCGCGAGTAATTACCCCTCGTGGGCGGAGCCAGGCCCGGTTTCGGTCTCAGCACTGGCTTAGGAGTTTTTCGGAGCCTGCTGAGTGATTGGTTCCCCTCTGCGTCCGCCCCGAGGGGTTGCTCACTCCCTCGCTGTCTGGCTGTGGCGGCGGTCGCCCGGCCCGTCTGCGGCTTCATGTCGGCTCCGCTGTTAGGCCTGTGTCCCGCGCTCCTTACTTCGGGGCTGCAGATTGGCCGGTTGGTTTGAGGAGCGGAGGTGCGCAGCGCCGTCTGAGGGAGCTTGGTGATAAACTTCTTCTCTACATACTTTGCCCGAATCCATATCTCCTTCTCACTGCTGGATAGAGAGGTCAGTGTCAGCCACACCCCGATATTCCCTCACGCCGTCATATGGTTAGTAATGATGTCATAACATTAGTGATGTCACCGTGTACTGCAGGAGGTTGGTTTCTTTATGTTCATTTCTTCCACTCGGGCCTCGTAGATTGTGTTGATTGTGTTGTTTCCGAGTTCGCACATCAGCTGCAAACAGGATGAAGAGGTTCAGAGTTACCCTCCCCCATCCAAAATATGCCCCAATCCACCCCTCTACCAAACCAATCACCCCGTCACCGGCAGCTGGGAACAGGACCAACCCTAACTCGGGCCCTGTCTGCTAAAGATCAAGATCTCAGGGGCCAACCCAACTGAGTTCAGTGAATTAACGTGGCCTGGGAACATGCGCTGATACACAGCCTGCTTCTTATGCGAGGCAGCGGAGTCTACGCCACATGCAGCCACAAACATACATAGATACGCACGCAAACCCATACACGCACAACCATACATATACATACATTATATATATATATATATATACACACACACATGTACCGACACACATACTGCGTCCTCCTCCGCACCAGCCCGTTACCTTAATGAGCTCCGGCTCCCAGGAATCGAGCGTCAGCGAGCGGACTTTGGAGAAATGTACCCCTAAACTTCTGTATGGAGCAAGACATGAAATAATTAGGAGCCCCCCCATCAGAGTATAAGAATAATTAGGAGCCCCCCCCCGAGTGTAAGAATAATTAGGCGCCCCCCCCGTCGGATTATAGGAATAATTAGGAGCCCCCCCGAGCACAGGAATAATTAGGCGCCCCCCCCTTCGGATTATAGGAATAATTAGGCGCCCCCCCGTCGGATTATAGGAATGATTAGGAGCCCCCCCGGTCAGAGTATAGGAATACTTAGGAGCACCCCCAGTCAGAGTATAGGAATACTTAGGAGCCCCCCAGTTAGAGTATAGGAATAATTAGGAGCCCCCCAGTCAAAGTTTAGGAATAATTAGGAGCCCCCCAGTCAGAGTATAGGAATATTATTAGGCGCCCCCCGTCTGAGTATAGGAATAATTAGGCGCCCCCCCCGTCGGCGTATAGGAATAATTAGGGCCCCCCCGTCGGCGTATAGGAATAATTAGGTGCCCCCCCCCGTCGGAGTATAGGAATTATTTGGAGCCCCCCGTCGGAGTATAGGAATTATTTGGAGCCCGGAGTATAGGAATAATTAGGAGCCCCCCAGTCAGAGTATAGGAATATTATTAGGCTTCCCCCATCGGAGTATAGGAATAATTAGGAGCCCCCCCGTCGGCGTATAGGAATAATTAGGCCCCCCCCGTCGGCGTATAGGAATAATTAGGTGCCCCCCCTGTCGGAGTATAGGAATTATTTGGAGCCCCCTGTCGGAGTATAGGAATTATTTGGAGCCCAGATCCTGACCTGTGGATCCCGCTGCACTCTATGCAGAGAGTCACCCCCAGATTGATGCTGGCCCACTCGGGCTCGGCTGCCCGGCAGTCACAGCAGGCGGCGTTTCCAGGGACCCTCAGCACGGCATCCTGTGCGCACTGCAAACCTCTCTGCTGCTCGGGCGCCTCGGCGGCAGATCGTGGCAGGCGCTGAAAAAGATGGAAGCCGTTGTGGGCGAGCCGGGGTCCTGCCGCTAGCACTGCGCTGACCCACTGCGCTGTTACTTACTAGGCTGCCGCTGTCCCGCTTGTTGTCGTTGTAGGCGGTCGTGATGCTGCGCTGGACGGCGCTGACCCACAGCTGTAAGACCCGCTCGGACTCTGCCTGCAGCATGCATGACCTGCGACAGCACACATCACATTAGGCATGACACGCTACGGGCCAGCTACATGCACCCGAACCAATAAGAGCCCAGCAACATCTCGCCGTGTACACGCCCCAACCAATAAGAGCCTAGCAATATCTCGCCGCGAACACACCCCAACCAATAAGAGCCCGGCTATTTTTCACTACATACACACCCCAACCAATAACAGCCCAGCTATTTATCACTACATACACACCCCAACCAATAAGAGCCCAGCAATATCTCACCGCATACACACTCCAAGCAATAAGAGCCCAACAACATCTCGCCGCGTACACACCCCAACCAATAAGGGCCCAGCAACATCTCGCTGCGTACACACCCCAACCAATAAGAGCCCAGCTATTTCTCACTACATACACACCCCAACCAATAAGGGCCCAGCAATATCTCACCGCATAAACACCCCAACCAATAAGAGCCCAGCAACATCTCACCGCATACACACCCCAACCAATAAGAGCCCAGCAACATCTTGCCGCATACACACCCCAACCAATAAGAGCCCAGCAACATCTTGTCGCATACACACCCCAACCAATAAGAGCCCAGCAACATCTTGCCGCATACACACCCCAACCAATAAGAGCCCAGCAACATCTTGTCGCATATACACCCCAACCAATAAGAGCCCAGCAACATCTTGCCGCATACACACCCCAACCAATAAGAGCCCAGCAACATCTTGTCGCATACACACCCCAACCAATAAGAGCCCAGCAACATCTTGCCGCATACACACCCCAACCAATAAGAGCCCAGCAACATCTTGTCGCATACACACCCCAACCAATGGGAGTCTGACAGGGCCGCACTAGTGATTGCGTGGCAGCACTGGAACATTAAGGCCAGCAGTCACCTGATGACGTCAGTGTACCCAACGGAGGGATGTGTGCGGCCGTGCGTTACGGTTTTATGCTCACATATCCACCCACCGGCCCCCGCGTACCCAGCCACCGGCCCCCACGTACTCGGCCACCGGCCCCCACGTACCCGGCCACCACGTACCCAGCCACACACTGCAGGACTAGACCTGCCAGTGGAACATATGAGGCGTCAAAGGCCAGTGTCCCCACCAATGAGATTATAGTGAAGTCTCACTTTGCACACCCTCCAGCCAATCAGAGCCAAGCGAGTCTTGCTGCCTGTGTATACACTACAACCAAAGAGATGATAGAGAGGCCTTCTAGGGGCAAACAGTCCACCAGAACCAGAATGTCTCCTTACGTGGCAGGTCGCGTAGCACTCTTACCACAGGTGGACAGTGAGGACTCACAATAAGTTTCATGCACCTTATGAGAGACCGGCACAGAAGGAGGAGAGGGCCTTGCTCCCAGAAGCTTACAATCTAATAGGCGGCTGAGGGGGAATAAGACAAAAGGATGGTGCGATTGTAGCGAGGGGGATGTGGAGAAGCCAGTGGCCGGAGAGGAGGACGGATGGTTCCTTCAGGATGCTGGCTGAGAGTCTCAGGATGATAGATTGTAAGCTCCTCTGAACAGGGGGGGGGGTTCAGCAAGGGTCCCGAAACTGCCTCAGAGGAGAAAGCGGGGTAAATAGCTAAGGGCTAAATGAAGATCGTTTGTAAATCACTCACTTTGTCGGCGACACCACCTCGAAGCAAAACCGTCTGTCGGCATCAGGACAGAGTTTAACCGCACAGAGGCGAAGGTCGACCACCACGACGGTCACGACGTCCTACACGAAGGGTTAAAAGCTGTTACACCGGTGGCGACATTATACAATGAGGGTTAATGGGTTACTGATAAAGTGGGGTATTCATGCACTCGGGGGTTAAAGAGCCACAGCTCATCGACTTGGATTTAATGGTTTTCGGGAAAGAACCGCGAGGACAAAGCATGACCGGGAGGCCGATCAGCGCAGGACCCGCTAGAGGCCACCCGTCTGAGGAAATGACACGTGAACTTCAGGGGGGCTTCTGGGGGGGGGGGGCAGGATGTGCTTCACTCACCACTTTCTTCTGATAAACCAACTGATTATTCTGGATGGAAAACCAGCGACTGCGGATACAGAGGCGACTGGTTAACACCCATCACCCCGCTCCGTGTCCCTCCGCCCACCCATCACCCCGCCCAGTGTCCCTCCACCCGCCCAACACCACGCCCGGTGTCCCTCCACCCACCCATCACCCCGCTCCGTGTCCCTCCGCCCACCCATCACCCCGCCCAGTGTCCCTCCACCCGCCCAACGCCACGCCCGGTGTCCCTCCGCCCGCCCAATGCCCCATCCCGTTTCCCTCCGCTCGCCCTTCACCCAACACCCCTTCTCTGGCTTCCCCCAACTCTTCCCCTCTTGTCAAGAAGCCACTCACCCATGCCCCTTTCAGAACAATACCCCCATTGCCCCCACACGTTCCCAATTCCCCTTCCATCCTGTCGCCTCGTGTTAAAGCTTCCCCTCCGTCGTCCCATCTCTTACCGGCTCCACGTCTTGAATGTATTACTGGCCCGTTTGAAGAGATATCCTTCTATCACTACATCAGAAGACGCGTCCTCACCCTGCGAGACGGCATCCTCGTCAGAGACCTCCTGTCCAAACGAGAAGTGATGGAGAATGAATGGCAGACGGTGGCATTAGCATCAAAAATACGAATGTGTGCGACATACAACCGGCGCCCCTCACCCGCTGCCCTCCCGATGCACGGTGCTATAGGAACATTGAGATATTCAACAAGTTAGTGAGGTGACAACATGTCAGTGATACAACGTGCCACCGGCAAAGAGACCAACAGTACAAGCCACCAGTAGTGTCGCTGTATCACTAGTACAAGGCCACCAGTAGTGTCGCTGTATCACTAGTCCAAAGCCACCGGTAATGTCACTGTATCACTAGTCCAAAGCCACCGGTAATATCACTGTATCACTAGTCCAAGGCCACCGGTAGTGTCGCTGTATCACTAGTCCAAAGCCACCGGTAATGTCACTGTATCACTAGTCCAAGGCCACCAGTAATATCACTGTATCACTAGTCCAAGGCCACCGGTAGTGTCGCTGTATCACTAGTCCAAAGCCACCGGTAATGTCACAGTATCACTAGTACAAGGCCACCGGTAATGTCACTGTATCACTAGTAGTGTCGCTGTATCACTAGTCCAAAGCCACCGGTAATGTCACAGTATCACTAGTAGTGTCGCTGTATCACTAGTCCAAAGCCACCGGTAATGTCACTGTATCACTAGTCCAAAGCCACCGGTAATGTCACTGTATCACTAGTCCAAAGCCACCGGTAATATCACTGTATCACTAGTCCAAGGCCACCGGTAATATCACTGTATCACTAGTCCAAAGCCACCGGTAATGTCACAGTATCACTAGTACAAGACCACCAGTAGTGTCGCTGTATCACTAGTCCAAAGCCACCGGTAATGTCACAGTATCACTAGTAGTGTCGCTGTATCACTAGTCCAAAGCCACCGGTAATGTCACTGTATCACTAGTCCAAAGCCACCGGTAATGTCACTGTATCACTAGTCCAAAGCCACCGGTAATATCACTGTATCACTAGTCCAAGGCCACCGGTAATATCACTGTATCACTAGTCCAAAGCCACCGGTAATGTCACAGTATCACTAGTACAAGGCCACCAGTAGTGTCGCTGTATCACTAGTCCAAAGCCACCAGTAACGTCACTGTATCACTAGTCCAAGGCCACCGGTAACGAGACACGGATTCTATCCCACCTTGTCTTTGATGGTAATGAGTTTCTGCTCCAGGTCTCTCTGCTCCCGGGCCGCTTCCAACACAGACTGGTGAACCTGCGCAGACACGTGACCAAGAATTCAAAAGAAATGTTAAAAATGGTGAAATAGGGCAAAAACTTAAAGCTGCGCTCCCGACTTTGTGGGTTTTTGAACGCTGTTTTCCCATTTAACATCACACTTTGCAGCCCCCGCTTCGCCGCGCGTGATTGGTGCATCAAACACAGAGGCGCCGGCCGCTCCCGCGTGTGGACACCGGAAATAACTGGCATCGGAACCCCACTCCCCCCGGTACCTGCGTGGCCAGGTCACGGCGGTACTGATCCAGGCTCTGTATGGCCAACTGACTCTGTGCCAAGAAGGTGGCGTGGGCGTCCATCACCTGCAGCATCTGTGAAAAGAGCCCCCGAAACAGCATGAAATAATCAGCCCCAGACCGGGCAATCACAGGAATCAGCCCCAGACCGGGCAATCACAGAAATCAGCCCCAGACCGGGCAATCACAGGAATCAGCCCCAGACCGGGCAATCACAGCCATCAGCCCCAGACCGGGCAATCACAGCCATCAGCCCCAGACCGGGCAATCACAGGAATCAGCCCCAGACCGGGCAATCACAGGAATCAGCCCCAGACCAGGCAATCACAGCCATCAGCCCCAGATCGGGCAATCACAGCCATCAGCCCCAGATCGGGCAATCACAGCCATCAGCCCCAGAGAGAGGGCAATCACAGCCATCAGCTCCAGACCGGGCAATCACAGCCATCAGCCCCAGATCGGGCAATCACAGCCATCAGCCCCAGAGAGGGCAATCACAGCCATCAGCTCCAGACCGGGCAATCACAGCCATCAGCCCCAGACCGGGCAATCACAGCCATCAGCCCCAGACCGGGCAATCACAGCCATCAGCCCCAGACCGGGCAATCACAGCCATCAGCCCCAGACCGGGCATTCACAGCCATCAGCCCCATTCTGCTCCACACACCGGGCTCGCGGAACAAGAAACCCCGCCAGCCACCCACTGCCTCATTACCCTGCCCACATATACACTGCCCCATTATCTCCCCCCATACAGCCCCATTACCCCGCCCACATATACACTGACACATTAACTCCCCCCATACTGCCCCATTACCCCACCCACATATACACTGCCACATTAACTCCCCCCATACTGCCCCATTACCCCGCCCACATATACACTGCCCCATTAACTCCCCCCATACAGCCCCATTACCCCGCCCACATATACACTGACACATTAACTCCCCCCATACTGCCCCATTACCCCGCCCACATATACACCGCCACATTAACTCCCCCCATACTGCCCCATTACCCCGCCCACATATACACCTCCCCATTAACTCCCCCCATACTGCCCCATTACCCCGCCCACATATACACTGCCACATTAACTCCCCCCCATACTGCCCCATTACCCCGCCCACATATACACTGCCACATTAACTCCCCCATACCGCCCCATTACCCCGCCCACATATACACCTCCCCATTAACTCCCCCCATACTGCCCCATTACCCCGCCCACATATACATTGCCACATTAACTCCCCCCATACTGCCCCATTACCCCGCCCACATATACATTGCCACATTAACTCCCCCCATACTGCCCCATTACCCCGCCCACATATACACTGCCACATTAACTCCCCCCCATACCGCCCCATTACCCCCACACTCACAAATTGCAGGATATCAAATTTCTTCTTTCCTTGAATGACATTAATCTGAAAGAAACAAACAGAAGAGAGTCACTCGGTGCCCAGGGGTAAATCCGGCAGTGGCGTCTCCAGGTTTCATATTTAGGGGGGCACATGGGGGGCCAGGGCCAAAGTAGGGGGGCCAATTATAAAACGGTACATATACACATATATATATATATATATATATATATATATATATACACACACACGTTAGGCGTGCATTTTTAACTACATAATATGCACTTATCTCTTTGAAGTAAAGACTGTGATTAAAATATGATTTCAAAATAACAGCTAAAGTGACAGTTATTTTTCATTCTTTAATATTAGCCCCTGCTGACAATATATATAAATATTAGACCCTGCTGCAGATATATAGAAATATTACACCCTGCTTCCGATATATATTAATATTAACCCCTGCTGCGGATATATATTAATATTAGCCCCTGCTGCGGATACATACTTATATTACACCCTGCTGCCGATATACATAGAAATTATACCCTGCTGCCAACATATATTAATATTAGCCCCTACTGCCGATATATAGTATTAGTCCCTGCAGCCAATATATATAAATATTAGCCCCTGCAGCCAATATTTATTGATAATAGGCCCTGCAGCCAATATATATTAATATTAGCCCCTGCTGCCGATATATATAAACATTAGTCCCAGCTTCCGATATATATTAATATTAGCCCCTGCAGCCAATATATATTAATATTAGACCCTGCTGCCAATATATTTGCCACACTGACTGCAGATCAGGGGAAGACAGTGAGAGTCAGTGCAGTGTTCCCTCCTTCTGACTGCACCGTGACATTGAGAGGTCCTCTCCCCTGTAATCATCCCCAGAGTCCCTTTGTCCCCTCATTCACTAAACCATAGCGCTCTTTTACTTACACCCTGTAGTTCAGGTATAGATCAAATAAACAACACATGGAAACAGCACATGCAACTGAATGAGATTAAAAAAAAACTTGTATTTGCAGGTATACATAAATAATGTATGGAAACATAGCATTGCAGGTATAAACCAACAGAACACACAAACCCAGCATTGCAGGTATATATCAACTGGAAATCACATGTACACTCAGCACCGAAGGTTTAGATCAAATAATCAACACATGGAAACAGCACTCCAGGTATTGATCAACTGAATAAGACATGCAAATCCTATATTTGCAGGTAAACATTAATAATGTATGGAAATATAGCCAATACAGATGAACAGAATGACACAAAACCCAGCTTTGCAGATATAAATCAATTGGAAATTACATATAAACTCTGCATTAAAGGTATAGATAAACCCCCCTAAATTACAGGCATAGATCACTGGTCACACACCCCAAAGCCAACGCTGGTGTCCACACTGCCCACATAGAACCTGACCAGCACCTAAGTTACACATTATGTCAACTTTGTCCCCAAACAGCTGAACGTATGCCGTTTTTGTCCCATAAAGACCTCTCCCTCCCAATCTATCCCATCTACCCCCTCTCCCTCCCAATCTATCCTATCTACCCCCTCTCCCTCCCTATCTACCACATCTGCCTCTCTATCTACCACATCTGCCTCCCAATCTATCCTATGTACCCCCTTCTCCCTCCCAATCTATCCTATGTACCCCCCTCTCCCTCCCAATCTATCCTAACTATCCCCTCTCCCTCCCAATGTATTCCATCCACCCCCATCTCCCTCCCAATCTACCCCCTCTCCCTCCCAATCTATCCCATCTACCCCCCTCTCCCTCCCAATCTACCCCCTCTCCCTCCCAATCTATCCCATCTACCCCCCTCTCCCTCCCAATCTATCCTATCTACCCCCTCTCCCTCCCAATCTATCCTTATCTACCCCTTCTCACTTCCTATCTACCTCTTCTGACTCTCTAACCCCCTCCTAACTTTCTAACCCCCCCTTTGAAGTTCACTTACCTTGGGCTTGTGCAGCGGTGAGATCGCGAGGTCTCTGTATCCCTGGTTCTGCCGGCTTCACTGCTGGGCGCCGGATATGACGACATATACCGGCGCTCGGCTTGAAATGCCGGCACTGCGAACCAGGAAGAGGCCTCGCGGTCGCGGAGAAGAGTGAGAGGCGCCGAACGGTTGCTGAGAACTTATTCCTCAGCAACCGCTCGGCGCCTCTCACTCTCTCCTCCGGGTCTATTAAAAAAAAAAAAAAAAGACGGCGTTTCAATTGGGGGGGCACACCGGGGGGCACAGCATGATGTAGGGGGGGCCATGGCCCCCTCTGGCCCCCCCCTGCCGACGCCACTGAAATCCGGGTAAAGAGGTTTCCGGACCTCAGAGGTCTCATCTTCAGGTGAGATCCGGAAACATCTTTTTTTTCCCTCGACCCAAGACTCCAAATCGGGGAAGTAACGTCACTCCGGCCTCCGCAGCTACCGGTCTGCCACCACCTACCCCGTGAGGGGCAAATCCTGGGGGTTCAGAGCTCCGGGCAGTAAGCGGGTTCCACCAGAGGGGTTACTGAACCCGGCAGACGCTCCTGACGGCTGTCTCTGAGCGACAGATACATGGGTACCCAAGCCCTTTATCGAGACTCCCAGCGCCGGGACGCCGTTTTATATAAGATTTTAACGAGACCGTCTTGGAGACCGGGGCGGAGGACGTATCAGAGCGTCACCCCCTCACCTGCAGGGCGTATTCCAGCGCCCGCTCTCGGAAGGCCCGACGGGCTGTGTACACGGAGACCGCCGAGTCCTGCACCTCTTGGGTTTTCTTGCGGGATATCTCTGCGTTGTGATGCAGGACACTCTCCAGGCCCTCCCGGCAGCGTTCTAACTCCTTCCGACTGTCACGAAAAGATCTCAGATCCCTTGGAAAGAAACAGGAAGGTAGAGAACCCCAATATGTCTCAGAACCACAAGATCAAGGGCTTCCAAGAGACAGAAACCACAACGGGCCGTTATTTAAAGAAAGAGAGGAGAGGTTTCCACAAACATCTGGAAAACAAGAAAAAAGAGACAGTTCCCAGAGGGACAGCTGCAGAGAGAGAGTTTAAGGTGGATGTCTCACTCTTTCAGAAGATGAAGAAGTTTGTGTTTGAAGCTTTCTTGAATGGAGTCCAGAAGATCCTGAGAAGACAGAAGGTGGTGAGGACCTGGACCTGGTTGGGCCAAAAGAGGTCAAGAGCAAGCTGGCCCAGGGCAGCAGGAGAGCAGAGGCTGCGACAGAAGGACACAAAAGACACAACGTGAAACGAGACAGCTAGCAAAATAGGGGGAATCTGGCCAGGAGACGAGGAATCCCTCACCTGGGGTCAGGTGCGGCGGGGTCAGCGAGAGGTGCGCGGCGGCGGGGTCAGCGAGGGGTGCGCGGCGGCGGGGGGTCAGCGAGGGGTGCGCGGCGGCGGGGGGTCAGCGAGGGGTGCGCGGCGGCGGGGGGTCAGCGAGGGGGGCGCGGCGGCGGGGGGTCAGCGAGGGGGGCGCGGCGGCGGGGGGTCAGCGACATTCACCGCCCAGGCGATATGCAGACATTACCGTGTGACTGTCTACCATGGCACCGAGGCCATCGGTGAAACGCTTGAGACATTCCTGTAGGGAGAGAGATTCAGGCCGTGAGACAGTTACTTGAGGAATGGGACTTCCTTTACCGAGTTGGGAATGAAGCATTTGGGGTCTTTCTGGAGCGGTTCCGGTGCGTTTTGTGTTCCACGGCTCGCCCTTTTCCCCGTAAAGTCGTGGCCTCGTTTTTGGCCCCGGGAGGGCGTGTTGAGCCGCTTCCGATCCCTCTGGCTACACGCGTGTTGGGGGCCGTTTCCGCTCTGGGGTGAGAAGATAGACTGGGAAGGGGCTTTCTGCTGTAACTTGGGGTCTACGTGGCCTCGATTATTGTGAAATCTGCTTTTGGCGCAGAAATGAGTTCCTTTCCGTGTTTTATTACATCCAACCCTGAGCAGGCTTTCAGGATCTCCTGGGACAAACATGGAGATCCCCTTAAACCAATAGAGAGAGACGTGACACGGACGGGACATTCAGGCTTTTCTGTTTTGTTTACGTGGTGGGATAATACCCCATATCCACGGGGGGGGGGGGGCAAAGTTCAGCCATCAGTATTAGCAGACTGTATGCTTAATGGGCTCTATTGTATACGCATTCACACAGACCGACCGCACAGGAAGCATCCTAATGGATCACAGAATGGCTCCAGTCAAGGTTTAACTGCTGCCTTTTGTGCTTGTAGCGTTAGACAGTGGTGGCAATACGCAGAATTGCAAGTAAAACAAAGAGAAAAGGCTGCAGGCAGTGGGGCAAATCCGACCTTAAATCCGGGCAGTCCCCTCGCCAGCGCATGAATCGAGTTTACGCACCTTGAGCACGGATTCCCCTGGCGCGTGGGAGGATAAGTCTCTCAGGGCTCCCACAAACTGACGGCTGGCACCACAGTACTGACGGCCGCCGTCGGCCATGGCGGCTGAGAGTTTGACGAGCTGGAGACGGGAGAAGGAGTCCTCGTTACCGAATTCATACACCCCTGAGAAATGTCTACTAAACCCCAACACAGCGGGGGGGGGTAAACATGCGCGGGGCCGGTGTACGGCTCCTGAAACTAACACGAGACCAACCACTGGTGAAGGTTTTACAGACGGGGGCCGGATGGGGCCGGCCTGCAGGCAGTTTCTGGATTTCCATCCCTTTGGAAGAGTTTTACTCTTCTTGTCTTTTTGAATTTGTTCCTCACCAGCTCCACCCCATCACCTCGCTCTCTGCCCCAGTCACCTCACCCCCCCTCCCCATCACCTCACTCCCCCTCCCCGCACCCCCAAATCACCTCATTCTCTGTCCCAGTCACCTCGCTCCCCCTCCCAGTCACCTCACTCTCTGTGCCCCCGTCGCTCTCCGCACTCCCCTGCTCTCCCCGCGTTTAAATTATATTCCAAGATCCTCACATCCCCGAGATCTGCACTTTTTGGGGTAAAAACGCGGTATTTTCTCTCCTACCTTCTCCAGCCGAGACTCCAGATCGGAGACCTCTGATTCCACCTCCTCCATGGCTGCCCTGCTTACATACAAACACACGTGTTAGGAAAGTGGTGCTGGCACATCGATGTATCTGTGGCCCCTGGTTCTGCGATTGGTCCCCGGGAGGACTGGTGCGGTTATAGGGCCAGTATCAGGGGCCCCTGTGGCGTCGTATAACAGGTGAGTCTACACCTCAGCGGAGTCACAAATCTGGGCCCTCGTGGCACCCGCAGGGGTAAGTAAACATCTGCCATATGAAACAGCTTGTGCTAATTACCCCTCACATAGCATTCGGGGGCAATTTTGCTTAGGGTGAGTGCGTGTGGAGCTCGCGTGTTATGGATAGGGTGAGTGTGTGTGGAGCTCGCGTGTTATGGATAGGGTGAGTGTGTGTGTGGAGCTCACGTGTTATGGATAGCGTGAGGGTGAGTGCGTGTGTGTGTGTGTGTGTGTGTGTGTGTGTGTGTGGAGCTCGCGTGTTATGGATAGGGTGAGTGCATGTGGAGCTCGCGTGTTATGGATAGGGTGAGGGTGTGTGGAGCTCGCGTGTTATGGATAGCGTGAGGGTGTGTGGAGCTCGCGTGTTATGGATAGCGTGAGGGTGTGTGGAGCTCGCGTGTTATGGATAGCGTGAGGGTGTGTGGAGCTCGCGTGTTATGGATAGCGTGAGGGTGAGTGGTACTCGTGTGTTACAGAATTATTAGCAGCAGTGGGAGGTAGCACCGAAAAAGCGAACGCAGGCCGGGGTAAAAGATAACACAACGGCGCCAACATCAGGAACGGGAGACAATTACGACCCGACGGCTGCAATCGGCCCCTGAGGGGACATTAAGGGCCCGGAGGGTGGCTCTTTACCAACAACGGGATAAACGCCCTGCATTCTGGGAGGAATAAGGACGACCATCACGAGGCAGAACTTGTCGCTGACCATTGCTCTCCCTGAGGGCCTCCGGCCTGATGCAGTCAGGAGCATCTCTGTGGAAGTTTCACTCAGCCGAGTGCAGCCCCTGAGGACAACCAGGTCTCCCTTTACCTTCCCATCTGGGGTGGAGGCTGGAGGTGCATCTGCTGGGGGGTACTGGGGCTGTATAGATCCGGGGCAGTACAACAGCGCGGGGAAACATTTTGGCCGGTCTCTTATAATGAGCCCCAGCAGTCCAGCGTGTCACGGATCTGGATAGTCCGAGCGACTACCTCCGCTCTGCTCCCTTAGCCTGGGACTCACACTTTCCCCCGTCCCCCAGTCACTCGCAGAGACTCAGTGTCGGGTAAAACCAAACGAAGACTGATTTATTTCTCACACATATATATCACACACACACACATTATATATATATATCACACACACACACATTATATATATATATCACACACACACACACATATATATATATACATATATATATATACACACACACACATATATATACACACACATATACATACACACACATATACATACACACACACATTATATACACTGCTCAAAATAATAAAGGGAACACTTAAACAACACAATGTAACTCGAAGTCAATGACACTTCTGTGAAATCACACTGTCCACTCAGGAAGCAACTCTGATGGACAATCAATTTCACACGCTGCTGTGCAAACGGAACAGACAACAGGTGGAGATTATAGGCAATTAGCAAGACCCCCCAATAAAGGAGAGGTTCTGCAGGTGGTGACCACAGACCACGTCTCAGTTCCTATGCTTCCTGGCTGATGTTGTGGTCTCTTTTGAACGCTGGCGGTGCTTTCACTGAGACGGAGTCTACAACCCACACAAGTGGCTCAGGTAGTGCAGCTCATCCAGGATGGCACATCAACGCGAGCTGTGGCAAGAAGGTTTGCTGTGTCTGTCAGCGTAGTGTCCAGAGCATAGAGGCACTACCAGGAGACAGGCCGGTACATCAGGAGAGAGGCCGGTACATCAGGAGACAGGCCGGTACATCAGGAGACGTGGAGGGGGCCGTAGGAGGGCAACAACCCAGCAGCAGGACAGCTACCTCCGCCTTTGTGCAAGGAGGAGCCCTGCAAAATGACCTCCAGCAGGCCACAAATGTGCATGTGTCCACTCAAATGGTCAGAAACAGACTCCATGAGGGTGGTATGAGGGCCCGACGGCCACAGGTGGGGGTTGGGCTTAGAGCCCAACACCGTGCAGGACGTTTGGCATTTGCCAGAGAACACCAGGATTGGCATATTAGCCACTGGCACCCTGTGCTCTTCACAGATGAAAGCAGCTTCACACTGAGCACGTGTGACAGACGTGAGTCTGGAGACGCCGTGGAGAACATTCTGCTGCCTGTAACATCCTCCAGCATGACCGGTTTGGCGGTGGGTCAGTAATGGTGTGGGGTGGCATTTCTTTGGGGGGCCGCACAGCCCTCCATGTGCTTGCCAGAGGTAGCCTGACTGCCATTAGGTACCGAGAGGAGACCCTCAGACCCCTTGTGAGACCGTATGCTGGTGCGGTTGGCCCTGGGTTCCTCCTAATGCAAGACAATGCTAGACCTCATGTGGCTGGAGTGTGTCAGCAGTTCCTGCAGGAGGAAGGCATTGATGCGATGGACCGGCCACCCGTTCCCCAGACCTGAATGCGATTGAGCACATCTGGGACATCATGTCCCGCTCCATCCACCAACGCCACGTTGCACCACAGACTGTCCAGGAGTTGGCGGATGCTTTAGTCCAGGTCTGGGAGGAGATCCCTCAGGAGACCATCCGCAACCTCATCAGGAGCATGGCCAGGCGTTGTAGGGAGGTCATACGGGCACGTGGAGGCCACACACACTACTGAGCCTCATTGTGACTTGTTTTAAGGACATTACATCAATGTTGGATCAGCCTGTAGTGTGGTTTTCCATTTGGTTTTGAGTGCGACTCCATATCCAGACCTCCATGGGTTGATAAATTTGATTTCCATTGAGAATTTTTGTGTGATTTTGTTGTCAGCACATTCAACTATTTAAAGACGCAAGTATCTCATACGATTAGTTCATTCATTCAGATCTACGATGATCTACGATGTTCCCTTTATTATTTTGAGCAGTGTATTTATATATATATATATATATATACATACATACATATATATGTATATATCCAGCAAAACACACACACATTATATATATATATATATATATATATATATATATATATATATATATATATATATACACACACACACACACACACTAACATAAAACAAGATATTGGGGTACAAACCGTAATCTGCCTCCCAGAGACCACAGGGGCAGTAATGGGATTAACAATACAAGTATTTGCCCTCCTATCCACTGACCTCTTCTCCCTTCACTACATGACATCATTTATCTTCTGTCACTGGAGAGGAGGTACGTTCTCTTCGTCTTTCCTCTCGTCCAATCACCTGCCCCCTTTACCCCATCCCACCCAGTCTCTTTCCTCTACCCTTATCCCTACTCTAACTCATATCTTCAACCTCTCCCTCACTACTGGATCCGTCCCATCCTCCTTCATGCCACCATTACTCCTATCCTGAAAAAGTCCTCCCTCGACCCGACTGATCTCTCCGTGACTCCGCTCTCTCATGGCTCGCTTCCTACCTCTCTGATCGTACCTCCAGCGTCTCTGTCTCCAGTAACGCTTCCCTTCCCCCCTCTCTCAGTCGGGGACCCCAAGGCTCAGTTTTAGGACCTCTTCTGTTCTCTCTCTTCACTTCCTCCCTTGGCAAATTCGCCTCTGTCTCTACCTGGATGTCTGAACATTTCCTGAAACTTAACCTCTCTAAAACAGAACTCCTCATCTTCCCTCCCTCCAATGCTAAGATTCCCCTATCTATCTCCCTCGATGTTAATGGCGCCATCATCTCCCCGTCTACTCATGCACGCTGTCTTGGTGTCACCCTTGACTCCGACCTTTCGCTCATCCCCCATATTCAGTCTGTCTCTAAAAACTGTCGCCTCCATCTTAAAAACATCGCCCGCATCCGTCCCTTCCTAACACAGCGTGCCACTAAGGCTCTCGTCCATGCCCTGATCCTCTCCCGTCTTGATTACTGTAACTCTGTCTTAGCCGGTCTCCCTCTTAACCGTCTCACCCCTCTACAATCTACCATGAATGCTGCCGCCAGACTTATCTCCCTCTCACATCGCTTTACTAACGTCTCTCCCCTCTGTCAGTCTCTCCCCTCTGTCGGGCAGTCTCTCCCCTCTGTCTGTCTCTTCACCGGCTGCCTGTGCGCTTCAGGATTCATTTCAAAATCCTCGCTCTTACTTTCGAAGCCCTTCACATGAGTTATGGGGGGTAAAGGTGATGGAAACCCCTTCCACTTACATGTAAGGGGTAGTAGAAGTATTATTATTATTATTAAACACTCATCTACAGACACCAGACAGATCACCTGACGCCCCCCATATTCCTTTAGCTCACCTCTCCTGCAATACTTTTACCTATTGTGTAATACACCCTAAATCCCTGTAGAGTGTAAGCTCCTGTGCGCAGGCCCCTCCTCACCTGCTGTCTCTGTAAGTCAATTTGTTATGTTACAGTCTACCCATCGTACAGCGCTACGGAATTTGATGGCACTATATAAAAAGAATAAATAATAATAACTTAAGAAAAAGGGTCAGCCCCTGGTACATACGTGAACATACACACGTCACAGCAGCGAATCACGGCCTCGGGTATTTTCATTTTGAAATGGCGCACATCACACATATAGAACGCACCAATCGCACTGTACACCTATAGACTGTGTATATACGCATATAGAACACACCCATCCCGCTGTACACCTATAGACCGTATATATATATATATATATATATATACACACATATAGAACGCACCCATCACACTACACCTATAGACTGTATATATACGCATATAGAACGCACCCACCACACTGTACACCTATAGACTGTATATATACATATAGAATGCACCCATCACACTGTACACATCTAGAAAGTATATAAGCATTCAGAATGCATACCGCACAACGTACGTAATATATTTTGTATACACACATACAGAATACATACATTGCACCATACACAGAGAATGCGTACACACAGAATGTACACACGTGGCCGTATACACAGATATAATGTACACACGTGGCCGTATACACACGTGGCCCGTACACCTATAGAATAGACACTCGTACGGAACGCGCAGGTAGGCGCGCGGAAAGCTCCGTAATATCTAGCGGTTTCCTGCCCCGACTTCCTGCCTCTCACCGCAGTGGGGGGATGGGGGTCACATGACAACGCAGATGAATAACGTATCCGAGGCCAGATTAACCCCTTAACTGCCGGAGCAGCCTCTTCTGCCCAATCACTGATTGCTAGCAATCTCTGCAGCACATCGCGCCTCTAGACTCCGGTCTGTGCAGGACGTCACAGCCTTCGACGTCTCCAAACCAAATGCCCCAAAGTACAATCAAGCATACTCCACTAAAAGGATCCAGCCAGGGGGGGAAATGCACCAGCTCCCCAAATCAGAGAGGACCAGGGGACAGGGACAGCATCTCACCTGGTACGTGGCGAGTCCGTGAGACATTCCGCAAAGTCCAGAGTGACCGTCATATTGGGGGGAAGAGAGAGAGAGAGCACGAGAGAGAGAGAGAGAGAGAGAGAGAGAGACCGCTCTCCCACAGCAGACAGAACGCAAAGATCAGCTACAGGAGACACCCAAATCTGATCTACTGGAAGGAAGAGACAGCTCAGTATTCACGCAACACAGCGAGCCGAGGAAGAGACAGCTCAGCGCTCACGTAGGAAGAGACAACCGCCCTCGTTACAGGAAGGAAGGAGAGGAAGTTAACGGGAGGAGAGACCTTCTGGGTAACAACGAGACGCAGCTTGCGGCACAGAGGAGAGACAGCCTGAGAGCGAGAGACAGACTGCCGCAGGTGCAACGAGACCCGGGGGTTATTCACTAGAGGCGTCTCTGTTACAGGGTCACCGTACCCAAGGCTGGGTCCCCTGTTTGAGGGCTGAGGAATCACCAGTCAGTCCCTCATACGGAGCTCCTGCTATCCACGGATCAGTCAGACCACCATTCACAGTAAAACAAGAACTTTATTTACAAACACACAGAACTTTATATATAACCTCAATTCAATGAGCACAGAACCCAACTCCCAATCCCATCACTCCCATCCCATCACAAATCCCATCAGTATACAGGGGATGTATCAGGTGAGGGGATTAAGGGATACAATGGGTTCCCCCACCTGTGTTATCCCCCCTGTAGTGCGGGGGCCGGCAGGGCAGACGGGGCTGTGCTGGCTGATTAAGAGCCCCAGCCGGGTTACCTGATCGTCTCTTTGAAGGCCGGAGCTGCAGCCACATCAGTCTCTGGGCCGGTTACACAATAAACACAATATAATATATTACCGGGTGACGGTATACAGAACCGGACAGAAAAGTGCTCCATGACCCGGCTAAACTTCATATGAGCCAGCTAGCCTGGCCCTGTCACAGTCTCACAGCGTGATTCATTACCAAGGGTCCTCCGGCCCGTATAATGTATAATCAGGGCCGGCCGAAGACTTAACGCCGCCTGGGGCGAAGTTTAAAATGCCGCCCCCCGCCGATGCCGGGGGGGGGGGGCGGCATTATCTACCCCCCCCACCGGTACTTACCCTTAAACAGTCCTGCGGCGAGTCTCCCTGTGCTGCCACGGTGCCGGCTTGTAATGCTGAGCGCCGGAAATTCACGTCACTTCCGGCGCTCTGCATTACAAGCCGGCACCGAGACCGAACAGGGAAACTCGCCGCAGAGGAGAGAGAGAGGGGCGCCGAGCGGGTAAGCGAAAACCACTCGGTGCCCCTCTCTCTCTCCTCCGCTTCACAAAAAAGTGCCGCCCCTTCTGAAGTGCCGCCTGGGGCAATTGCCCCAGTCGGCTCCATTGTAGGGCCGGCCCTGTGTATAATCAAAAGGGCAAGGAGACTGGAGAAACCTCACTGATTTATCTATACATTATACAGGGGACTGGCTCACTGATTTATCTATACATTATACAGGGGACTGGCTCACTGATTTATCTATACATTATACAGGGGACCGGTCACTGATTTATCTATACATTATACAGGGGGCCGGTCACTGATTTATCTATACATTATACAGGGGGCCGGGTCACTGATTTATTATTATTATTATTATCCTTTATTTATATAGCGCCAACAGTTTGCGCAGCGCTTAATACAATACATAAATTCAAGGGATCTGACAAGACAAGAATTGACAGACTAAGACAAACCGATACATTAGGTGGAGAGACTCGGCTCGCAAGCTTACAATCTAGAGGGAAATGGGGTGACAAACATAAGGCATAGAGAAAGGGTGAGAGGTATTGTGGGGGGTATCAGTGACGGGTGAGAGGTATTGTGGTGGTTGTATCGATGACAAGGAAGTTCTAGCAGCTAAGATGGTGCGGCTTCTCTGAAGAAGTGGGTTTTTAGATGTTTCTTGAAAGTTGGGAGGGAGGGAGAATGCTGAAGGTTCCTTGGGAGAAGATTCCAGAGATATGGGGCAGCTCGAGTGAAATCTTGTAGACGGGAAAAGGAAGAGGTGATGAGTGAGGAGCAGAGCCTTAGCCCATGGGAGGAACGTAGGGATCGAGTAGGAGAGTATTTGCTAATGAGGTCAGAAATGTACGGAGGAGCAGTATTATGGGGGGGCAGTGTTGGGGGGGGCAGTATTATGGATGGCCTTATATGTCAGTACCAGGATCTTAAATTTAATTCTAAAGGTAATTGGGAGCCAGTGGAGGGTTTCACAGAGGGGGGAAGCAGAAGAGGAGCGACGTGCAAGGAAGATGAGCCTAGCAGCGGCATTTAGGATAGACTGTAAAGGAGAGAGTCGAGACAGTGGAGCACCAACCAGAAGAGTGTTGCAGTAGTCAAGACGGGAAATGATAAGGGAATGAACGAGTGTTTTTGTGGATTCTCGGGTGAGGAATGGGCGGATACGAGAGATGTTTTTTAGGTGCAAGCGGCAGGATTTGGCGAGGGACTGAATGTGAGGGATGAAGGAGAGGTTTGAGTCAAGGATGACCCCAAGGCATCGGGCCTGGTTAGTAGGAGAGATAGTCCTATACATTATACAGGGGGCCGGCTCACTGATTTATCTATACATTATACAGGGGCCGGTCACTGATTTGTCTATACATTATACAGGGGGCCAGTCACCGATTTAACTATACATTATACAGGGGCCGTTGGTGGTATAGTGGTGAGCATAGGTGCCCTTCATACCTGTAACCTGGATTTCATCCCCTTTAAAACCTACGTTGCTGGCAGATTGAGTCCGAATAGCTGTAGGGGTAGTAGTGAAAAGAGCGGTCACCGAGAAGCAGATGGTAATTGGTATTTTTACCATTATATAGGTGAAACCCCCCGTAGTTCGAGGAGCAGCAGCCTCCTGTTTTCCCGCCTGCCGCGCTGCTTTGGAAATGAAAGATTCTCCTGGGGGTCTTGGAGCTACAGTCAGTAATGGGGGCTCTGCAGAAGTCATCCATGCATTTCCAAAGGGGGGTCTACATGCGTGAAAGCGGGTACAGCGGCCGGAGACCCCCAATCCTCTCTACTATTACAGGACGCGGCAGGGTGAGATGTATTCTTCGGGTTTCCGGGTATTCCGGAGATGGAACGCGTGTTTTCGGGGGGGGGGGGGCGTGCTTTCGTGGTGCACTCGCGTGTTTTCGGGGGGGGCGTGCTTTCGTGGTGCACTCGCGTGTTTTCGGGGGGGGCATGCTTTCGTGGTGCACTCGCGTGTTTTCGGGGGGGGCGTGCTTTCGTGGTGCACTCGCGTGTTTTCGGGGGGGGCGTGCTTTCGTGGTGCACTCGCGTGTTTTCGGGGGGGGCGTGCTTTTGTGGTGCACACGCGTGTTTTCGGGGGGGCGTGCTTTCGTGGTGCACACGCGTGTTTACCTCACTTATATAATAAACGACACATTTTCTGTACAAGAAATTTATGTATTAAAAAAAATAAACTCAATGTACAAATCAAGAGAAATAAACAGCAGCTTAAATAAAACATCCGGGGGCACGGACCCCAAAATCAGCAGGGAGAGAAATGCCCCCCCTGTTCACATTACAACAAATACCCCCAGAATGCGTCATCGGTTCAATAAATTAATCGGGGGGGGGGGGGGGAGTCAAGTTTGAAAGGCAAAATGAATGAAGGGGAGATTGAATAACAGGGGCAAAAAAGCCTCCCCAAACGTGGCACGGATGCCCCCTGCCCCTCCCTCTGTGTGCCGGCAGCAGCTTTCTTCTTCTTCTTCACTCCACTCGCACCAAAAGGCTCCGCAGGACGGTGGCCCCCTTCTCCTTCGTCAACCACTCAATTTCTGAATTGGGAATTTTGGGGTCCATAAGATCAGGGGCTCCTGCAGATGGGGGCCCCACCTTATACGATCCCGGCCGTAAGCAAACCTGGAGGGCCACCTGGGCCCCGAATATCCTCTGCGATCGGGGGTCTCGGAACCTGGCAAACGAGACGTGGAGACGGTTATCGAGCCGTGACTCTGGAAAAATACCCCAAACCACCCAGAAAAAACCCCCGGGCTGTGCTCCGACAGGTCCTGGACGCCCAGAGTCAGCGGCTTTAGTCTTCTTGTTGGAAGAGCCGTGAATTACGCAGCAATCCCTCAAACACCGTCATTTCTCACCAGAGTTAAATATGGATTTCTTGCTACCCCCCCATTAAGACCCCCAATAAATGCACAACCGCCAGCCCCCCCCACTGCGCGACCCGAGGGCCGCCATTTAACTCCAGAGAGACGCCTGAACTTACTGGACTTTGGGGCAGAGCTCGGCGACCCCGGCGTATCTCAGTGTCGGTGACAGGACGGCGTTCTGTACCTCGCGGGTCGGCATCACGTTGGGCTCTGCCGCCGGGAAGCCGCTCTGCGGGTCACTCTTTCCGGGCACCGCGGTCAGAATACAGGAGGAACCTGGGGAGCGGGAGGGAAGCATCCAGTGAGATGAGCTGCGCATGAGAGGGAACCTGAAACTACCCACAAACATCCCCTATATGCTGCGGATCCCCTATATACAGCGTAAATACACGTCGGTGCGGCCGGATCCCCTATATACAGCGTAAATACACGTCGGTGCGGCCAGATCCCCTATATACAGCGTAAATACACAGCGGTGCGGCCGGATCCCTATATACAGTGTAAATACACGTCGGTGCGGCCGGATCCCCTATATACAGCGTAAATACACAGCGGTGCGGCCGGATCCCCTATATACAGCGTAAATACACGTCGGTGCGGCCGGATCCCCTATATACAGCGTAAATACACGTCGGTGCGGCCGGATCCCCTATATACAGAGTAAATACACGTCGGTGCGGCCGGATCCCTATATACAGCGTAAATACACGTCGGTGCGGCCGGATCCCTATATACAGCGTAAATACACGTCGGTGCGGCCGGATCCCCTATATACAGCGTAAATACACGCCGGCGCGGCCGGATCCCCTATATACAGCGTAAATACACGTCGGTGCGGCCGGATCCCCTATATACAGTGTAAATACACGTCGGTGCGGCCGGATCCCCTATATACAGCGTAAATACACGCCGGCGCGGCCGGATCCCCTATATACAGCGTAAATACACGTCAGTGCGGCCGGATCCCCTATATACAGTGTAAATACACGTCGGTGCGGCCGGATCCCCTATATACAGTGTAAATACACGTCGGTGCGGCCGGATCCCCTATATACAGCGTAAATACACGCCGGTGCGGCCGGATCCCCTATATACAGTGTAAATACACGTCGGTGCGGCCGGATCCCCTATATACAGTGTAAATACACGTTGGTGCGGCCAGATCCCCTGCATACAGCGTAAATACACGTCGGTGCGGCCGGATCCCCTATATACAGCGTAAATACACGTCGGTGCGGCCGGATCCCCTATATACAGCGTAAATACACGCCGGTGCGGCCCCTATATACAGTGTAAATATATTGCGGTATATACTGTGTAAGTATACACAGTGACTGAAGCTGACCTGATTATTACGGGACGCACTATTTACGTCCTGCGGCATGCGATATAAATCAGTGAATAATATATACGCACCGGGCAGCAGGTCTCCTCGGTCCAGCGTCCTCCTCACTCCACCAGCGCTGCTCCCCTGATAGGCAATGTGCCACTTCTTATACTGAGTGCAGGACAATCGAGGGTTAAGCCTGTAAAGAGACATGCGAGCGAATTGTTAAACACCAGAATCATAGCACAGGTTCACCAGGACCCTTGCACGCTCTCGTACACATTCACCGGGGCCCTCGCACACTCTCGCACACATTCACCGGGGCTCTCACACACATTCACCGGGACCCTCACACACATTCACCAGGGCTCTCGCACGCTCTCGCACACATTCACCAGGGCTCTCGCACACATTCACCGGGACCCTCCCACACACATTCACCAGGGCTCTCGCACACATTCACCGGGACCCTCGCATGCTCTCGCACACATTCACCGGGGCTCTCGCACACATTCACCGGGTCTCTCACACACATTCACCGGGACCCTCGCACGCTCTTGCACACATTCACCGGGACCCTCACACGCTCTCGCACACATTCACCGGGGCTCTCGCACACATTCACCGGGACCCTCACACGCTCTCGCACACATTCACCGGGGCTCTCACACACATTCACCGGGACCCTCGCACGCTCTCGCACACATTCACCGGGGCTCTCACACACATTCACCGGGACCCTCGCACGCTCTCGCACACATTCACCGGGGCCCTCTCACGCTCTCGCACACATTCACCAGGGCTCTCACACACATTCACCAGGGCTCTCGCACACATTCACTGGGACCCTCGCACGCTCTCGCACACATTCACCGGGGCCCTCGCACACATTCACCGGGGCCCTCGCACACGGTTGTACACATTCGCACACATTCACCGGGGCCCTCGCACACTCTCACACACATTCACCAGGGCTCTCGTACGCTCACACACATTCACCAGGGCTCTCGCACACATTCACCGGGACCCTCGCACACATTCACCAGGACCCTTGCACGCTCTCGCACACATTCACCGGGGCCCTTGCACGCATTCACCGGGACCCTCGCACGCGGTTGTACACATTCGCACACATTCACTGGGATCCTCTCACGCTCTCGCACACATTCACCGGGGGCTCTCGCACACATTCACCGGGGCTCTCGCACACATTCACCGGGGCTCTCGCACACATTCACCGGGGCTCTCGCACACATTCACCGGGGCTCTCGCCCACATTCACCAGGGCCCTTGCACGCTCTCGCCCACATTCACCGGGGCCCTCGCCCACATTCACCGGGGCCCTGGCACGCTCTCGCCCACATTCACCGGGGCCCTATCCCCCACCTTCACTGGGACCCTTGCACGCGCTGCGATTCTCAACTACTCTGCCAGGTCACTGCTGAGCAGCCGAGGGGAACCGGAGACCCCCAGGCAGGATATCCCTTAATCACACAACCTCGCTTTATTAGATTGACATTCAATCTGCCCCATCGCAGCAGCCGCCCCATCGCAGCAGCAGCCCCCTTCACTAACCGGAGCGGGAAGCTGCACCAGCCGCTGGGCTCGGCGTAGTCTCGCGGGGGGTCCCCTCTCTTCTTGTACACGTCGTCCCCACGCAGCTTGTGACAGGCATCGCAGTAACAAACCCACAGCTTGGAGTCCTCCAGGAAATAGCCGTCTGCAACCCAACGCGAGAGGGGTAAAGGAGGCAAAACGGGGGGGGGAGAGCGGGGGAGAGACCGGGGCAATAACCGGAGAGAGGTCACCGCTCTCCTGCAGACCGCCGGATAATGAGTGTAAATATGGAATTTAGATGAACACCATTTTGTATTAAATATACATCTCGTTATAGACATTTTACCAACGCAGTCTTGTTATTGATTTCTCTCTCATCCTTAAGGGGTTAAGTAACGGGATAAGGTACGTTCAAGGGGTTAAGTAACGGGATAAGGTACGTTTAAGGGGTTAAGTACCGGGAAAACGTACGTTCAAGGGGTTAAGTAATGGGATAAGGTACGTTTAAGGGGTTAAGTAACGTGATAACGTATGTTTAAGGGGTTAAGTAACGGGATAAGGTACGTTTAAGGGGTTAAGTAACGGGATAAGGTACGTTCAAGGGGTTAAGTAACGGGATAAGGTACGTTTCCTGCCGTACTCTGTGTAAATCAGAACGTTTCACCGTAGTCCGTGTTTGGTGTGGATTATTATTATATTATTATGATTGTTATTATTATATTTTTATTATATTATTGTTTTGTTAATATATTATTATTATATTATAATTATTATATTATTATTATTGTTATTATATTATAATTATATTATTATATTATAATTATTATTGTTATTATATTATAATTATTGTTATTATATTATAACTGTTATTATTATTATATTATAATTAATATTGTTATTATATTATAATTGTTATTATTATTGTTATTATTATTATTATATTATAATTGTTATTATATTATAATTGTTATTATTATTGTTATTATTATTATATTATTATTGTTATTATTATTGTTTTTCTTTGTATTTTCAGTATTTCAGTCGCTCGCAGCGATGAATAAAGCGAGAAGTGACTGAGAGCGACCGCCGTGCGTCCGAATGATTGACGTCTCCCGGATACCTGCGCAGATTTACTCCAGAGCCCCCGTAACGGAGGGCGAAACATTTTCAACGAGCAAGATCCGGCTGCCGCGGGAAGGTGTTTGGCGGTGTTACCGAGCGGCGGGGGCGATTTGGTTGGTGGGGCGGGACGTGGTCGGTTCGGCGGGGGGGCTGTAGGTCTCACCTGGGAGAAGCAGAAGGTCCTTGAACCGCGTGCAGAGAGCCAGATATTCACAGCTGCGCAGGGCCAGGGGGTCCGGGGGGACCCGGCACAGACTCTCCTTCACACCTACGGGAACAGACACAACGGATGAGAGCGAGAGAGAGCGGGGGACGGGAGAGAGCGCCAGAGAGCAGGGGGACGGGAGAGAGCGCCAGAGAGCAGGGGGACGGGAGAGAGCGCCAGAGAGCAGGGGGACGGGAGAGAGCGCCAGAGAGCAGGGGGACGGGAGAGAGCGCCAGAGAGCAGGGGGACGGGAGAGAGCGCCAGAAAGCAGGGGGACGGGAGAGAGCGCCAGAGAGCAGGGGGACGGGAGAGCGCGCCAGAGAGCAGGGGGACGGGAGAGCGCGCCAGAGAGCAGGGGGACGCGAGAGCGCGCCAGAGAGCAGGGGGACGCGAGAGCGCGCCAGAGAGCAGGGGGACGCGAGAGAGCGCCAGAGAGCAGGGGGACGCGAGAGAGCGCCAGAGAGCAGGGGGACGCGAGAGAGCGCCAGAGAGCAGGGGGACGGGAGAGAGCGCCAGAGAGCAGGGGGACGGGAGAGAGCGCCAGAGAGCAGGGGGACGGGAGAGAGCGCCAGAGAGCAGGGGGACGGGAGAGAGCGCCAGAGAGCAGGGGGACGGGAGAGAGCGCCAGAGAGCAGGGGGACGGGAGAGAGCGCCAGAGAGCAGGGGGACGAGAGATAAAAATGGAAATGAGACACGATAATGTATATTTTCATCCACTCACCATCCACCATGTCCGCCTTCTCTCTCTCCCCGGGAAGCTGCCCCTCATGAGGGTCCGAGGAAGCCCCCGGTATTTCCCCGGTTACAATGGAAACCTGCGTGGAGGAAAATGAGGGAGACCGAAATTGGGCAGAGAAGCGGGAAATGGTGAAAACCAATAATTTCTTGCCGTAAATGTTCTTTTCCTAGTATAGTGGAAGTACGTACGGGTTATTCTTTCCCCTCAGGACAAGCTTCTGAAAGACCAATCAAAAAGTAAACTCCTCCCCTCTTACCCATAAATGCCGGCAAACTGGAAGAGTCCTCCGTAATAACAAGAAATACGACTCACTCCAACGTATAAGGGAGGGAACTACGTACGTAAGAAATGATTGGTTTTTCCTGCGTATAGTGGCAGGACGTATGGGATATAGAAAGATCCCTTACATGGGTGGGATAGAGGCATTGACCGCTTGAAGAACAATGACGGCCGAAGCTGCAGAAAGGTCTAGCCTTTAATGTCTAACATAAGTATTCCATGAAGACCAGGTTGCCGCTTTGCAACTTTCTTCTGGGGAAGCTAAGGCCTTAGCTGCCCAGGAAACGGACATAGCTCTAGTAGAGTGCGCCTTAACCCCTTAAGGACAATGGGCGGTCCCTAAACCCATTGAAAACAATGCTTTGTCATTAAGGGGTTAATATGAGATGATACATCCACTTTACAGGATACATAGGCTAAACGAATAGTATCAGCAAGCCATCTAGCCAGAGTAGATTTGGACACCTCCTGGCCCGCAGATTTCCCATGAAACTGAAGAAACAGGTGGTCTGACGCACGAACTGTTGCAGTACGTTGTAAATAGACATGAAGAGCTCTTTCAACATCCAAAGAATGCCACATGATCTCTTCTGGAGAAGAAGGATTAGGAAAAAGGTGGGTAACGCTATAGGCTGGTTAATGTTAGTCCGCGACAAGATTTTAAGGAGGAAAGACGGTCGGAGATGCAGAACTACTTCATCCTGATGAAAGACAATGAACTCACTAGATGACGAGAGAGCCAGAATTTCACCCCCTCTTCTAGCTGAAGTGATGGCGACCAAAAGAAAAATGCAGTTTTTAGGGAGAGGAGTTTTTAAAAATATCTCCTGTAGAGGGTCAAATGACGCAGAACACAAAGCTTGAAGAACTAGAGATAAATCCCAAGGAGGAACGGACGACCTGGAAAGAGGCCTTAGTAGAGTAATAGCCTTGCAAAAAATGCCTAATAAAAGGGATCCGAGGCCAAGACCAAAGCAAGAAGTGACCGAGGGTGGACACTTGTCCCTTCAGTGTAGCCACCTGGAGACCTGCACTGAACTCCCACTCGAGAAACTGCAAGATGACTGGAATAGAGGGAGGATAGCTATGGAACTCTTGATCCTGGCACCATTCCAAAAAACCTGCTCCAAGTTCTGAGGTAAATTTCTGATGTAGACCTTGTAACCGAATTTATCAACCGACCGGCCATAGCACCGTGAATACCTTCTCCTGTAGAATTAGCCTTGCAGCATCCATGCCGTTAAGCGAAACATCTGGATGGTGTGCATATGGACATTGCGGTTTCCCAGTAGATCTGGAGATACTGGAAGTTCCCAAGAACAAATCGTCATCTGGAGCAGGTTCGAGAACCAGCCCCGGTTTGGCCAGAAGGGAAGGATTGCAAGCACCCTGGCTTTGTCCTTCTTGATCTTCTGGATACGCGGGATCAGAGCTACTGCGGGAACACATAGGCTAGGTAGATTTGCCATATCGCTGTTAGCCGTCTAGAAAATGAGAATAGACTAATTTTGTAGAGAAACCCAAAAAGAGGGGTTTTCTGTTTTGTCTTGTAGCCATAAGATCTACTTCTGTACGCCCAAACTTGACGACCCACCTGTCGAAAAATAACTGGGCTCAGAGATCACTCTGTCTGAGAATATCTTCCCCTGCTCAGGTTGTCTGCCAGTGTATTGAAGGCCCCCTGATATGACATGCCGATAGATCTCTCAGATGATTTTGGGCCCATAACAAAAAAGTCTCCGAACATAGACATTGAAGCTTCCAAGCCCTTGTGCCTCCTTGTCTGTTGAGGTAAGCTACTACAGTCGCATTGTCTGACTGAAGCTTACGTGGTAGAACATAATCCAAGATTTGAACGCCTTTAGGGCTAGAAAAACGGCATTCAGTTCCCTTTAGTTGTATGACTGGCTTGCCTCTTCTGGGGACCATCTTCTTTGGGCTCTGTGGAACCAAAGGTGAGGACCCCAACCTGTCTCTGGCGCGTCTGTTGTGACAATGGACCAGTCTGCTGCTTGAAAACAAAGCCATCAATTGAGCTGTTGGAGAACTACTCTTGACACCTGGATCTTAGAATCTAATTCCTCTTGAGACCTGGACCAGCTGGAAAGGATCTGCCACCGACGTGGCCTCATTCTTGACCGGGCCCATCTTACTGCTGGGATGTTAGAGGTTAGAAACCCAGGAGACTCATTGCTTTCCTGATTATACAAATCGGATATCGTTGCAGATGGTTTGATCCGTGTGATCTTCTGAGAAGTAAGGTGCAAAAAGAGGGATACAGAGTCCACAATGCGACCTAGGAAATTGATTCTCCTGGATGGAGTAAGACTAGATTTTTCTATGTTTATGCTCCATCCGTGCGCTTCTAAAAAGGCTATTGAAGTCTTCAGTTGGTGATTTAGTTGACTTGGACAGGATGCCTTGAGAAGCCAGTCGTTGACATACGGAATGACGGCTAAACGGTCTCAACTGCGCCGCCAGGGGACAGAGAAGCTTTGTGAAGACTTGTGGAGCGGTAGCCAAACCGAAAAGAAGAGCTTTGAGATGAAAATGCTTTGTTCTTATGGCAAATCTCAGGAACTTCATGGAACTTCCTGCCATAGGGACGTGTAGCTACGCCTCTTTTAGGTCTATAGTGACCACGAAATCCTCGGATGATGTGGGAAACGGATATAATGGCTTCCATTCTGAAATGTTGATAAGCGATACAACGATGAAAGATGGTCTTTAAATCGAAAAAATTCGAGAATACACTCCTCTCCATTGATGTTCCGAGGGCACTTGTTCGATGACCTCTTTCACTAACAACTTCAACACTTCTGCCGACAAAACTTTGTTCTTACTTTTTGTAAGATAAGAGGAACACAGGAAGTGGTCGCGAGGAACAGTGAAAAACCTGATCTTGTAGCCTACAAAAACTATTTGTCTAGACCACTCCGTTATTCGTGTGTTTTCTGTAGACTGAAACCATGCTTCCTGAAAGTGTTGCAGGCGACCCCTGCTCTTGCCTTCCAATGGCGAACCAAAAAAGTCTTCCTTGTTCAAACAGCAGGTCACATAAGGCTGCTTTAGAGGCTGTAACCGCCTTCCAAGATCTTAACCATACTGCCCGTCTGGCAATAAAGTAATCTTCCATTTTCTATATCAACAGGGCTTGATAACAGCTGCTCCCGCTGAAGCTGCTTTAGCCTGAACCATTCTCCTAACGGCTGTTTCGGCTCTCTCATCCGTAGCGTCTCTGAGTCCCGCTATCTCACCTATAGGAAGCGCGGTTTACTTAGATAACTGTGCAACTTGCGCCTCTACCTTTGGAAGCTCTTCCCATTTAATATCCTCTTGAAACTTGAATAATTGTTTAAAGCACTTAGAAATAAAAGCTCGATTGCCAGGTTATTCCACTCCCTCTGCATCAATTCCACTAATTTGGGAGGAATAGGGGAGACCCTTCTTAGTTGCTCTCGGTTGGAGCTGAAGAACTTGCCAATTTCTTGAGGTGGAAAGCCGAATCCGTCCTCTGAATCATAAGAATCAGTCTCAGAAGATGAGCGAGAGCATTCCCCCGAAGAACAGTCAGACGATGCCGCCTTTAATGCCTTTTGCCGCACCATCAGAAGAATCCACGAAGCTGTTCACCCTACGAGGGCCAAGAAAGAACTGAGGACTCTTCCAGTTTGCCGGCCTTTATCGGTAAGAGGGGAGGAGTTTACTTTTTGTCCTGAGGGGAAACAACAACCCATACGTACTGCCACCATACGCAGGAAAAATAATGGAGAGAAAGGGAGACTGGTGGCTTACGCAGGAAAAATAATGGAGAGAAAGGGAGACTGGTGGCTCGGGTCACCGTCCGATTACCGGGGGGGTCACCATCTGGTTACCGGGGGATCTGGAGCTCGGGTTACCAGGGGGGGGGGGGGCTTGTGTCACCGTCCGGTTACCAGGGGGTCTCACCTGCTCACATTGCCCGTACAGGTCCAGCAGCACGTAGCAGGGATCGGGAAGGTCCTGGACGCCGACCCCCTGATCCAGCCCGTTCACATAGAGGTGCAGCCCACCCGCCGAGTCCCGCAGGAGCCCCAGACACGTCCCCTCGGGGCAAAGGTCCAGGTTCGGCCCATAACCATCACGGACCTGGGGAGAGACGGGAGAGTAAAATAACGTGGGCTTTCTCTCCATGGGACTCCCGTGGGCCCCCGCCGCAGAGCTCCGTGGGACCTCCGTGCGCCCCGCCGCAGAGCTCCGTGAGACTCCCGTGGGCCCCGCCGCAGAGCTCCGTGAAACTCCCTTTGCCCCCCGCCGCAGAGCTCCGTGAGACTCCCGTGGGCCCCGCCGCAGAGCTCCGTGAAACTCCCTTTGCCCCCCGCCGCAGAGCTCCGTGAGACTCCCGTGGGCCCCGCCGCAGAGCTCCGTGAAACTCCCTTTGCCCCCCGCCGCATAGCTCCGTGAGACTCCCGTGGGCCCCGCCGCAGAGCTCCGTGAGACTCCCGTGGGCCCCGCCGCAGAGCCATGTGCTCTGGCTGTGCCTTTGCGCGGAGTACCTTGGCCCCGTTGCAGAGCACCGCGCTCCGCTGGAAGAGCCACGCGTTCCGTTTTATGGCCGCTGCCGTCGCAGGGAAGTTGAGTCTTTCTGGCGAAGCCCCGATAACCCCGAGCGACAGAGACGACGTCCAGCGGGGGGACAGCTGATCGATCCTCACCTGGGGACGGCAAACAAAAGGTTAAACCAGTACAGACAACACCGGGGGGGTCACGGCACACAGACAGCGCCGGGGAGGGAGGGGGTTTGGATTAGGGCACACAGACCGCTGACCAATCCTGACCCGGTTGAGGGGAGAAACAAACCTGGAAGAGGGAGAGGCGGGGAAGGGGCGGAGTCAGCACGACGATCCCCTGGTTGTAGCTGGACACCCGTGTGGCGGTGCGATTCCCGCGTGACAGGAGGATGTTCTTCCCGTGATTCGCCATGAAGTGTACGGAGTGCGACTGGACATCACCCTGCGCAGAGAACATAACCACACCCTCAAATCACCGGCAGGGGGAGGGGCAGACGCCCGCATCACACCGCAGGGGGAGGAGCAGACCCCAGCAGGGGGGGGGGGTCAGGACTCGTTGCGGTGGTTGCTTACGAGACAGGCTGCCTCCTCTTCCTCCTCGCTCTCCGAGGTCACAGACGGCGGTTTGGTGGCGTCGGATTCCTCGAGGATGGAGGAGCTGACCACGGAGACCGCGGTGACGAAGCCGTGCAAATCCAGAACAGCGTATACAGCCTGAAGACAGAGAACGTACAGATATAGGTGCCACGCCACAACCCGCCCCGTGACCCGATGCCCCACCCCGTGACCAGACGGCACGCCACAACCCGTCCCGTGACCACACGCCCCGTGCCGGCGAGGAGTCTCACCTTGGGGATCCCACAAGCCGCCGGCCCCATGTCCTCTCCGTTTATCAGGATATGTAGCGTGTCATCGCTGTCACGGCGAACACCCAACCTGCAGCCGACCTGGGCACAGACAGACAAGAATAAAGTCACAGGGGCCCCGGGGCCACGACCGAGACCCCCGGCCCCCGCCAGCCCCCCATTTCTCTTACCTGAATCCTTTCTAAGTTGCTGCAATAATTCTCCCGAAGACGCTGCCCGTTCCTCGTGACCTCTGAACCCGACACCAACCACGTGACCCGGGAACGCAGGTCAAGGGCCCGAGCCGGAAGCCCGCTGCCCAGAAATGGAGCGTCGTGAGGGGGGAGCGACGTGGCTCCGATGTGACAGGATCCGGACCACTCGGGGTCTACTCGCTCCACTCTGACCTGGGCAAGCGACACGGCAAGTAGCAGACAGGTGACGCTCTCTGGGGCCACTAGCGGTCTTCCAGCCATGGGACAGCCACGCAAACCAGTGACGGCAGTGACGATCTCTGGGGCCCCAGGGGCTGACAGTGCTAGTGACGCTCTCGGGGGGGGGGCCCAGGGGCTGACAGTGTTAGCGACGCTCTCGGGGAGAGGGCCAGGGGCTGACGGTGTTAGCGACGCTCTCGGGGGTCCGGGACAGGGGCCGACAGTGTTAGCGACGCTCTAGTTGGGCCCCAGGGGCTGACAGTGTTAGCGTCACTCGGGGGGGGGGTTGGCCCAGGCGCTGACAGGAGGAGACCACACTCCGGACTCACCTCAAACATCTCGTTGGTGAGGAGTTCGCTGCTGCTGAACACGACTCCATCGGTGTACCCGGCGCTGCGCTCGGCCCGCGTCCCGTCACACACAATAGACACGTTCTTCCCGCAGACGGCGTGAAACCTGTGAGACACGCCGGGGACTGGGCGAGAAAGGGCGACAATGAAATGAGCCGCCGGTAATACGGGGCGGGGGGTGGAGATCTCACCGGCCCCGCATGATACATGTATGTATCATAACACGGGATTATTTCACGTCCGGCCAGGAACGCGGATGACAGGAGACACCGGGTACGATGTACAGCAGCACCGAGTATACTGACCTGGGGACGGGGTGGGGAAGGACTTGTCGGTCACGTGGCTCACGGACAGGCTGTTATCTATCAGACCGCTACCCCCCGTCACGGAGACCTGGACACACTGGCCATAGAGGTCTATCACGGCGTATATATCTGGGGAGAGACGCGAGATGTGCGTGAGACGGCCCGCCGGCCCCAGCTCACCCCGCCCCGCACACACCGGCCCCCCCCGCACACCTCTG
This sequence comes from Spea hammondii, assembly GCA_029215755.1. NCBI lineage: Eukaryota > Metazoa > Chordata > Amphibia > Anura > Pelobatidae > Spea > Spea hammondii. Next base: position 1,163,349 of record JARDYJ010000031.1, on the reverse strand, counting down.
CCGGGAGGCAGCCCCGTGCAGGCCACCCCCTGATCCTCCCCGTTGATGTAGTAATGCAGATCCCCCCTGGCGGTCTTCATCATCCCGATCCTGGATCCGCTGCCCAGGGAGTCCAGGTCGCAGCCGTAGTTATTCCGCAGCGTGTTCCCATCCTGCATGATCGCCGTGCCGCTGCCGGGGAGAGAGAGAGCGTCACGCGGGGCACCCCGAGAGAGAGCGTCACGCGGGGCACCCCGAGAGAGAGAGAGAGAGCGTCACGCGGGGCACCCCGAGAGAGAGAGAGAGAGAGCGTCACGCGGGGCACCCCGAGAGAGAGCGTCACGCGGGGCACCCCGAGAGAGAGCGTCACGCGGGGCACCCCGAGAGAGAGAGAGAGAGCGTCACGCGGGGCACCCCGAGAGAGAGAGAGAGCGAGTCACGCGGGGCACCCCGAGAGAGAGAGAGAGCGTCACGCGGGGCACCCCGAGAGAGAGAGCGTCACGCGGGGCACCCCGAGAGAGAGAGCGTCACGCGGGGCACCCCGAGAGAGAGAGCGTCACGCGGGGCACCCCGAGAGAGAGAGAGAGAGAGAGAGGAGAGAGAGAGAGAGAGAGAGAGAGAGAGCGTCACGCGGGGCACCCCGAGAGAGAGAGAGAGCGTCACGCGGGGCACCCCGAGAGAGAGAGAGAGCGTCACGCGGGGCACCCCCGAGAGAGAGCGTCACGCGGGGCACCCCGAGAGAGAGCGTCACGCGGGGCACCCCCGAGAGAGAGCGTCACGCGGGGCACCCCGAGAGAGAGCGTCACGCGGGGCACCCCGAGAGAGAGCGTCACGCGGGGCACCCCGAGAGAGAGCGTCACGCGGGGCACCCCGAGAGAGAGCGTCACGCGGGGCACCCCGAGGAGAGAGAGCGTCACGCGGGGCACCCCGAGAGAGAGCGTCACGCGGGGCACCCCGAGAGAGAGCGTCACGCGGGGCACCCCGAGAGAGAGCGTCACGCGGGGGCACCCCGAGAGAGAGAGCGTCACGCGGGGCACCCCGAGAGAGAGAGCGTCACGCGGGGCACCCCGAGAGAGAGAGAGCGTCACGCGGGGCACCCCGAGAGAGAGAGAGAGAGCGTCACGCGGGGCACCCCGAGAGAGAGAGAGAGAGCGTCACGCGGGGCACCCGAGAGAGAGAGAGCGTCACGCGGGGCACCCCGAGAGAGAGAGCGTCACGCGGGGCACCCCGAGAGAGAGAGAGAGAGAGAGAGAGAGAGAGAGAGCGCGTCACGCGGGGCACCCCGAGAGAGAGAGAGAGAGAGAGAGAGAGAGAGGAGCGTCCAGCGGGGCCCCCCGAGAGAGAGAGAGAGAGAGCGTCACGCGGGGCACCCCGAGAGAGAGAGAGCGTCACGCGGGGCACCCCGAGAGAGAGAGAGCGTCACGCGGGGCACCCCCGAGAGAGAGAGCGTCACGCGGGGCACCCCGAGGAGAGAGAGAGAGAGCGTCACGCGGGGCACCCCGAGAGAGAGAGAGCGTCACGCGGGGCACCCCGAGAGAGAGAGCGTCACGCGGGGCACCCCGGAGAGAGGAGAGAGAGAGCGCGTCACGCGGGGGCACCCCGAGAGAGCGAGAGAGAGAGAGAGAGAGAGAGAGAGAGCGTCACGCGGGGCACCCCGAGAGAGAGAGAGAGAGAGCGTCACGCGGGGCACCCCGAGAGAGAGAGAGAGAGAGAGAGAGCGTCACGCGGGGCACCCCGTGAGAGAGAGAGAGCGTCACGCGGGGCACCCCGAGAGAGAGAGAGCGTCACGCGGGGCACCCGAGCGAGAGAGAGAGAGAGAGAGAGCGTCACGCGGGGCACCCCGAGAGAGAGAGCGTCACGCGGGGCACCCCGAGAGAGAGAGCGTAACGGGGGGCACCCCGAGAGAGAGAGAGAGAGCGGTCACGCGGGGCACCCCGAGAGAGAGTGAGAGCGTCACGCGGGGCACCCTCCGAGAGAGAGAGCGTCACGCGGGGCACCCCGAGAGAGAGAGAGAGAGCGTCACGCGGGGCACCCAGAGAGAGAGAGAGGCGCGTCACGCGGGGCACCCCGAGAGAGAGAGAGAGAGAGCGTCACGCGGGGCACCCCGAGAGAGAGAGAGAGAGCGTCACGCGGGGCACCCCCGAGAGAGAGAGAGAGAGCGTCACGCGGGGCACCCCGAGAGAGAGAGAGAGCGTCACCGCGGGGCACCCCGAGAGAGAGAGAGAGCGTCACGCGGGGCACCCCGAGAGAGAGAGAGAGAGAGAGAGAGAGAGAGAGAGAGAGAGAGAGAGAGAGAGAGTCACGCGGGGCACCCCGAGCGAGAGAGAGAGAGAGCGTCACGCGGGGCACCCCGAGCGAGAGAGAGAGAGAGCGTCACGCGGGGCACCCCGAGCGATGAGAGAGAGCGTCACGCGGGGCACCCCGAGAGAGAGAGAGCGTCACGCGGGGCACCCCGAGAGAGAGAGAGCGTCACGCGCGGGGCACCCCGAGAGAGAGGGGAGCGTCACGCGGGGCACCCCGAGAGAGATGGAGCGTCACGCGGGGACCCCGAGAGAGAGGGAGCGTCACGCGGGGAACCCCGAGAGAGAGGGAGCGTCACGCGGGGAACCCCGAGAGAGAGGGAGCGTCAGCGGGAACCCGAGAGAGAGGGAGCGTCACGCGGGGAACCCCGAGAGAGAGGGAGCGTCACGCGGGGAACCCCGAGAGAGGGAGCGTCACGCGGGGAACCCCGAGAGAGAGAGCGTCACGCGGGGCACCCCGAGAGAGAGAGAGAGCGCGTCACGCGGGGCACCCCGAGAGAGAGCGTCACGCGGGGCACCCGAGAGAGAGAGAGCGTCACGCGGGGAACCCCGAGAGAGAGAGAGCGTCACGCGGGGAACCCCGAGAGAGAGAGAGCGTCACGCGGGGGAACCCCGAGAGAGAGAGAGCGTCACGCGGGGAACCCCGAGAGAGGGAGCGTCACGCGGGGAACCCCGAGAGAGGGGAGCGTCACGCGGGGAACCCCAAAAGAGGGAGCGTCACGCGGGGAACCGTCACGCGGGGAACCCCGAGAGAGAGAGAGAGAGCGCGTCACGCGGGGCACCCCGAGAGAGAGAGAGCGTCACGCGGGGAACCCCGAGAGAGAGAGAGAGAGCGGTCACGCGGGGAACCCCGAGAGAGAGAGAGCGTCACGCGGGGAACCCCGAGAGAGAGAGAGAGAGCGTCACGCGGGGAACCCCGAGAGAGAGCGTCACCGCGGGGAACCCCAAAAGAGGAGAGCGTCACGCGGGGAACCCCCGAGAGAGAGAGCGTCACGCGGGGAACCCCGAGAGAGAGAGGAGAGCGTCACGCGGGGAACCCCGAGAGAGAGAGCGTCACGCGGGGAACCCCGAGAGAGAGAGAAGCGTCACGCGGGGAACCCCGAGAGACGAGAGAGCGTCACGCGGGGAACCCCGAGAGAAGAGAGCGTCACGCGGGGAACCCCGAGAGAGAGAGCGTCACGCGGGGAACCCCGAGAGAGAGAGCGTCACGCGGGGAACCCCGAGAGAGAGCGTCACGCGGGGAACCCCGAGAGAGAGAGAGCGCGTCACGCGGGGAACCCCGAGAGAGAGAGCGCGTCACGCGGGGAACCCCGAGAGAGAGAGCGCGTCACGCGGGGAACCCCGAGAGAGAGAGAGCGCGTCACGCGGGGAACCCCGAGAGAGAGAGCGCGTCACGCGGGGAACCCAGAGAGAGAGAGAGCGCGTCACGCGGGGAACCCAGAGAGAGAGATAGCGCGCGTCACGCGGGGAACCCAGAGAGAGAGAGAGCGCGCGTCACGCGGGGAACCCAGAGAGAGAGAGAGCGCGCGTCACGCGGGGAACCCAGAGAGAGAGCGCGCGTCACGCGGGGAACCCAGAGAGAGAGCGCGCGTCACGCGGGGAACCCAGAGAGAGAGCGCGCGTCACGCGGGGAACCCAGAGAGAGAGCGCGCGTCACGCGGGGAACCCAGAGAGAGAGCGCGCGTCACGCGGGGAACCCAGAGAGAGAGCGCGCGTCACGCGGGGAACCCAGAGAGAGAGCGCGCGTCACGCGGGGAACCCAGAGAGAGAGAGAGCGCGCGTCACGCGGGGAACCCAGAGAGAGAGAGCGCGCGTCACGCGAGGAACCCAGAGAGAGAGAGCGCGTCACGCGGGAACCCAGAGAGAGAGAGAGAGCGCGCGTCACGCGGGGAACCCAGAGAGAGAGAGAGCGCGCGTCACGCGGGGGAACCCAGAGAGAGAGAGCGCGCGTCACGCGGGGAACCCAGAGAGAGAGAGAGCGCGTCACGCGGGGAACCCAGAGAGAGAGAGAGAGAGAGAGAGAGCGCGTCACGCGGGGAACCCAGAGAGAGAGAGAGCGCGTCACGCGGGGAACCCAGAGAGAGAGAGAGCGCGCGTCACCGGCGGGGAACCCAGAGAGAGAGAGAGCGCGCGTCACGCGGGGAACCCAGAGAGAGAGAGAGAGCGCGCGTCACGCGGGGAACCCAGAGAGAGAGAGAGCGCGCGTCACGCGGGGAACCCAGAGAGAGAGAGAGCGCGCGTCACGCGGGGAACCCAGAGAGAGAGAGAGCGCGTCACGCGGGGAACCCAGAGAGAGAGAGAGCCCCCCGCAGCCCACTAAACAGACAGCCCCCCCCGCAGGATGAGCTCTCCTGGAGCCCACTAAAGAGACAGCCTCCCGCAGGATGAGCTCTCCTGGAGCCCACTAAAGAGACAGGCCCCCCCCCCCGCAGGATGAGCTCTACTGAAGCCCACTAAAGAGACAGCTAGACACAGAGAGATCTGCACTGAACGCCGAGTGGGTGCGGACTACCATCTATACAGATTCCATTCAATTGCCATCCAAGAATAACCCCAAAAGGGGCAGCTTCTGAACCACGCGGGGCAACCGCGCAGCCCTCTTACCTCAGCATCCACGTGTCATAATCAATGTCCGTCATGGTGTTTGGAAACTCTAGGTCCTCGGGGCGGATGGCTGTGACTCCTGAGAGAGGGAGAGCAATGAGGGAGAGGGAGAGCGAGAGAGAGGGAGCGCAATGAGAGAGAGAGGGAGCACAATGAGGGAGCACAATGAGGGAGAGAGAGAGAGAGAGGGAGCACAATGAGGGAGAGAGAGAGAGAGACTGAGCACAATGAGGGAGAGAGAGAGAGGGAGCACAATGAGGGAGAGAGAGAGAGGGGAGCACAATGAGGAGAGAGAGAGAGAGAGGGAGCACAATGAGGGAGAGAGAGAGAGAGGGAGCACAATGAGGGAGAGAGAGAGGGAGAGAGCACAATGAGGAGAGAGAGCGAGAGAGAGAGAGAGAGAGAGAGAGAGGAAGGAGCACAATGAGGGAGCGAGAGAGAGGGGGGAGCGCAATGAGGGAGAGGGGGAGCGCAATGAGGGAGAGAGGGAGCGCAATGAGGGAGAGAGGGAGCGCAATGAGGGAGAGAGGGAGCGCAATGAGGGAGAGAGGGAGAGAGAGAGCCCAATGAGGGAGGGAGAGAGAGAGAGAGAGAGCGAGGGAGAGCGCGCAATGAGGGAGAGAGAGAGAGAGAGAGGGAGCGCAATGAGGGAGAGAGCGAGAGAGAGAGAGAGGGAGAGAGAGGGAGCGCAATGAGGGAGAGAGGGAGCGAGCGGAGAGAGGGAGAGAGAGAGAGAGAGAGGGAGCGAGCGCAATGAGGGAGAGAGAGAGGGAGCGCAATGAGGGGGGGGAGAGAGAGAGGGAGCGCAATGAGGGAGAGAGAGAGAGAGAGGGGAGCGCAATGAGGGAGAGAGAGAGGGAGAGAGAGAGAGGGAGAGAGAGAGAGAGAGGGAGCGCAATGAGGGAGAGAGAGCGAGAGGGAGTGCAATGAGGGAGAGAGAGACAGGGAGCGCAATGAGGGAGAGAGAGGGGGAGCGCAATGAGGGAGAGAGAGAGAGAGAGAGAGGGAGCGCAATGAGGGAGAGAGAGGGAGGGAGAGAGAGAGAGGGAGAGAGGGAGGGGAGAGAGAGAGGGAGCGCAATGAGGGGGAGAGAGAGAGGGAGCGCAATGAGGGAGAGAGAGAGAGAGGGAGCGCAATGAGGGAGAGAGAGAGAGAGGGAGCGCAATGAGGGAGAGAGAGAGAGAGGGAGCGCAATGAGGGAGAGAGAGAGAGAGGGAGCGCAATGAGGGAGAGAGAGAGAGAGAGGGAGCGCAATGAGGGGGAGAGAGAAACCGAGAAAGGGAGCGCAATGAAGGAGAGAGAGAGAGAGAGGGAGTGCAATGAAGGAGAGAGAGAGAGGGAGCGAGAGCGGAACAGGGCTACGAAAGGCAGTGGGATCGGGGTGTTGTGGCCCCTAGCTTTGCCCCCCAAATCCTCACCGGCCTCTATAGAGCCCGACCAACGGTCCACCATCTTCTGTATGACGATCTCAAACAGCTCCCCGTCTCTCAGAGGCCTGACAGAGAGACAAAGGGACACGAGAATGTAACGACCCAAACCGGAGCCTGTACCCACATCAGCCCCTGCCGGACTAAACCCCGACGCCCTGCTCCTGCCACGCTAATTCCGACACCCGCTCCAGCCCCTGCCGCGCTAAACCCCAACGCCCTGCTCCAGCCCCTGCCGCTCTAAACCCCGACGCCCCGCTCCAGCCCCTGCCGCGCTAAACCCTGCCGCGCTAAACCCTGACGCCCCTGCCGCGCTAAACCCTGACGCCCCTGCCGCGCTAATATATAAGATATATATATATATATATGTGCAAAGGGTCACGTCTAGGCCATTCTTAATTATGCAGCTTAAAGAGGCGTAACCTGCTTGAAAAGTAACCAATCAGAAGGATGCATGCTATTAGAAGTAGATAAGAGGTTATATAAACCATGTAATCCAAACGTGTAATCAGACAACGCTGCGATGTATGTGGGTTGTGTGCCTTGTCTCGATTCTGCGCATGATCAAATTAAAGGAAAACTCTTTCTGAGGAGAATTCGACCATTAATTCAACCAACACCCAGGCCCCTCCCCCGACACGTGACGACGGCTCACCGGTTCGACATGACGATGGCGTCGTTGAACTCGCTGCGGGAATTGTTCCTCAGAGCCGTGCGGCCGCCGTTGGTGATCAGAGCGTTGCTGCCGTGCAGGTGATGGAAGCGCAGGTCGGAGAGAGACTGCAGCGCGCAGGGCGTCCCCGGACTCAGAGCCTCGTCGGCGGCGGCGGGGAGAGGAAGACTGTCTGAAGAGACCACGGAGAGCGCCATTCAGGAGAGCCGCGCACTTCACAGAGGGGCTTGGGGCCCTAACCGCGAGAGACACTCACCTGCCTCGTCTACTATGGTGGCCTGAGCGGCCTGTCCATATAGATCCACCACGGCAAACACGTTGGGGGGCACGTTCCACGCCGCCACGCCCTGCGCCACACCATTCACAAAGAAATTCAGCGTCCCGTCATCCCGCCGCACCACCCCGACCGTGTCCCCCGCCTGGAGAGAATGGACCTAGAGGTCAGCGGACACGCGTGTAACACTCCACTCCCCGATTAACACACTGGTCACCCCCCAGCCGCACCTTAAGCCGGTCGAGGTTGTGGCCGTACTCGTCCAGAATGGTGGTCCCGTTGTGCATGACCCCGTTTCCAGTCATCATCCAGGTTCCTGCCGACAGCGAGGAGGAAAAGGGATTACGAAGAAGCCACAGAAGAGGCTCCTCACAGGGCCGCGGCGTGGACTCACCGGAGCGCAGGTTGGTCATGGTGGACGGCAGCTGTAAGTACGCTGGGTTATGGGTGGTGACCCCAATCTCGATAGATCCCGCCCACTTGTCCACCATCTTGTCGATCCGGACCTGGAATACTTCATTATTGTGCAGGGGCCGATTGCTGAGGACCACCCCGTGGTTGAAGTCGTCCGTGGCGCTAATCACAAGAGATTTCCATCACAACGAGGACTCGAGCCAATCAAAAGAGGAGCAACACGGAGAACCGAACAGGCGTGTGCCCAGCACGTTAACCACGGACACAGTCTGTATCTGGCAGTAAGGGGGTTAAACCCCAGGGAGGAGGATCCAGGCGGTAGGGGAGGAGCCAGCACAACAGGCGGTGTACAGGGAGGAGGCGGCAGCTGGCTGGGCAGGGCGAAATATCATGGGAGGAGGAGCCAGCTGGAAAGGCTCTACCCAGCGGTGGAACCAGCACGACGAGCAGTGTACAGGAAGGAGGCGGCAGCTGGCTGGGCAGGGCTATATCCAAGGGAGGAGGAGCCAGCAGGAAAGGCTCTACCTAGGGGAGGAGCCAGCACAACGGGAGGTGTACAGGGAGGAGGCAGCAGCTGGGAAGGAGGAGCAGGCTGAAGTGGATATACCAAAAGGAGGAGCTAGCTGGCTGGGAGGGGCTATACCCCAAGTAGGAGCCAACTTGTGTCAGGTATTCCACATCCACATCTAGTTATTGGCTCTTGAGAGGTGAAAGGGGCGGGACTCCAGGGGGGGGATAAATGCAGCCCACAAGAAAGCTTGGCCGACGCCTCCTCCTCTCTCAACCACACCTCCTGGACGGCGGAAACGGTAATAATATACCCCCACCGCCTCTCTATAAATCAACACATTGTACAGCGCCGCGAAGTATGACGGCGATATATAAATAATAATAACACACATTGTACAGCGCTGCGGAGTATGACGGCGATATATAAATAACACATTGTACAGCGCTGCGGAGTATGACGGCGATATATAACAATAAATACTATTGTCCGCGCTGTACACGGCACACTCGGGGTACATACTGAGGCCGGAGAGCGGTGTGACCCCCGTTGGTAATTGATGCTTTCTGGCCGCAGTTTGGATGGAAAAGCAGCTGCCCGGGTTCAGGAGACGAGTTCCGCCGCCCAGCGTCGGGGGAGCGGGCACGCAGGATGGCGTTGTTCCGCCGCAGGCGGTCGGCGTGGTTATGGTTGTGAACGATGGTGACCTTCACAGCCATACCGTACAGATCAACCACACCATAAACCACGGGGGGAGTCTGAGCGGAGGCCACACCTGGAGGACAAACACGACAACATCTCAGGGGAGGAAAAACTCATCCGTTATACAGAGGCCGACCCCCTGTATAATGTATAGATAAATCAGTGACCGGCCCCTGTATAATGTATAGTTAAATCAGCGAGCCGGACCCCTGTATAATGTATAGATAAATCGGTGACCGGCCCCCTGTATAATGTCTAGATAAATCGGTGACCGGCCCCTGTATAATGTCTAGATAAATCGGTGACCGGCCCCTGTATAATGTCTAGATAAATCGGTGACCGGCCCCTGTATAATGTATAGATCGGTGACCGGCCCCTGTATAATGTATAGATCGGTGACCGGCCCCTGTATAATGTATAGATCGGTGACCGGCCCCTGTATAATGTATAGATCGGTAACCGGCCCCTGTATAATGTATAGATCGGTGACCGGCCCCTGTATAATGTATAGATCGGTGACCGGCCCCTGTATAATGTATAGATCGGTGACCGGCCCCTGTATAATGTATAGATCGGTGACCGGCCCCCTGTATAATGTATAGATCGGTGACCGGCCCCCTGTATAATGTATAGATCGGTGACCGGCCCCCTGTATAATGTATAGATCGGTGACCGGCCCCTGTATAATGTATAGATAAATCGGTGACCGGCCCCTGTATAATGTATAGATAAATCGGTGACCGGCCCCTGTATAATGTATAGATAAATCGGTGACCGGCCCCTGTATAATGTATAGATCGGTAACCGGCCCCTGTATAATGTATAGATCGGTGACCGGCCCCTGTATAATGTATAGATCGGTGACCGGTCCCTGTATAATGTATAGATCGGTGACCGGCCCCTGTATAATGTATAGATCGGTGACCGGCCCCTGTATAATGTACAGATAAATCAGTGACCGGCCCATGTATAATGTATAGATCGGTGACCGGCCCTGTATAATGTATAGATCGGTGACCGGCCCCCTGTATAATGTATAGATCGGTGACTGGCCCCAGTATAATGTATAGATTGGTGACCGGCCCTGTATAATGTATAAATCGTCGAGCCGGCCCCTGTATAATATATAAATCGTCGAGCTGGCCCCTGTATAATATATAAATCGTCGAGCTGGCCCCTGTATAATGTATAAATTGGTGAACGCCCCCCTGTATAATGTATAGATCGGTGACCGGCCCCCTGTATAATGTATAACGTATAATCACCCTGGTCCATGCCGTTGATGTAGAAGTGCAGCGCCCCGCTGGATTTCCGGGTCAGGCCGATGTGGTCGCCCTCCTGGAGTTGGAGACACGGATAAGGCAGATGTTACCTGCTCCTCCGCCACAGGCAGCGGCGGTAATGCAACTACTACAGTGTCGGGACCCACACAGCGCCCCCCACAGTGGGAGATAAGTGGAACAGCCTCCCAGCAGAGGTGGTAGAGGGTAATACAGTAAGGGTATTAAACATGCATGGGATAGACCGCACCTGCCAACAAAGTCTTTGTTTCTATGGAAACAGCACAGTTACCCCTAGCAAAGGGAGCAGTGGGCCCTGGGGGTTGCAGGCCCAGCCCACGGGGCGATTTCTGACGGACGCTCCTCACCTGTAACTCATCCAGGCTGAACTCGCAGTACTCGCGGCGCGTCCCCTTCCCGTTAGTCAAAATCCCGCAGCCGCTCATCATAATCGTACCTGGGGGGCAACAGGGCGACATCACTCGGAGGCAGAACGGGGTGGAATAACCTGAACAACTACAGCGGGGGGGTGTGGGGGGCATTAGCGGCTCCGGGCAAGAGTCCTGCAGAGAGCAGATTTAGGGGGAGAGGTCGGGGTGACCCGGCAAGGGGCAGATTTAGGGGGAGAGGTCGGGGTGACCCGGCAGGGGGCAGATTTAGGGGGAGAGGTCGGGGTGACTCGGCAGAGGGCAGATTTAGGGGGAGAGGTCGGGGTGACCCGGCACAGGGCAGATTTAGGGGGAGAGGTCGGGGTGACCCGGCAGAGAGCAGATTTAGGGGGAGAGGTTGGGGTGACCCGGCAGAGGGGAGATTTAGGTGGAGAGGTTGGGGTGGCCCGGCAGAGGGCAGATTTAGGGGGTGAGGCTGCGTGTTTTGCCCCGACCTGAGCGTAGGTTGGTCATGGTGGCGGGGTATTCCAGGCTGTTGGGGTTGTGGGTGGTGACTCCAATCTCTATGGACCCCGACCACTTATCCACCAGCTTATCGATCCGGATCTGAAAGGGGGCGGAGACAAAAATCAAAACCTCCTCCCAACTGCTGACTCTTGCAAGTAACCTCCCCTCACCCGCTGACCCTCCCCTCCGTGAGTAACCTCCCTTCACCCACCCCTAGTAACCACCCCTCACAGGCTGACCATCCCCTCTCGATAACCTCGAGTAACCTCTCAACAGCTGTCTGGCAGTCCCTTGCGCGCCGTCTCTCCTCCCCTCAAACGTCTGGCAGTCCCTTCTCCCCTCAAACGTCTGGCAGTCCCTTCTCCCCTCCCCTCAAACGTCTCGCAGTCCCTTCTCCCCTCCCCTCAAACGTCTCGCAGTCCCTTCTCCCCTCCCCTCAAAACGCCTGGCAGTCCCTTCTCCCCTCCTCTCAAACGTCTCGCAGTCCCTTCTCCCCTCCCCCCAAACGTCTCGCAGTCCCTTCTCCCCTCCCCTCAAACGTCTCGCAGTCCCTTCTCCCCTCCCCTCAAACGTCTGGCAGTCCCTTCTCTCCTCCCCTCAAACATCTCGCAGTCCCCGTCTCGCCTCACCTCAAACATCTCGCGGTCCCTTCTCTCCTCCCCTCAAACGTCTCGCGGTCCCTTCTCTCCTCAAACATCTCGCAGTCCCTGTCTCGCCTCACCTCAAACATCTCGCAGTCCCTTCTCTCCTCCCCTCAAACATCTCGCAGTCCCCGTCTCGCCTCACCTCAAACATCTCGCGGTCCCTTCTCTCCTCCCCTCAAACGTCTGGCGGTCCCTTCTCCCCTCCCCTCAAACGTCTCGCGGTCCCTTCTCCCCTCCCCTCAAACGTCTCGCGGTCCCTTCTCTCCTCCCCTCAAACGTCTGGCGGTCCCTTCTCCCCTCCCCTCAAACGTCTCGCGGTCCCTTCTCCCCTCCCCTCAAACGTCTCGCGGTCCCTTCTCTCCTCACCTCAAACGTCTCGCGGTCCCTTCTCTCCTCCCCTCAAACGTCTGGCGGTCCCTTCTCCCCTCCCCTCAAACATCTGGCGGTCCCTTCTCCCCTCCCCTCAAACATCTGGCGGTCCCTTCTCCCCTCCCCTCAAACATCTGGCGGTCCCTTCTCCCCTCCCCTCAAACATCGGGCGGTCCCTTCTCCCCTCAAACATCTGGCGGTCCCTTCTCCCCCTCCCCTCAAACGTCTCGCAGTCCCTTCTCCCCTCCCCTCAAACGTCTCGCAGTCCCTTCTCCCCTCCCCTCAAACGTCTCGCAGTCCCTTCTCCCCTCCCCTCAAAACGCCTGGCAGTCCCTTCTCTCCTCCCCTCAAACATCTCGCAGTCCCCGTCTCGCCTCACCTCAAACATCTCGCGGTCCCTTCTCTCCTCCCCTCAAACGTCTCGCGGTCCCTTCTCTCCTCCCCTCAAACGTCTCGCGGTCCCTTCTCTCCTCAAACATCTCGCAGTCCCTGTCTCGCCTCACCTCAAACATCTCGCAGTCCCTTCTCTCCTCCCCTCAAACGTCTCGCGGTCCCTTCTCTCCTCCCCTCAAACGTCTCGCGGTCCCTTCTCTCCTCAAACATCTCGCGGTCCCTTCTCTCCTCAAACATCTCGCGGTCCCTTCTCTCCTCAAACATCTCGCAGTCCCTGTCTCGCCTCACCTCAAACATCTGGCAGTCCCTGTCTCGCCTCAAACGTCTGGCAGTCCCTTCTCTCCTCCCCTCAAACATCTGGCAGTCCCTGTCTCGCCTCACCTCAAACGTCTGGCAGTCCCTTCTCTCCTCCCCTCAAACGTCTGGCAGTCCCTTCTCTCCTCCCCTCAAACGTCTGGCAGTCCCCGTCTCCCCTCCCCTCAAACGTCTCGCAGTCCCTTCTCCCCTCAAACGTCTGGCAGTCCCTTCTCTCCTCCCCTCAAACGTCTGGCGGTCTCTTCTCCCCTCCCCTCAAACGTCTGGCAGTCCCTTCTCTCATCCTCTCAAACGTCTGGCAGTCTCTTCTCCCCTCCCCTCAAACGTCTGGCAGTCCCTTCTCTCCTCCCCTCAAACGTCTGGCAATCCCTTCTCTCCTCCCCTCAAACGTCTCGCGGTCCCTTCTCTCCTCACCTCAAACATCTGGCAGTCCCTGTCTCGCCTCACCTCAAACATCTGGCAGTCCCTTCTCCCCTCCCCTCAAACGTCTCGCGTCCCTTCTCTCCTCACCTCAAACATCTCCCGGTCCCTTCTCTCCTCCCCTCAAAATCTCGCAGTCCCTTCTCTCCTCCCCTCAAACATCTGGCAGTCCCTGTCTCGCCTCACCTCAAACATCTGGCAGTCCCTTCTCCCCTCCCCTCAAACGTCTCGCGTCCCTTCTCTCCTCACCTCAAACGTCTCGCGTCCCTTCTCTCCTCACCTCAAACATCTCCCGGTCCCTTCTCCCCTCCCCTCAAACATCTGGCGGTCCCTTCTGTCCTCAAACGTCTCCCAGTCCCTTCTCTCCTCACCTCAAACGTCTCCCAGTCCCTTCTCTCCTCCCCTCAAACGTCTCCCAGTCCCTTCTCTCCTCCCCTCAAACGTCTCCCAGTCCCTTCTCCCCTCCCCTCAAACGTCTCCCAGTCCCTTCTCCCCTCCCCTCAAACGTCTGGCAGTCCCTTCTCTCCTCCCCTCAAACGTCTGGCAGTCCCTTCTCCCCTCCCCTCAAACGTCTGGCAGTCCCTTCTCCCCTCCCCTCAAACGTCTGGCAGTCCCTTCTCCCCTCCCCTCAAACGTCTGGCAGTCCCTTCTCCCCTCAAACGTCTGGCAGTCCCTTCTCCCCTCAAACGTCTCGCGGTCCCTTCTCCCCTCCCCTCAAACGTCTCGCGGTCCCTTCTCTCCTCCCCTCAAACGTCTCGCGGTCCCTTCTCTCCTCAAACATCTCCCAGTCCCTTCTCCCCTCCAACGTCTGGCAGTCCCTTCCCTTCTCCCCTCAAACGTCTCGCAGTCCCTTCTCCCCTCCCCTCAAACGTCTCGCAGTCCCTTCTCCCCTACCCTCAAACGTCTCGCAGTCCCTTCTCCCCTCCCTCAAACGTCTGGCAGTCCCTTCTCCCCTCCCCTCAAACGTCTGGCAGTCCCTCCTCCCCTCCCCTCAAACGTCTCGCAGTCCCTTCTCCCCTCCCCTCAAACATCTGGCAGTCCCTTCTCTCCTCCCCTCAAACATCTGGCAGTCCCTTTTTCATCCTCTCAAACGTCTCGCAGTCCCTTCTCTCCTCCCCTCAAACATCTGGCAGTCCCTTCTCTCCTCCCCTCAAACATCTGGCAGTCCCTTCTCCCCTCCCCTCAAACGTCTTGCAGTCCCTTCTCCCCTCCCCTTCAACGTCTCGCAGTCCCTTCTCTCCTCCCCTCAAACGTCTGGCGGTCCCTTCTCTCCTCCCCTCAAACGTCCCGCGGTCCCTTCTCTCTTCAAACATCTCCCAGTCCCTTCTCTCCTCACCTCAAACATCTCCCAGTCCCTTCTCTCCTCACCTCAAACATCTCCCAGTCCCTTCACTCCTCACCTCAAACATCTCCCAGTCCCTTCTCTCCTCTCCTCAAACATCTGGCAGTCCCTTCTCCCCTCCCCTCAAACATCTGGCAGTCCCTTCTCCCCTCCAACTTCTCGCAGTCCCTTCTCTCCTCAAACATCTGGCAGTCCCTTCTTTCCTCACCTCAAACATCTCACAGTCCCGCAGCGGCCGGTTGGTCATCACCACCCCGTTGTTGAACTCGTCGAGCGGTCTCCTCCTTTCGGCCGTCTTGTTTCCGTTGCTGAGCTTGATGAGAGTCCCGCACTTCTCGTGGAAAAGCAGAGCGTCGTTGGAGGTGGGGGGAGAGCGCTCCGCGGAGGGCGTCGGGGAGCCTAGACTGACGCTCAGAAGGCTTCCGTGATACGCCGACAGGATGGCGTTACTGACCACGGCCGAGAGCTCTGTGCTGGGAAACCCTGCGAGACGGCAGAAGACGGTGACGCGGCAGCGAGACGGAGCATCTCCCCCAATTCTCAGTAATCCCCCGGACTAAAGGGCTCATCTCACACCCCCTCCTGCAGTTATTCCTCCCCACAAATATATAAGCTCTTACTCACCATTCCCAGTGTCAAGGCTGCTGGGGAATTTATCAGGGCGAGAGTGTCCGAGAGCCACGAGAACACCTGAAAAGAGACCACAGCCATGAAACCACAGAAAGAACCAGGCGGAAAAGAGACTGCCGAGAGAGAAAAGAGCAAGAGAAAATGAGAAGAAGACAACGGGTACCACAAGTAACCACGGCAGGCACCTCGCTTCATCCTCCATAATACCGCAGAGTAACCCGCGGGTACCACGAGTAACCACGGCGGGCACCTCGCTTCATCCTCCATAATACCGCAGAGTAACCCGCGGGTACCACGAGTAACCACGGCGGGCACCTCGCTTAATCCTCTATAATACCGCAGAGGAGTAACCCGCGGGTACCACGGCGGGCACCTCGCTTAATCCTCCATAATACCACAGAGGAGTAACCCGCGGGTACCACGAGTAACTACGGCGGGCACCTCGCTTCATCCTCCATAATACCGCAGAGTAACCCGCGGGTACCACGAGTAACTACGGCGGGCACCTCGCTTCATCCTCCATAATACCGCAGAGTAACCCGCGGGTACCACGAGTAACCACGGCGCGCACCTCGCTTCATCCTCCATTATACCGCAGAGTAACCCGCGGGTACCACGAGTAACCACGGCGGGCACCTCGCTTAATCCTCCATAATACCGCAGAGTAACCCATGGGTACCACGAGTAACCACGGCGGGCACCTCGCTTAATCCTCCATTATACCGCAGAGTAACCCGTGGGTACCACGAGTAACCACGGCGGGCACCTCGCTTAATCCTCCATAATACCGCAGAGTAACCCATGGGTACCACGAGTAACCACGGCGGGCACCTCGCTTAATCCTCCATAATACCGCAGAGGAGTAACCCGCGGGTACCACGAGTAACCACGGCGGGCACCTCGCTTCATCCTCCATAATACCGCAGAGTAACCCGCGGGTACCACGAGTAACCACGGCGCGCACCTCGCTTCATCCTCCATAATACCGCAGAGTAACCCGTGGGTACCACGAGTAACCACGGCGGGCACCTCGCTTAATCCTCCATAATACCGCAGAGTAACCCGCGGGTACCACGAGTAACCACGGCGGGCACCTCGCTTAATCCTCCATAATACCGCAGAGGAGTAACCCGCGGGTACCACGAGTAACCACGGCGGGCACCTCGCTTCATCCTCCATAATACCGCAGAATAACCCGCGGGTACCACGAGTAACCACGGCGCGCACCTCGCTTCATCCTCCATAATACCGCAGAGTAACCGTGGGTACCACGAGTAACCACGGCGCGCACCTCGCTTCATCCTCCATAATACCACAGAGTAACCTGCGGGTACCACGAGTAACCACGGCGCGCACCTCGCTTCATCCTCCATAATACCGCAGAGGAGTAACCCGCGGGTACCACGAGTAACCACGGCGGGCACCTCGCTTCATCCTCCATAATACCACAGAGTAACCTGCGGGTACCACGAGTAACCACGGCGCGCACCTCGCTTCATCCTCCATAATACCGCAGAGGAGTAACCCGCGGGTACCACGAGTAACCACGGCGGGCACCTCGCTTCATCCTCCATAATACCACAGAGTAACCTGCGGGTACCACGAGTAACCACGGCAGGCACCTCGCTTCATCCTCCATAATACCACAGAGTAACCCGCGGGTACCACGAGTAACCACGGCAGGCACCTCGCTTCATCCTCCATAATACCGCAGAGTAACCTGCGGGTACCACGAGTAACCACGGCGCGCACCTCGCTTCATCCTCCATAATACCGCAGAGGAGTAACCCGCGGGTACCACGAGTAACCACGGCGGGCACCTCGCTTCATCCTCCATAATACCACAGAGTAACCTGCGGGTACCACGAGTAACCACGGCAGGCACCTCGCTTCATCCTCCATAATACCACAGAGTAACCCGCGGGTACCACGAGTAACCACGGCAGGCACCTCGCTTCATCCTCCATAATACCGCAGAGTAACCCGCGGGTACCACGGTGGGCACTCACCTCCTTCCACGTCCTCCGGCTCTTCCTCCTCGTCCTCCGGAGGGGGCTGACAAGACAAGGCCGTGACCTGGGTACACTTCCCATAGAGGTCCACGACAGCCCAGACGCGTGGCGGGATGCCGGAGGCCGCAGCTCCACAGTCTCTGCCGTTCACCCAGAGATGGAGCTCCCCAGACAGCGTGCGCTGGACCCCGACGCGGTCTCCCTCCCCCAGCTGGTCCAGGTCCTGGCCGTATTCCTCCAGGACGGAGCGGCCGTCCTCCAGCACCGAGCACCCGGACACGATCCACGCGCCGCCCTTCAGGCCCGTGGCGCTGCTGGGAAAGTCCAGGAGAGAAGGATCCAGCGCGGTCAACCCGATCTCCATGGAGCCGCTCCACGAGTTCATCTACAGGAGAGACAGCTCGCGTTAGCCACACACACACACACACACGAGACGCGAAGCCGAGAGACACCCAGGGGCCCCCAATCACCCTACACGGAGCAGTGAGGACACCCAGGGGCCCCCAATCACCCTACACAGAGCAGTGAGGACACCCAGGGGCCCCCAATCACCCTACGTTGAGCAGTGAGGACACCCAGGGGCCCCCAATCACCCTACACGGAGCAGTGAGGATACCCAGGGGCCCTCAATCACCCTACATGGAACAGTGAGGATATCCAGGGGCCCCCCCAATCACCCTACGTTGAGCAGTGAGGACACCCAGGGGCCCCCAATCACCCTACACCGAGCAGTGAGGATACCCAGGGGCCCTCAATCACCCTACATGGAGCAGTGAGGATATCCAGGGGCCCCCCCAATCACCCTACGTTGAGCAGTGAGGATACCCAGGGGTCCCAATTAGCCAACACGGAGCTGTAAAGACACCCAGGGACCCCCAGTTAACCAGCAGGTACCCACCTTACGGTCGAGCCGGACAGTAAACACTTCCCCGGGGCCCAGAGGCCTCGCGCTAAGCACCAGACCTTGGTTGAACTCCTGGGCCGGCTGCTTTCGGGTCGCCGTGCGATTCCCATTGCTAAGAGTCACCAGTTTCCCGGTGCGGGGATGCAGCTCCGCCATCACATCCGTCCCGCTTTACGGCACACCGGCACTTTGCGACATCACCAGGGAAACGAGTCTGACAACCCAGACCGGAAGTGACCTCACCTGGCCGAGCTTGGCTGGCGAAAGTGTGTTGAGCCGAACTGCGTTTGGTTGGCGGAAGTGACCTCAGGTTCCAGGAAGTGTCATGGAGAAACCGTGAGAGACCGGAAAAGGCCGCTTCCCGCGAACAGCTTAGTTACCGATCCCCGACACGGGCGAGAATCAGCGAGAAAAACAAACAGGCCAAGGGAGGGCGAGGTGGGCTTCGTGTAATTCAGCCCCGCATACCCCCCCCCCCCGGCTACCCACATACCGCCTCGTAACAAACACCCCCTGGCTACCCGCATACTCCCCAGTAGCCCCTCCCCCACTGATAGCCGCATACTGCCCCGTGACCCCCCCCTTGGATTTCCGCATATTGCCCCGTGACCCCCCCCTTGGATTTCCGCATATTGCCCCGTGACCCCCCCCCCGGCTTCCCGCATATTGCCCGTGACCCCCCCCCCGGCTTCCCGCATATTGCCCGTGACCCCCCCCCCCCCGGCTTCCCGCATATTGCCCGTGACCCCGGCTTCCCGCATATTGCCCGTGACCCCCCCCCCCGGCTTCCCGCATATTGCCCGTGACCCCCCCCCGGCTTCCCGCATATTGCCCGTGACCCCCCCCCGGCTTCCCGCATATTGCCCGTGACCCCCCCCGGCTTCCCGCATATTGCCCGTGACCCCCCCGGCTTCCCGCATATTGCCCGTGACCCCCCCCCCCCGGCTTCCCGCATATTGCCCGTGACCCCCCCCCGGCTTCCCGCATACTGCCCCGTGACCCCCACCCCGGCTTCCCGCATACTGCCCCGTGACCCCCACCCCGGCTTCCCGCATACTGCCCCGTGACCCCCCCCCGGCTTCCCGCATACTGCCCCGTGACCCCCCCCCGGCTTCCCGCATACTGCCCCGTGACCCCCCCCCCCGGCTTCCCGCATACTGCCCCGTGACCCCCCCCCGGCTTCCAGCATACTGCCCCGTGACCACCCCCCCGGCTTCCCGCATACTGCCCCGTGACCCCCCCCCCCGGCTTCCCGCATACTGCCCCGTGACCCCCCCCCCCGGCTTCCCGCATACTGCCCCGTGACCCCCCCCCGGCTTCCCGCATACTGCCCCGTGACCCCCCCCCGGCTTCCCGCATACTGCCCCGTGACCCCCCCCCCGGCTTCCCGCATACTGCCCCGTGACCCCCCCCCCCGGCTTCCCGCATACTGCCCCGTGACCCCCCCCCCCGGCTTCCCGCATACTGCCCCGTGACCCCCCCCCCGGCTTCCAGAATACTGCCCCGTGACCCCCCCCCGGCTTCCAGCATACTGCCCCGTGACCCCCCCCCCCGGCTTCCAGCATACTGCCCCGTGACCCCCCCCCCCGGCTTCCAGCATACTGCCCCGTGACCCCCCCGTCTTCCCGCATACTGCCCCGTGACCCCCCCGTCTTCCCGCATACTGCCCCGTGACCCCCCCGTCTTCCCGCATACTGCCCCGTGACCCCCCCGTCTTCCCGCATACTGCCCCGTGACCCCCCCCGTCTTCCCGCATACTGCCCCGTGACCCCCCCCGTCTTCCCGCATACTGCCCCGTGACCCCCCCCGTCTTCCCGCATACTGCCCCGTGACCCCCCCGTCTTCCCGCATACTGCCCCGTGACCCCCCCGTCTTCCCGCATACTGCCCCGTGACCCCCCCGTCTTCCCGCATACTGCCCCGTGACCCCCCCGTCTTCCCGCATACTGCCCCGTGACCCCCCCCGTCTTCCCGCATACTGCCCCGTGACCCCCCCGTCTTCCCGCATACTGCCCCGTGACCCCCCCGTCTTCCCGCATACTGCCCCGTGACCCCCCCGTCTTCCCGCATACTGCCCCGTGACCCCCCCCGTCTTCCCGCATACTGCCCCGTGACCCCCCCCGTCTTCCCGCATACTGCCCCGTGACCCCCCCCGTCTTCCCGCATACTGCCCCGTGACCCCCCCGTCTTCCCGCATACTGCCCAGTGACCCCCCCCGTCTTCCCGCATACTGCCCCGTGACCCCCCCCGTCTTCCCGCATACTGCCCCGTGAACACCCCCCCCCCCCCGTCTTCCCGCATACTGCCCCCGTGAACACCCCCCCCCCCCGTCTTCCCGCATACTGCCCCGTGAACACCCCCCCCCCCCGTCTTCCCGCATACTGCCCCGTGAACACCCCCCCCCCTGTCTTCCCGCATACTGCCCCGTGAACACCCCCCCCCCCGTCTTCCCGCATACTGCCCCGTGAACACCCCCCCCCCCGTCTTCCCGCATACTGCCCCGTGACCACCCCCCCGGCTTCCCGCATACTGCCCCGTGACCCCCCCCGGCTTCCCGCATACTGCCCCTTGACCCCCCCCCCAGCTTCCCGCATACTGCCCCGTGACCCCCCCCCGGCTTCCCGCATACTGCCCCGTGACCCCCCCCGGCTTCCCGCATACTGACCTGTGACCCCCCCCCGGCTTCCCGCATACTGCCCCGTGACCCCCCCCCCCGGCTTCCCGCATACTGACCTGTGACCCCCCCCTCCCCGGCTTCCCGCATACTGCCCTGTGGCCCCCCCCCCCCGGCTTCCCGCATACTGCCCTGTGGCCCCCCCCCCCGGCTTCCCGCATACTGCCCTGTGGCCCCCCCCCCCCCCGGCTTCCCGCATACTGCCCTGTGGCCCCCCCCCCCCCCGGCTTCCCGCATACTGCCCTGTGATTTCCTCCCTCCCGGGTTATACGCATACTGCCCCCCTGAAACCCCTTCCTCTGGTACCCGCATACTGCCTCGTGCCCCCGGCTACCTGCATACTGCCCTGCGATTCCCCCCTGGCTACCTGCATACTCCTGACCCCCCCCCCCAGCTACCTGCATACTGCCCCGGTAAAGCTTTAACGGCGTGGGAAAGGGTTGTATTGGGGGGGCGGTAATTCCCCCGTTGCGCTTCTCCCCCTCCCCCGCGTGGTCCGGTCCATCTGCAGCATAGATCACGCGTGTCACGTGTACCAGGGCAGTAATACCGTTGTCTTTTTCCACCCCTCCCAGCTCCTATTATTGCCCCACCATGCCGGCTCTTTTGGAGAGACCCAAACTCTCTAACACCATGGCTCGTGCCCTCCACAGACACGTGATGATGGAGCGCGAACGCAAGAGGCAGGGTGAGTGTCTGCGAGGCGAGCGCAGTGTGATCCTTCATATATTACCTGCGCATGTATCAGGTATGCAAACAATTCAACTGGGGGATACTGCAGGCGGGGGGGCGTGTGTGCGGTGGGATCATGGGGGGCAGTGTATGTGCACGGTGGGGGGGGCAGTGTCTGTGCGTGTGTGGCCGGGGGGGCAGTGTCTGTGTGGGTGTGGCGGGGGGCCGACGGGTAGTGTGGGTGTGGCGGGGGGGCCGTGGGGCAGTGTCTGTGTGGGGGGGCGGCAGGCAGTGTATGTGCGGGTGTGGCGGGGGGCGGCGGGCAGTGTGTCTGTGCATTCGTGGCGGGGGGCTGGCGGGCGGGGGGCATGTTGTGGGCGCGGGGGGCCGGCCGGCGCGGGGCCCTCACTGTGTACGTGTCTCCTGGTCACAGAGGAGGAAGAGGTGGATAAGATGATGGAACAAAAGCTTCGAGACGAGCAGGAGAGGAGGCGGAAGAAAGAGATGGAGGAGCGCATGTCCCTGGAGGAGACCCGCGAGCAGGTAATCTGCTACGGGGGGCCGGCGTCTCGGGGGCCCGGCAGCTGCTCCTCGTTCCTCTATTCTGCCCCCTACCTCTCCCTCCTCCCCGCCCCCTACCTCTCCCTCCTCCCCCTACCTCCTCCCCGCCCCCTACCTCCGCTCCGCCCCTTACCTCCGCCCCGCCCCCTACCTCTCCCTCCGCCCCCTCATGACTTTCTATCTTCCTACAGATCATGAAACTCCAGGATAAGCTGAATTCTCTGCAGGAGGAGAAACACCAACTCTTCCTACAACTCAAGAAAGTCCTCCATGAAGAGGAGAAGAGGAGGCGGAAGGAGCAGAGGTGATGGGGAGGGAGAGCATGTGCCCCGCCCCTACTGTCTGTCTCTGATCTATACATTATACAGGGGGCCAGGTCACTGATTTATCTATACATTATACAGGGGGCCGGTCACTGATTTATCTATACATTATACAGGGGGCCAGGTCACTGATTTATCTATACATTATACAGGGGGCCGGTCACTGATTTATCTATACATTATACAGGGGCCGGTCACTGATTTATCTATACATTATACAGGGGGCCGGCTCGCTGATTTATCCATACATTATGAAGGGGGCCGGTCACTGATTTATCTATACATTATACAGGGTGCCGGTCACTGATTTATCTATACATTATGAAGGGGGCCGGTCACTGATTTATCTATACATTATGAAGGGGGCCGGTCACTGATTTATCTATACATTATACAGGGGCCGGTCACTGATTTATCTATTCATTATACAGGGGGCCGGTCACTGATTTATCTATACATTATACAGGGGGCCGGCTCACTGATTTATCTATACATTATACAGGGGCCGGTCACTGATTTATCTATACATTATACAGGGGGCCGGTCACTGATTTATCTATACATTATACAGGGGGCCGGTCACTGATTTATCTATACATTATACAGGGGCCGGTCACTGATTTATCTATACATTATACAGGGGGCCGGCTCGCTGATTTATCCATACATTATGAAGGGGGCCGGTCACTGATTTATCCATACGTTATACAGGGTGCCGGTCACTGATTTATCTATACATTATGAAGGGGGCCGGTCACTGATTTATCTATACATTATGAAGGGGGCCGGTCACTGATTTATCTATACATTATACAGGGGCCGGTCACTGATTTATCTATTCATTATACAGGGGGCCGGTCACTGATTTATCTATACATTATACAGGGGGCCGGCTCACTGATTTATCTATACATTATACAGGGGCCGGTCACTGATTTATCTATACATTATACAGGGGGCCGGTCACTGATTTATCTATACATTATACAGGGGGCCGGTCACTGATTTATCTATACATTATACAGGGGGCCGGTCACTGATTTATCTATACATTATACATGGGGCCGGTCACTGATTTATCTATACATTATACAGGGGGCCGGTCACTGATTTATCTATACATTATACAGGGTGCCGGTCACTGATTTATCTATACATTATGAAGGGGGATGGGTGAATGCGCGTTTGGGGAGGCCGCTGGTAATTGGTGTCTTGTTCCTTTTGTTCGGTGCAGCGATCTAACGACCCTGACATCGGCTGCCTATCAGCAGGGTATGGTGATGCATACCGGGGCCCATCTCATTAACATGCAGGGTAAGTGATCTCCGTGGCCGCGCAGGGCCATGATGGTCCTGCAGGCTCTGGAGGAGTGGGCCAGACTTGCAGGTGAATGGCCTGGCCTTGCGCATGCTGAGCCATGCTTGCTTAATGGTGATTTGATTGGGTCAGTGAATGCTGCCGCGCCCCCCCGGGGGTTCCTGAAGCAGTTTCCACCTACGCTGCTTTACCGGCCCAGTAGGGGAGGCCTGGCCGGCTGCTGTGGTTATAAGGTTAGGCTGTGTGACGGATCGCCTAAGCTGTGAGCCTAAAGTCCGTATGGTAATAAAATGTAATAACCTCTTTTACTCGGGGACACAGGATGTGCAACCGTGAAATCCTTCCCTCATTAGTTTCCGGCGTGCCAGACGAATAGCCCTGTGAAGGCTCGGATGGAGCAGATCCGTGTCCCGGAAGGGTTCTGGAAGATGTCCGCCTGGGAGGAAGGAGCTCACCTGTGGCGTTTGTAGTAATGTCCTTCAGGATCAAAGCCAAAGGAGTTCCTCCTTCCAAACGGGGAGCCGGTGGTTAGAAGTGGAGTCCCCTGACCGACGATGGAGCCATAAAGGGAGAAGCTGGAAATCTGGCCAACAACCGATCGGGTCCAAAGTAGTCCGTGATTTGAAGCGGGTTCAGAAAATTCTAATCCATGAGACCCCAAAACAACCAGGGCCAGCCTGGGCCATTGGTGGTCGGAGAGCAGAAGACACGCGGAGGCGGAACCCTGGGCTGGTAATGGGAGTGGCAATCGCTGGATCCACGTACACCGTCCTCCTGAATGGCTGGAGAGTCATAAACCGGATGGGTGCAGGCTGATTGAGGATGGGGTGCAGGCTGATTGAGGATGGGGTGCAGGCTGAGGTTAACGTTGGGGGGGGGGTCTCCTCCAAAATGCCCAGGATGGTAAGCACGAGAACGAGGATACGGATGCTTGGGAGGCCGTGTCAGAGATGGAGTCTTGGGATGATGGTGGAGCGTTGTCCGGGGCCTGCAGAACGTGTGGCTGGCCTTCCGATTTAGCCGAGCGGATGGGAGGTTTGCAGAGGGCCCCACAGTATGGAGTACAACCTTTAGAGCCCTTGGGCCACAGGGCCTGGTGTAGGCTGCGGAACAGACGCCCCATCCTTAGAGGTAGCGGATCCGCCACCAGAGGTCCTGAAAAAGAAAATCCCATGGATCTCCTGCTTACCTGTAGGAAGTGGGTAACCAAGATTAACCTTCCAGGTGTCTGGTGGGAGGAGCAGCGAAGCGAGGAGCGCGCCCGCTCCGTGGAGTGGAGGAAGGCAGTGTATCTGTAGAAGCTGCGTACGTAGCCTGGTCTCGCTCGCTCTCGCACGAGACCGGCCAGCTGGGAGAAGAGATAACCGGCGCTGGTGTCCTGGAAATGAATGGTCACTAGGTGGCGATCACGCGTCACCAGTGGCTGACATGGCTAGTGAGGGGCCCGCCAATCAGGGCCTGAAGGGACTAAGCGGTCTCTTCCCCGCTTGGATGGGCCAGCAGCCAAGGAGAGGAAAGAGCCGTACGTTGGCTTAACAAAGAGGAGCGAAGCAGCCTCTTAGAATCTGCAGGGTCCCAACCTGCTTCTATCACAGGGCAGTAATAAAAATGGAGCTTGCTGACGGTGGGTGGGGGTAATATCCCCGGGGAGAGGGGGGCAAGACACCTGGAGATCTCTGTCCAGTGTTCCTGGTGCGCGACGGCCGTACTCGGCCCCCTGGGGCCGGTTGAGTTCTCCGCCCGGGGTTTGTATGATTCCGTGTTCTCCGCTGTCTCCTTGCCTTGGTTAACGTGCTGCTTCCCTCTCGTATTCCGCTAGGCAGCCCAGGGGCTCATTCTCGGCACAGCTCCCTCATGGCGGATCGAGCCAAGCAGATGTTTGGACCTCCAGTGATCTCGGTAAGTCATCCCTTCTGTTTATTGCCCTAGGAGGGGGGTAATCGAATGAATCTTTATGACCAATGTTCCATCTCATTTTTCTTAGCTGGCGTGCGCAGAAAATTTCTCTTGTGCAAAAAGTTTCACAGAGCAAAGATTTTGTGCGCTCGATATCCGCGCCGCGTAAAGTTTCAAAAAAAATATTATTTTTTTCTTTTTTTGGGAAAAACTGTTGTGCGCACAATTTTTGGACGTGTGCGCTCTCTAAAAAAGCTATGTGCGCGCGGCTTAGAGGGAACACTGTTTATGACCCTCTGAAAGACTCTGTACTTGCACCTCCAAGTGGCTGTTTTTCTCCAGTGGCCCCGCTTGGGTCGTGGGGTAAATCTAGTGAAAGGATTCTGATTGGTCCGTATGTGTCCTGGGTGTGAGACGCCAAGTAAAGGGCATGTCTGCTAGTCCTCTATGGGTTAATCAAATAATGTTCGATAAAAGGGGGCTGCGTTACAAATATGGCTATTACCAGAAACAGCGCTACTGTGACTTTATGGTTTATAAACGTACCTCGTGCCTCTTCTCCTCATTATCCCTCCATCTGACTCCTCTCCCCTCTCTCTCCAGAGCCGTCACTATTCCTCACAGCCGTCCTTTAGCCCAACAGCCGCCGAGCACGGCCAGTACCAGACCAGCCAATCGAGTCACAGCCCGTACACTGTAAGCCAGTCGCAGCACAGTTTTGGGGCGGGCCAGGCCGGGCCTGTGAGTTATGCGGGGAGCCAGCCAATCAGAGGTCAGTTCACAGTGCTTTGCCTCCTGTTGTGTCCTGGTGAGCTTCTACCTGCGCATGCATTACCGTCTCGTCTCTCTGCTCAGGTGCGTCTGCCTTCCAGACCATGCAGTATCTCTCCCACCAGCAGCCCGGCTATACCGTGCACGGCCATTACACCGGCGCCCACGCAGGTGGGTGACACGGGAGAGTCTCCGGCTCTCCCCCCCGTCTATCTTGCTCCGTTCTGTGTCTGCGTTGTAGTCCTCACTGGGAATAGTGTGAGAGTGGACGGCGGTTTTATTGGCATCTCAAGCATCCATGATAAAGGGAACGAGGGAGACCATCTCTCTGGGAACGAGGGAGACCATCTCTCTGTGCTGTCTGCCGCCGTCACCTTTCTCCTCACGCGCCTTTTCTGTGACCCCTTGCAGGGTTTATGCCCCCGAGCAGTGGGATCCCCCTCCAGAAGCAGCTGGAACACGCGAACCAGCAGTCTGGATTCACCGACTCTGTGAGTATCCTCTTACTGCGAACATGCGCCGCCTTTCTGGGTTTAATCTGTTCCTCACCGCCTTCCTAATCTCTCTGCAGTCCACGCTTCGTCCCATGCACCCCCAGGCTCTCCACCCAGGACAGACTCTCCTCCCTGCCCCACAGATCGCTGTCCCCATGCAACCGTCTAAGGTAAGAGCGTCTGCCAGGCCACACGCATCGGCTCTTACCGTACCGGCTCGTCACCCGTCCACATGGGCAACCGCCTGGAGTCCATTTCCATTTCATTCATTTTTTTTAATGTAAAATCGGTAGTAATGAATCTGCTCTGAAATAATCCACGGTTCAAGCAGGTGCTTCTCGGCTCGCCGTAGAGGCAGAGACCGCAACCGCCCCGGCGTAGCTTCTGGACTGGAAGGGGCCGCGTGCTGGGTGTTTACCCCAGTGGACGTCGGTTTTTGTTTTTCTGTCATTGATACCTTAAGGGTGTCAGTTGTGTCCGGCGCGGCGTTATGACATCACCGGATTCCTTGCCGGATTCAGCGGTTCGCGGGAACTGGAAGCTGCCTCCTCGTCTTGAGTCTTAATCCTTCTAGTCAGATGCTCAGAATCTTAAGTAAGGTCCAGGTTTCTTTAGCAGGAATCCTCAGATTGTTGATCGTGGGCCTGGCTAGGAAGGATCTCCTAAGACTGCGCCCTGGAACCTGTATGTCTCGCTCCCAGAAGATGGCTCTCGCTCGGCCGTTCGTTCCGCCGGACCCCAGCCGGTGTTTCGGGAACAGGTCTTCGTTGTCTCCAGATGAGACGCTCCGGTTCTTTGTTTCTCCGAAGAGCTCCCCGAGGTTTTGGATGAACGCAGAAGAGTGGGGAGTCCGAGGTAGCGGCTTCCTGCGAGTAACGCTCGAAAGACTCCGGATTGGTTCCTGCGTCACAAGAACGTAACGCCCCCCCCCCCCATACTGCGAGCAGAACCTGAGTGAACGGCTACGCCGAGCCTTTGCCATCCAGTTCCAAACATCTGGGGGGGGACTAACCGCAGCTCTTCATGTCCCAGACGGGCTCTATCTGGGGACAAACTATCGCTTCCAGGACTCCTTGTTCTTCTTTACAATGAACGAAGCCCTTAATGGAGCTCTACGTTTAGGGTTATTGTGCTGGAGAATACGTTTGTGACGCATCAGATGCCCCACACTGGTATCGCATCGCACGTATCTGCCTGTACTCAGATTCTGACCAAATCCCCAACTCCAGCCCTAAGCGCGCGCGAGGAAGCTCCGTGCGGTTCATAGGAATTAATATTTCTCCACATCGGAGGTCGGGCTTTTTGGTCGCAAGTCCTCCATGAAGACCTCTTCTGACCAGACCTCTCCAGGAGGTAGGTGGGTGTACAGGATCCCGCCGTTTTCTGCCAGTGGCACCGTCGGACCCCTTCCGCTTGCGCAGTAAGCGTGATGTCTTTCATCTGCTGCTTTCCTTGGTCGACCTCTGCGCCTATGGTCCTCAGCATCGGGGGTCTTGGTGCTCGGACATCTGGAAGCCCCCCGTCTGCCTGGGAGAGACCTCATTGCTCATGCAGTATCTTGGGTCTTGTGGCTGCTGAATGACTTTTGACGTTAAACTGTCTTCAGCAGCCTCCCCTGGTTAGCGGCTCCAGCGTTTTATTCCTCCCGCACGGCTGTTAATGATTGTGTTTTATCTACATATTAAGTGACTTAGTGTTTGGAGTAATCGTTTCGTTATTACGCCGATAGGGCGGCCGCCCCAAACATGGATCCCGTGGAGATTTTACTTCTCTCCTATCACTTTGCATTTTGCTAAATGATAAAAGAATTAATGTCTGTTTGTGAAAGTGTTGTTACAGTGGTTTTCGCACAGTACTGTGTGTGTGTGTGTATCTATATATATATATATTGTGAGTGTTACAGTGGTTTTCGCACAGTACTGTGTGTGTGTGTGTATCTATATATATATATATATTTTATTGTGAGAGTGTTGTTACAGTGGTTTTCGCACAGTACTATATGTGTGTGTGTGTGTGTGTCTGTATATATATATATATATATATATATATATATATAATTGTGAGAGTGTTGGGTGTCGGATTCAGAAGGCAGGGTAGGGTGTATGTTGCCGTTAATCACGCGTGTAAAGCGCTCTTCCGAGCCATCCGACACATTGTGATTCGGTCCCTCCGCATCATGATACGTTACGAAGGTCCAACCCCCTGAGCAAGCCCTGTATAATGTATAGTTTGATCAGCGAGTTGGCCCTATATAATGCATAGCTCAATCAGATGTCCCCAGTCAACTCGCCCGTTGAGTTATACATGATCCAGGGCTCTGGCCCTTCATATTGAATGGTAAATTGAGCGTTAAAAGCACGATTCTCCGTTTAGTGAATAAACGTGTTGCCCGTATCCCCCATAATGCTCCTGCTAATTCATATTTTTATTTGCCCCTCCAGTGACAGGAGAAACGCCCCATTCCCTCTTCTCCCCCAGACCCCCGCTCCCCCGTCTCATTAACCCCTTATCTCTCCTCCTCCCACCTGTTCTCTCTGCAGTCTGCCCTGCCATACACTCACCCTTCATGTTCCGCCTCCCCTGGAGGACTCCCCGCTCCGCAGCCTCACACGGTAAGGCCCCGCGGTGTGACTGGCTTGTGCGTGTTGGGGCAGTTGTCACTTTGTATTTAATGGCGGCTGTTTCTCTTCCAGTCCGGCTTCCAGGCGTCTCCTCAGCAGAATCCTCGCCTCCCCTTCATGCAGCACGGCCAGCCCCAGCGCTTCTACCACAAGTAACGGCAGCGCCGGCCCACGAGGAGCGGCCCCGTCAACGATCTTCTGCGGCCCCTTCCCAGTTGTTCTCCTGCTTTCCTGTGGCTCTCAATAAAGTTAATCGTGTTCAATTTGTCTCCAGAGTCTGTCGAACGCTAGGCCTGAGCTTATTTATTGTTTAATATAGCACTGTCATACTCCACAGTGCTGTACAATGTATTATTCATATAGCGCACTCATACCACAGTGCTGTACAATGTGTGTTTATATAGCGCCCTTCATATACCGCAGTGCTGTACACTGTGTGTTATTTACATTGGGGGCGGTTGTATCGGGGGTAAGGAGCGATGGCTGCCTGAGCTCCTCTCTGCTGTGTGACATCATCGGGAGACCCCCGCGGCGGCAATGCGAACGCGGTATACCGGAGGAGCCGCAGCCGCGTTACTCTCATTCTAAACCTGCTCAGGATGCTAGAGGACAACCAGAGAGCGCATAAATGGTTAATACACAGGTATGAGGCGTGGGGGGGGCGGCTCACAAAGCACGTAAATGGTTAATACACAGGTATGAGGAGTGGGGGGGGAATCGGGCTCACAGAAGCAGAAAGCACACAAATGGTTAATACACAGGTATGAGGAGTCGGGGGGGGCGGCTCACAAAGCGCGTAAATGGTTAATACACAGGTATGAGGAGGCGTGGGGGGGCTCACAGAAGCAGAAAGCGCATAAATGGTTAATACACAGGTATGAGGAGGCGTGGGGGGCTCACAGTAGCAGAAAGCGCATAAATGGTTAATACACAGGTATAAGGAGGCGTGGGGGGCTCACAGTAGCAGAAAGCGCATAAATGGTTAATACACAGGTATGAGGAGGCGTGGGGGGGCTCACAGAAGCAGAAAGCGCATAAATAGTTAATACGCAGGTATGAGGCGTGGGGGGCTCACAGTAGCAGAAAGCACACAAATGGTTAATACGCAGGTATGAGGCGTGGGGGGGCTCACAGTAGCAGAAAGCACACAAATGGTTAATACACAGGTATGAGGCGTGGGGGGGCTCACAGTAGCAGAAAGCACACAAATGGTTAATACACAGGTATGAGGCGTGGGGGGGGCTCACAGTAGCAGAAAGCACACAAATGGTTAATACACAGGTATGAGGAGTCGGGGGGGGGCTCACAGAAGCAGAAAGCACACAAATGGTTAATGCACAGGTATGAGGTTACCTTCCCCTGTGAGGTTGCTGATTGGTTCAGGCAGCAAGTTCTGCCCCGGGCTGCCTCACCCGAGCTGCAGGGGGCGCGCTTTGCACAAACGCGTCTCTCCTAGGTGATACGGAGACACGCCAATCGATCAGCACACAACATTAATACCTGCTCAGCCATGAGAGCCAATCCGCCGCGGAGTTCGTCCGTCCAATCAGCTGCCTGGGTTGCGGCCTGTGCTCGCGACTGGCGGTTCCTCGCAGTTCATTTGTATTTCCCGCCTATTCCAGACCAAGCCAGTCACGAGGCAGCAGGGCGGGAGTGCATCTCTTTAAGCCAATCAGGAAACGCAGCGCTTTAATTGACGTTCCATAGAGCCAATGTAAAAAGAGAATGTTTTTTTTTCGACGATATATATAAAGATGGGTTGACAGGTGTTCCCGGGCTCTCAAGAACAGGTGGGGGGAGGGGTCAACTGGAATACTATACCGGCACCGAAATCTTTAGCTGCACCGCGAGCATGACCGAAGTGGATCCCGAGCCGGTGGTCCAAGCGGAGCCGGCACCGGAGGCCCCAAAACCGGCGGTGGCCCGGAACCAGGCGGACAAAAAAGTGCTTGGTGAGCGGCTGGTTATGGGGTTACCCCGGGGCAAATTCGTTATCTGATTTCCCCCCCCCCGGGAAAAAATGACTTGTGGTGCCCCCTCCCTAAATTACCGTTACTGTCTGTACCCCCCCCCCCGGTGGGGTCACTAGCGATGCTCTCTCCCTAAATTACCGTTACTGTCTGTACCCCCTGGGGTAACAATCGCTACAGCCTCTATTGCTCCTCTTGCCCAGTCTAGGGGGCTAACAATTGTTACTGGCATCCTCGGGGGGTGGGGGGTGATCCGGCTGCCCTCCCCGGGGGTATTTACTGCCTCTTGCCCTCTGTTATAATAACGTGGTTTCTTTGCAGCCACCCAAGTGCAGGGGACCGTGAAATGGTTTAACGTGCGGAACGGCTACGGCTTCATCAACAGGTAAAAGGCTGCTGCCAAGGGGTTAATCACCGGCCCGTGCGGCTTTCGCAGTGTAAGCTCCGGGGGGGGGGCCCCCCGCTGGTGGTGGTTTGGCGCCCCCCCCATACCCCCCCCCCCCCGCCCACTGGTGGCTGGGCGCCGTGTCCAGGCTGCTGTTCTCACCCTCCTCTCTCTCCTCACAGGAATGATACGAAGGAAGATGTCTTTGTTCATCAGGTGAGTGTCCGCGTGACCCGCGTGGGGCGATATCTGGGGTAATACCAGCTCCGCCACATGCTTCCTGCCCTCTCCCTTCCACGAGATCAGCCTCGCAGCCAGCATGACGGCACAGGTGGATTAGCCCGCTGCCGGCCCCCCGATCCGGTGCCCTGGGTAATTGTTCCGTGCGCCCCGTTGGGGATTAACCCTTTCTGCATGTGTCTGCAGACCGCCATAAAGAGGAACAATCCGCGGAAGTTTCTCCGCAGCGTTGGGGACGGCGAGACGGTGGAGTTCGATGTGGTGGAAGGAGAGAAGGTGAGTGTTTGGGGTATGTCTGTCGCCAGGGTTACCACGTGTAGTGGCATTTAATGCGAGGTGCCCCATGGGAGCAGTCGGCGTATCTCCCTGCGCGATTATTCCTCCCCAATGAGCTACTGAAATGTCTTCAGGGTGCGGAGGCGGCTAACGTGACCGGGCCGGGGGGTGTCCCGGTGAAAGGGAGCAGATTCGCACCCAATAGAAGACGGTTTCGGCGGCGCTTCTATCGGCCACGGACGGACACCGCGGGAGAGTCTGGGGGCGAGGGGGTGACTGGCGAGCAGGTGAGCGAGGGCGAGCGGGCGGAAGCCTCGCCCCAGGACAGACCCCCCCAGCGCAGACGCCCACCCCCGTTTTTCTTCCGGCGGAGGTTCGGCAGAGGACAGCGGGGTCCGGCTCCGCAGGACCAGACTGCAGAGGTGGGTGCTGGTCACGCTGTGGCCTCCGTTACCACGGTGATGGGCTTGGGCCCCGTTGCCTGTGTGGTAGTCCGGACACGTTCCTTCTCATTTATAGGACGCGAGCCAAGCGGAAGCCAAAGACTCTGCGCCGCCGACTGCCCAGCCAGGGGATGACCAGCAGAGAGCGACACCCCGCAGGTTCCGGCCGAGGTTTCGCAGGTAATGTATAGTGGTAGCAAGCGCACTGAAGTGTGGGGGGGCAGCTGGTTTTTTGGGGGTGCCGGGGGAGGGGTATTTATGGATGCTGCCGCCTGTGCAGGAGACTTGTGTTCCTTGGGTCTATTTGCTGATCTCTCTTCTCGGACAGACCACTTCGCCCTCGGCCCCCGCCCCAGCAGGCCACAGAAGGGGGCGACGGGGAGAGCAAGCCTGCCTCGGACGGTGCGACCCGTCCAGAGCCCCAGCGACAACGCAACCGCCCGTACTTCCAGCGCCGCAGGCGGCAGACCTCCGCCCCACAGCCAGGCTCGGCCCCGGTGAGTTTGAGTAAAGACTCGTCTTCAAAACATGGCGGACGTTCGGCTCCGCGACTAATGTGGCTTGTCTGCAGGGCGATGAAAAGAGCCAAACAGAGCCCAGTGAAGGTCCGACAGAAAGTGGCCCCCCGATGCCCCCTGCAGAGGCTGATGGAGCGCACACTGAGGTGAGACCCAGTCCTGTATCCTACAGATAACGGCACCAGGTCTCTGCATTAAATACAAACCATGCACTGTTGGCCTGTCCTGATACTGCCCCCCCCCCCCATCGCTGCCCCGGGATGTATAGGTGACCGTGTCCCTTCAGGCGCCACACGATACGGGTCCCCGAACAGTTATTGCGCGGTTGGGCCCTCCCTGCTGCTGGAAGGGTTTGGGATGAGAGAAGGACCGGGAGGGTCTGTCCAGATCCCGCTGAGATAAATTACTCCCCCTGCTGGCTGATCTGGCACCCTGCGATGAGCAGCTCAATGGAGCCATCGGTACATGAAGTGTGAGTGCCGGAGAGATCCGGAAAACTCTAACTGGGGGCGAAAAGAAAAAGCACCAAAGACTGTTTAGAAGCAGACGAGCGATAAATCCCCCCCCCCCCCCCCCTTTGAACCGGTGGTGTTATATAATTAATAAAATCCAGTATGGGGTTATGAAAAATGCAGCTGTGGTGGAGGGGTTAACCATTATGCTGTATTTTTGCTGGGTGGCGGAAGCTCATGTGAATGGTTCTATTTCAGACTCCTGCCCCAGAGGCCGGGGTGTCGGATTCCCCGGCTACTGAGTGACCCCGTCATTGGCACGTGGCGTGTGGCGCAGGTACGTGAGCGCCTATTGTACACAATTAGAATGTCAAGACGTCGGTGTCCCTTCTGGGCTGCCCTCCGCGTGGTCTCTGAAAATAGCCCCTGAAAGGTCACCCCCCCCCCAGGTGTGAAGGAACGCAGCCCATCTGCCCCTGCTCTTCTGTTAAAGGGGGGGCACGGTGCTCCTTGCCGTAGTACCCCCCCACACCCCCGCTCTCGGTAATCGCTTGTTTTTCCTGTTTCAGGTGCCGTATCCGTTTTATAACCACACGGGACTGAGTGGATCACAGCGATAGATAACTTTATGAGGTGGGGCCCCGGGCCCCGTCACCGTGTGCTGCCTTATTTGCACTATTTTGGAGATTTGGGGTTTGTTTTATGGCACAGTCTGGTGTGACAGTAAACATCTAATGGCAAGCTATTGTGTCCTGTGGTTATTATTGTGGGGGAGGGGGCCGGGTGGGGGTGGTACATATCTGATGCCCCTGTACAGGTACTTAATGTATAGTGTGTATACAGGGAGTGTGCGCTCACTTACTGGGCAGTCTGTCTGTGACACCCCCCCCCCCGCAGAATACGGACTGACCCTGCTGCTGCTGCCACCCGCTTCCTCCAATGGTCAGTTACTCGAAAATGCTGCCAGAGCTGACCCTTTTGGTAAAAGGGCCATTTAACCCCTTAAGCACAGGGCTGCCGTGACCGCTTCCTCGGGTTTAGCTGCCGTTTTCCTCGTTTGCAAAACCCGTAAATTATCATTTTCTTTCCTGACAGGAATTTCTTCAGATCCCATCATTTTCATCAAATCGTCCAATTTACTGTAAAAAAAAATAAATAAAATGTGAAAGAAATGCACTTTGTATGAGTTTTATTTGAACGATCTTGCTGAATACACGCTGCACTGAGTTTAGGAATAGCCATTTTTTTTGTGTTGTGTTTTGCAGGTTACAGGGCAGGAAGCACAAGTAGCGTTTTTCTGATCTTCTAGCAGGCTCTGTTTCCTCATTGGCTGGAGGGGTGCGTGGACGCTGTCGGTGCATTTGCCGCCATCTTGGGAGGCTGAATAGAAACCGGGTTTTGCCCAACGTTTACATTTCAAGCTCAAATCCGACCGCCACCCATAGCTCCTCCCCTTTCTCATTCATCCTTCCCCCAAGCAGCAGCATACCATTGGGATGCGTGTGTGGGGGGGTGTAAGACTTTTTTAGCCAAACGAAGAGTTCTCGGATCAGTCCGGAACCTTATTCATTGTTCGGGATGGTTGGTCAGGATGGTTGGTCGGGATGGTCCATCAGTACTCTCGGGGGGGGGGGGGGGGGGTTGTTGGAAGGGTTCCATATTTTTCTCCCTAATCCGGGCTATCACAAAAGCACTGCACAGAAGGGGTGGTTTCATTGATGCAGAGGGGCAATAAATACAGAACGGGGGCAATAAATACAGAACGGCGTCTCTGAGGTAAGAACTATCCACCCTGGATTCGTTGACAATAACAGAATTGGCACAAACCAAAACGTGGCTGCGTGGCAGTGAGAGCCGAGCCGGTCGTGGCCAGGTACCCGTCTTCACCCTCGCCACCTGTCTTCACTACCTGCCCTCATCCTCCCTTCCTGCCCTCGCCCTCGCCCGCGCTCCCTGAGCCCTGCATGACTTCGGGTGACTCAGATACAGCCGAAACCTGTGGCCCCCCTGAGACTTGTTTGAATAACGAGATAAACCCATCACAAACTGCACCGGTATAACTCTCATCACACAGCAATGCTGGCAAAACAGCTGTAAAAGAACAAATAAATCCTTTAGTGCGGAAAGAAGCTGCAGCTCCAGAGCTGCCCCCCCCCCCCATGGTCCGGGGTCTCCCTCCTTTAAAGGGGGTCTCTGCCTGTCGCCGGATCCCACCGAGACAGCTGTCCACGTATAACTTATATAATTTATATAATTTATTCCCACAGCAAGAAATATACACATATTTATACACGACGGATACACAGGTCCCACGCCCCCCCCCCCCCCCGGGCTCTCTCACCCCAGGCTCTCCTCCCTCTCACCCTGCACCCCCCTCCCACCACCCTGCGCTGCCTCAACAGGGCAAAAAGCAGAAGTCCGGGGTAACGGTGATCCAAGATGTGTCTGCCTGTCCGCGTATCACGTTAATTCATTGCCACAGCAAAAAATATACACATTTATACACAACGTATCCACGGATTCCACGCCCCGCCGCGCTCCCCACCGCCTCTCACCCCCCCTCTCCCTCAACAGGGCAGAAAGCAGGCGTCCGGGGTATCCCTGTCTGTGCAAACGTCCTCCGGTAATATCAGTCCCACACTGCAGGTGGCGCCACACTGGATTCCACGCCATCACTGAGTGTGCACTCGTCACTCATCCTCGCCACCTCCTCCCAGACTGTCCATCTCCGTGCTCGCCTTCACCTCCATGTCCAGCAGCGACAGGTTCCTGCCACGAAAGGCGTGAGAAATCTCATCGAAGGACTTCCCGCGGGTCTCGGGGACACGGAAATATGTGAACACCAGGAAGCCCACCAGCAGCAGGGCGAAGAGCAGGAAAACGTAAGGACCACAGAGATCCTAGAGAGGGCGGGGGGCCAAGAAGAAGGGTCATGTGATGAAACGGAGCAGCACACTTGCCACGTGTCGTGTTAGCACACAGTGGCCCCTTAACGTGTCCCCCCCCGTCACTCACCGCGACGTATGGGAAGAACATGCCGATGATGAAGTTCGATGTCCAGTTGGTGCAGCTGGCGATAGACATGGCCGCTGGTCGCGGGCCCTGGCTGAAGAGCTCCGCCACGATGAACCACGGGATGGGGCCGGGGCCAATCTCAAAGAAGGCGACAAAGCCGAAAATGGCCACCATGCTGAGCGAGCTCATGGACGGGACCGTGTCCTGCGGGGAGCAGAAGGACATCAGAACAGGGCCTCCCCCCACGTCTGTCACTGGTGGTCTCGCCCCGGTGTCACGGGAGCCATATTTCCCTCAGTGAGGGGTAAAAGAGCACGTGGGGCACCTCCCTCAGATTTCACAGGTATACGGGGTGTCAGCCATGCGCGGGCCCGGACGTGGCGCACATAGCTGCGTGTATCCTGCAGGGGCCACCCATGTATTTATCGTCTGATTCTAATCCCCGGTCTGACCCCGGCCACGCATCACACACTGACCTGCAACACCATGGCCACGGTCATCAGGAGCGCGCAGATAACCATTCCAGCCAATCCCAGGAGGTGTAGAGTGCGGCGTCCGGCCCGCTCCACCAGGAACAGCTGTGGGGGAGGAGAGCGACATTAAGACACGGGAAGCGGACCACCCACGTGGACCCTCAGCAGCCTATGAGAGGAAGGTGGGAAGGCACATGGCCCCTGGCAGAACACCCAACCCCCCCCGCCCCCGATCCCCTCTCACCGACACCACGGTGAAGGCGGTGTTAACGATCCCCGCTCCTATCGTAGCATAAATTGGCTGCTCCACCCCCGCCTTCGAGAAGATATCTGTGGAATAATAAAATATCTGGGGAGGAAAAAAAAACAGCAGTGATGAGTCATCTCGTGGCCCCTGCATAAATAGCTATAGGTCAGAAATTCAGATAAAAAGTCTGGCTAAAGCCCCGCCTCTAGCCACGCCCCAAACCAAAAGTGCCCCATCCAGGGCTGTGCCACGTGCCGTCTCTCACCGCGTTGATGCCGGACAGCTGTTGGGAAAGCTGCAGGACGATGGCGACCAGGATGGGCTGTCTGTACGAGCGAGAGCGGAAGATCTGCGCGATCGAGACCTTCGGCTCAGAGTCCATCTGTCTCTTCTCCTCCTTCATTTCAGACAGATCCTCCGAGACATCCAGGAGGCCGGTAAGACGGCGCAGGCCTGGGGGCAAAGGGGAGAAAACCGGTCACATGATGTGACACCACGGCCACACGCTCGCTCACTCAATGACAGTCACACTCGCTCAGTCACACACAGCCACACGGTGACCGTCACACGCTCGGTCGGTGAGAGACACCCTCCGCTCGCTCCCTCGGTGAGAGACACTCACTCTTCTTGGCCTGAGCTTCTTGTTCACACACGATGTAAAGGAAGCGGGGACTCTCTGGACAGAATGGGAGCATCAAGGACTGCGCGGCGGCCGGAATCAGAGTCACCCAGAACAGAGCCGACCAGCGAGTCCTGGACCCCAGGAAGAGATCCAGCCCCAGAACCTGAGAAGGGCAGAAAGGAAGGAGAGAGACGGGGCAGACAGGAAGGAGAGACACAGGGCGGACAGGAAGGAGAGACACGGGACGGACAGGAAGGAGAGACACGGGGGCAGACAGGAAGGAGAGACACGGGGCGGACAGGAAGGAGAGACACGGGGGCAGACAGGAAGGAGAGACACGGAGCGGACAGGAAGGAGAGAGACGGGGCGGACAGGAAGGAGAGAGACGGGGGCAGACAGGAAGGAGAGAGATGGGGCAGATAGGAAGGAGAGACACGGGGCGGACAGGAAGGAGAGAGAGACGGGGTGGACAGGAAGGAGAGAGACCGGGGCAGATAGGAAGGAGAGACACGGGGCGGACAGGAAGGAGAGACACGGGGCGGACAGGAAGGAGAGAGACGGGGAGGACAGGAAGGAGAGAGACGGGGCGGACAGGAAGGAGAGAGACGGGGGCGGACAGGAAGGAGAGAGACGGGGGCAGACAAGAAGGAGGGAGATGGGGGCAGAAAGGAAGGAGAGACGGGGCAGACAGGAAGGAGAGACGGGGGCAGACATGAAGGGGAGAGACGGGGCAGACAGGAAGGAGAGAGACGGGGCAGACAGGAAGGAGAGAGACGGGAGCAGACAGAAAGGGGAGAGAGACGGGGGCAGACAGGAAGGAGGGAGACGGGGCAGACAGGATGGAGAGAGATGGGGCCATAAAGGAAGGAGAGAGGCGGGGGGAGACATGAAGGGGAGAGACAGCGCAGACAGGAAGGAGAGAGACGGGGCAGACAGGAAGGAGAGAGACGGGGCACACAGGAAGGAGAGAGACGGGGCAGACAGAAAGGGGAGAGACGGGGCAGACAGGAAGGAGAGAGACGGGGCAGACAGGAAGGAGAGAGACGGGGCAGACAGAAAGGGGAGAGACGGGGCAGACAGGAAGGAGAGAGACGGGGCAAACAGAAAGGGGAGAGACGGGGCAGACAGAAAGGGAAAGACGAGGCAGACAGGAAGGAGAGACAGGGCAGACAGAAAGGGGAGAGACAGAGCAGACAGGAAGGAGAGACAGGGGCAGACAGGAAGGAGAGACGGGGCAGATAGATTAGAGACTGAAACGCGCAGGGGTTGCGAGAGGTCGCAGTAAAGCTGACACTAGAAATGCTTTGTGTTATTATTCGGTATATTTAACATATGCAGATTCACAGGTTCTGGTCCGCCACAGAATATGATGCAGTTTCCCCTCCATTTCCCATGATCCCTCTGTGCAGGCGGCATCAGAATCCCATTGGTAAGCCCAAGCAGAAAGTTGGAAGCCGCTTCCTGTTCTCTCCCCGCTAGCGATTGTTTCCAGCCGCGCAGGTCCCTCCGTGACGCTATTATCACAAATATCTCAGAGTGAAGGGGCGATTTATACCCCGTGCCAGGGCAGCAAGATGCCTGTTCCTGCATACGTCACGACAGGAAGTGACCTCACAGCCAAGCTAAAGGTTTGGGTGGTGAGGACGGTGGGTCAGGTAGGCAGCTCCCACATGGCAGGTAAGTCCATAGCCCTGCCCAAGCCCCATCTTTAAACCCGCCCCTGAGCACCTCTAACCACGCCCTGAATCCAGGTGTACGGATCAGGGTGGCAGATAGGCGGGAATAATACGTTTAGGGATCTGTTACTAACCCATACCCTGTGCCCTGTCTGATCCCCTGCACCTACATTTGTAAAAAGAGCACCTCCAGCATGCGCGGCTCCAGGGAGGGGGATCCATATAGATTCTGATACTGGAGCAGAACAGATCTGGCAGGCTAGCAGCATGCGCGAGAAGCTTACCTGGGCTATCAGAATCCCAATGACTAAGGCCAGCTGGTGTAGGGTGCCCAGCGCCCCCCGCAGGTGTGTCGGAGCAATCTCCCCTACGTACATTGGCACCAACCCCGAGGCCAGACCTGTGGGAGAAGGGAGCAGGTGAGGGATTGCTATAGACCGGTGGCAAGATAAAGGGTTAAACCTGCATGCCTGTCCAAGAGGATGCTGGCTGTCAAAAAGTTAATCAAGGCAGGCTTCCGTGACAGATCAGGGGTTAAGGCTTAACAGTTAACTCTGGCATCAGAGGGGTTAATGGAGTGAAATCTAGCTCTCTGGTATAATGGAGGTTAATATAGCGAGTCCTAGTTCTCTGGGTTAATCAAGGGTTAATGGAACCCAACCCCTCTAGCGTAGCATGGGGAGGAGTCACACAGATTAGGCTGCAGAGGGTTAATTGTCTATTACCTGAATACACTCCAATCAGAAACCTTCCAATGATCATCATCTCATACGATTGGCTGATCTGGGACAGACCCATAAGACTTCCCCCGAGGAACGCAAAGACGTTGTTGATGACCATAGCGCGTTTCCTGCACCAGATGGACGGACGGACGGGGAGAGAACAGGCAGTGAGAGTGGAGGACATGCGCGGGCACACAGTGACAACACGTGATATGTGGGGCGTGAATTGGGGGGTACCGGGCACGGGCTTTAATAGGGGCAGATCATCCCCATGGGCC
This sequence comes from Spea hammondii, assembly GCA_029215755.1. Classification (NCBI taxonomy): domain Eukaryota; kingdom Metazoa; phylum Chordata; class Amphibia; order Anura; family Pelobatidae; genus Spea; species Spea hammondii. The sequence continues at coordinate 1,122,618 of JARDYJ010000031.1, read as the reverse complement.
CTTTCCTTCCTGTGTCCCCCCCCTCTCCTACCCCAGTGCCTCCCTCTTCCCATATGCCCCTCTTTCCTCCTCTGATGCCCCTCTTTTCTCCATTAGACTGGAGGACATGTTTTATGTGTAATTGGATGGGCCGAGTGTGACGGAAGGATGCGCCGTGGACACCGCCGGTGCGTTACAGGAACGGAATGTTCCACAATTACTGCGAGGTGGCAAATAATCAGCAATGACCAGCTGGCAGGGGACACGGGAGATGGAGAGAGGAGGGAGAGAGGGAGGGGGGATAGAAGGTAGAGAGGGAAGGAGAACAGGTAGTGAGGGAGAAGAGAGAGGGGAGGTAGAAGGTAGCAATGATAGGAGAGCAGGTAGTGAGGGAGAAGAGAGAGGGGGGAGGAGAGCAGGTAGTGAGGGAGAAGTGATTGGGGATAAAGGGAGAGATGAGGGAAGAAGGTAGTGAAGGAGGAAAAAGGAGAGAGGGAGGGTAAAGCGAGGCAGAGCAGGTAGTGAGGGAGGAGTCAGAGAGAGATAAAGGGAGAGAGAGGAGGCGATAAAAGGTAGTGAGCGAGGAAAGAGGAGGGAGAGCAGGTAGTGAGCGAGGAAAGAGGAGGGAGAGCAGGTAGTGAGGTAGTGAGGGAAGAGAGGGGATAGAAGGCCCGGGGGGGGGGGATTGTTTCCATACCATGTTTTCTGAGCGTTCCCAGAATGCTTAAGTGGGAGGAACCACCACTACATGTTGTAGGCACCAGCCAGGCTCGTGGCAGATAGACAGGGATTGGTGAATAACTGCCCCCGATGGAGTGAAGTCTCACTCACCTTCCCAACCATTGAGACACGACTCCCACGCTGAGAGAGGACACCATTCCACCGATGGAGAATATGGCCACGGACAGCGACCACAGGGTTCTCAGCAGAGAGGGGTCTATGGAGGGGGATCCCGGGGGGCTGCGGCTTATCCACGACTCGTTATAACTCTGCTCGATGATCTGCGGGGGGTACAGACATCATACACCCCCACGGAATGCCACGGACCCTCAATGCCACGCTTACCCCACTAACTCTCCATACACTGCCCACAGCCACGCTTACCCCACTAACTCTCCATACACTGCCCACAGCCACGCTTACCCCACTAACTCTCCATACACTGCCCACAGCCACGCTTACCCCACTAACTCTCCATACACTGCCCACAGCCACGCTTACCCCACTAACTCTCCATACACTGCCCAATGCCACGCTTACCCCACTAACTCTCCATACACTGCCCAATGCCACGCTTACCCCACTAACTCTCCATACACTGCCCAATGCCACGCTTACCCCACTAACTCTCCATACACTGCCCACAGCCACGCTTACCCCACTAACTCTCCATACACTGCCCACAGCCACGCTTACCCCACTAACTCTCCATACACTGCCCAATGCCACGCTTACCCCACTAACTCTCCATACACTGCCCAATGCCACGCTTACCCCACTAACTCTCCATACACTGCCCAATGCCACGCTTACCCCACTAACTCTCCATACACTGCCCAATGTCACGCTTACCCCACTAACTCTCCATACACTGCCCAATGCCACGCTTACCCCACTAACTCTCCATACACTGCCCAATGCCACGCTTACCCCACTAACTCTCCATACACTGCCCAATGCCACGCTTACCCCACTAACTCTCCATACACTGCCCACAGCCACGCTTACCCCACTAACTCTCCATACACTGCCCACAGCCACGCTTACCCCACTAACTCTCCATACACTGCCCAATGCCACGCTTACCCCACTAACTCTCCATACACTGCCCACAGCCACGCTTACCCCACTAACTCTCCATACACTGCCCACAGCCACGCTTACCCCACTAACTCTCCATACACTGCCCACAGCCACGCTTACCCCACTAACTCTCCATACACTGCCCAATGCCACGCTTACCCCACTAACTCTCCATACACTGCCCACAGCCACGCTTACCCCACTAACTCTCCATACACTGCCCAATGCCACGCTTACCCCACTAACTCTCCATACACTGCCCAATGCCACGCTTACCCCACTAACTCTCCATACACTGCCCAATGCCACGCTTACCCCACTAACTCTCCATACACTGCCCAATGCCATGCTTACCCCACTAACTCTCCATACACTGCCCACAGCCACGCTTACCCCACTAGCTCTCCATACATTGCCCACAGCCACGCTTACCCCACTAACTCTCCATACACTGCCCACAGCCACGCTTACCCCACTAACTCTCCATACACTGCCCAATGCCACGCTTACCCCACTAACTCTCCATACACTGCCCAATGCCACGCTTACCCCACTAACTCTCCATACACTGCCCAATGCCACGCTTACCCCACTAACTCTCCATACACTGCCCAATGCCACGCTTACCCCACTAACTCTCCATACACTGCCCAATGCCACGCTTACCCCACTAACTCTCCATACACTGCCCACAGCCACGCTTACCCCACTAACTCTCCATACACTGCCCACAGCCACGCTTACCCCACTAACTCTCCATACACTGCCCAATGCCACGCTTACCCCACTAACTCTCCATACACTGCCCAATGCCACGCTTACCCCACTAACTCTCCATACACTGCCCAATGCCACGCTTACCCCACTAACTCTCCATACACTGCCCAATGCCACGCTTACCCCACTAACTCTCCATACACTGCCCACAGCCACGCTTACCCCACTAACTCTCCATACACTGCCCAATGCCACGCTTACCCCACTAACTCTCCATACACTGCCCACAGCCACGCTTACCCCACTAACTCTCCATACACTGCCCAATGCCACGCTTACCCCACTAACTCTCCATACACTGCCCACAGCCACGCTTACCCCACTAACTCTCCAGAAGTTGCCCTTGTGTGGTTATAAGGGTTCCACGCCAGATCCACGTCCTCAGAATAAAGAACCTCATGCGGAGAAACCCAGAAATACCCCCAGATGCACCACCATCCCAGTGAAAAGCCCCTCTATGTTTGGGGGTCTCTTACCTTTTGGGGGGCATTGATGACTCCGATGTTGTACCCAAATTGAAATGACCCCAGGATGGCCGTGACCACGGACAGTACGAGGGTCCTCGTGACGCCACGCCGGACCACCTGCTGGGGGAGATCCCAATCACACAGGAAACGCTTGGTGCCCCCCTCTATATATATTTACCCCATTCCCACCCCACGGCTTCTACCCCTGCCCTCCACCCTCATTATACCCCGGATCTGCCCTCCACCCTCATTATACCCCGGATCTGCCCTCCACCCTCATTATACCCCAGATCTGCCCTCCACCCTCATTATACCCCGGATCTGCCCTCCACCCTCATTATACCCCAGATCTGCCCTCCACCCTCATTATACCCCGGATCTTCCCTCCACCCTCATTATACCCCAGATCTGCCCTCCACCCTCATTATACCCCAGATCTGCCCTCCACCCTCATTATACCCCAGATCACCCCAGATCCACGTACCTGCCCTCCATCGATGGGCTGGAACCCGTGAGAGGGCATTTCCAGCCAAGGGCAAATTACTCCGAGAAATCCTTCGCCGTGACCTTGCAGGAAAGAGGCAGGGAGGGGCAGGAAGGACGGAAAATAATGGGACACCCCAGCCCGGGGCAAGTTCCTCGGAACCCTCTGCAGGGGTATCAGGGGTAAAAAGAGAGACAGGAGAGGGGACACGGTTTGGGGGAGAGAACGTTCAGGAGACACGGAGAAGAGGGGTATCTGACACCCTGCCAAGGAGTGAGTGGGGAGGAGAGGCTGGCGGGGCAGAGTGAGTGGAAGGAAGGGGCAGAATGGGAGGAGTGAGGGGGGGTCTCATAACACAAGCAGGGGCAGACCCCGTGGGGGGCACAGCAGGTGTGGGGAGGAGGCCCTGCCGTGGGATGTAAAGTGAGGTCACTGTGGTATTCAGTTTGGGTTTCTATTTGTGGCCCGCGGTCCCTCTGCGTCACTTGTGTGACCACGACACGCGTAACAGCGCTCGCTATTCTTCCTGCCCCGGCTGCGGGGTAATTTCCGTGCCCCCCCAGGCTGTCACTGAAAGGTCGCAGCTGTCCTGCTGGGGAGGGGGCGATGTGACACGGACGAAAATATCGGAACCCGACACCCCGCGGGAGCCTCAGACTCTTTAACCTTCACACGCCGCCATGGCGCGTGGCTGTTAGATTGCGAGCTCCTGGGGTGCAGCGTCCGTTAGAGCACCAAGCCCTCTGCCGGCTCCACCGAATACCTGGCTCAGGGGCCGCTCTCACGCAGCCAGATCCGTGGCAGCCGGACGTGGCTCGCCCTATTTACTTACATAGCGGGGATGCTCATAAAGGCTATTACTTTAACTCTTTATGTGCCCCCTCTGGGGCATGGCGGGGGCTGCCGGTCCAGGGAAGTCAAGCGTTTCAAGGACTCCACCATAAAATGCCATCTATTCCACTGAGAGGGTAGTAGATGCGTGGAACAGCTACCCAGCAGAGGTGGTAGAGGGTAATACAGTGAGGGTATTAAACATGCATGGGATAGACATACGGCTCCTGAATCTAAGACGAGACCGACGACTGATTAAGGTTGGACTCTTTACATAGTGGACGGGGGCCGACGGGGGCCGTTCTCCCGGCAGGTCGTGTTTCTGCGTATAAAGGAAAGTGCGTCGCCGACCAATGAGCTGCCTCTGAACACAGATCCTTTAACCCTTCGGAGGAGCAGCTGCTACAGATAGAGAGTGGGAGTCTTAAACTTGGAAGATCAGTAAAAAAATGTCCCTTTAACCATCGGGGCGGAAAAACAGGGAGAAAAAACAGCTTTGATATAACCGCGTCGTGTGGAGCCTGGAAGGTGGCCCACAAAATAATTAATTTAAAGAATAAAAAAACATTTATTTATTATTTTTTACTGGGGGCGGGGTTTATAGTGGGGGGGCACCTGCGACATCACAGTCCCTGATCCACGCACATTAACAGGGATCAGGCTCCTCTTAGCACAGATCGGCGGGCGGCACCTTTAGCCAATCAGCATCATCCTCTCAACTGTATATATCCAATGCGCACCTCCCAAGAGTCCTGAAGTTGGCAGGGCAGTCCTGATTTTCAGCAACACAGCGTAGCTGCTTCGCTGTCTCTTTTTTGTGGGCATCGGGGCCCGTGGGCCAGTGAGGGGCTCCTCGGGAGCTCGCCGAGGTCTGTGATTAGCACCTATTCCTAATCTGTGACAGGGGAGACCGGGGAAGGGGGCCGGCGGGAGCCACCGGTCAGTTAATTATAGGAACTTTATCCTGTCAAGGGCACCTTCCACGGGGCCACAAATACACGGAGCGTTACAAGTATAAGGGAATACCTATAGATTGTAAGCTCATGTGCCGGGCCCTCAGGGGCCCACTATTCCTGCTAAGAACTTTGTATAAAGTAACATCTGGGTCTCTTCATCAGGTGCATTAGTTTGGGATCTGAGACGCCTGGCCGCCGGGGGCCGCTTATCCCACGCGGAGGACGCACTCCGGGGCCGCTTATCCCGCGCGGACGACGCTCTCCGGGGCCGCTTATCCCGCGCGGAGGACGCACTCCGGGGCCGCTTATCCCGCGCGGAGGACGCTCTCCGGGGCCGCTTATCCCGCGCGGAGGACGCTCTCCGGGGCCGCTTGTCTGTGGAGTACGCTGTGACGTCGCCCAAGGAGGGCTTTGGCTCAGACAGTTGCATAAAGTGCCCACCAGGTGGCGCCCTGTCCTTGGTCTCAGATCCTCCACTGCTTCAGGCTAATTCAGGGCACTTGGCCATTAACCCTTTCCTGGAAGGCCAAGGAAGTGCCCAATAATATCAGGTTTTATTTGGATGTCCCTATGCATTTGTCGTTACCCCGGAATCACAGACATACCCGGTGCGCTGGGGCCCTACAGCTCGTCGGCCACACACACCTTTAGCACGTGGCCCGTGAGACATCAGACAGCGGAGGGGCCCCCAGGGTCTCATTTCTTTCACGTAGCTGATTATCTATTATCATACCGGGGCCCCAAGAGCTCAGGGGGCCCTAAATACATACGCAGAGTTCCAGGGGATACAATGGTGTACAGACCCCCAAACCGGCAGTGTGTCCTTCCCATGAGTCCCAGGAGGCCACCCCTCCTACTACTCCATATATCCCCTATTACTCCATATAACCCTCCCCATAGCCCTCCAATACTCCATATAACCCTCCCATAACCTCCTATTACCCCATATAACCCTCCCCATAACCCCTCCATTACCCCATATAACCCTCCCCATAACCCCTCCATTTACTCCATATAACCCTCCCCATAACCTCCTATTACCCCATATAACCCTCCCTATAACCCTCCCCATAACCCCTCCATTTACTCCATATAACCCTCCCCATAACCTCCTATTACCCCATATAACCCTCCCCATAACCCCTCCATTTACTCCATATAACCCTCCCCATAACCTCCTATTACCCCATATAACCCTCCCTATAACCCCTCCATTACCCCATATAACCCTCCCCATAACCCCTCCATTTACTCCATATAACCCTCCCCATAACCTCCTATTACCCCATATAACCCTCCCTATAACCCTCCCCATAACCCCTCCATTTACTCCATATAACCCTCCCCATAACCTCCTATTACCCCATATAACCCTCCCCATAACCCCTCCATTTACTCCATATAACCCCTCCCCATAACCTCCTATTACCCCATATAACCCTCCCCATAACCCCTCCATTTACTCCATATAACCCTCCCCATAACCTCCTATTACCCCATATAACCCTCCCCATAACCCCTCCATTACTCCATATAACCCCTCCATTACTCCATATAACCCTCCCCATAACCCCTCCTATTACTCCATATAACCCCTCCCCATAACCCCTCCTATTACTCCATATAACCCTCCCCATAACCTCCTATTACCCCATGTGACGGAAGCCTCCATCACTGGGACCACTGGAGAAGCCTGATTGCCAGCCTCCTCCCTATTGACTATGGGCCCTGGGTTTGTAAAGGCTTCTGTGGCTACCCCCAGCAGTATCATCTCATCACTGGCTGAGGGGATTATCTCCGGCAGACAGCCAGGATCTGCCACCAGGGAGTCACCACCATTCTTTGATGTTTAATGTTGTATAAATCAGTCTCCCCCCTATTGTATTGTTAATCCCGTTACTGCCCCTGTTGTCTCTGAGAGGCAGATTAAGGGGGCGGTTTGTGTCCCAATATCTTGTTTTATGTTAATGTGTGTTTTGCTGGATATATCCAGCTCTGTGTGTCTAAAATAAATCAGTCTTCGTTTGGTTTTACCCTACACTGAGTCTCGGCTAGTGACTGGGGAACCGGGGAAAGTGTGTTGTCCCAGGCTAAGGGAGCACAAGACAGCGGAGGCAGTCGGTCGGACGAGCCAGCTCCGTGACATTGGTGGCAAGCGGTGGGATTTCTTCTTAGTCTGAGGGACACTTACTTTCTACCGGGATTGACCGACAGGACGGCAGACTTCGGTCGCCTTGGCAAGGACATGGATGTGGTATCCGAATTCCAGGGGCTGCTGCGGGTCATCCTCTCCTGCTACACCACTGCTTTGCCTACAGAACAATACCAGAACCTGAGGCAAGTGGTTCGACGGTCAGTATGGCAGAGGGCTGTTATACGCCGGGGTCAGTGTCTTCCAAGCTCCGAACAAAAGATTAGAGACCAGCGGGAACTACGGATGTCTTTCCTGGGACAGCAACCCCAGGAGCAATGGGTATCCGAATTGGACAAGCTGGTCCAACAGGAGGTAGAGCTGGAAGATCACTATAGGGCTCTGCAGTGGTATACAGAACAAGCATATTGGGGAACTGCGAAAGAATGTTCTCCAGAGGGCCATGACTTTGGTGGCCCTGCCCCTGGATTATTATGGGATAGTCTTCAGGAGGATCCGGACTTCGGCAGTACAGCGGAGTGGCGGATTGAGGACATCCGGGATTTCAGGGAGTGGGACCTCCCAGATGCACTAGGACTTAAAGGTGATTTAGACTTTTTAATTACGCAGGAGTGGGAACTGGAGAAGGCGTATAAAAAACTGTTTGACCGCGTTCAACAGAATGCCCCGGTGTCCAGGGATTGTGTGGATTTTGTGGATGTTATTGAGTGGTCAGCTGAGGATGTTGACCCAGGCGGGGTGGATGGGACTGCGGTCTCCACCCCTGAGTCACAGGGAGACTGGGCAGCTAATCCAGATCCGATACTGGAGCTGTGCGACTGTGCTCCACAACCAGATCCAGAGATTGTGGATCTAACTGATTTTACATCTGAGGATGTTAACCCAAGAGGGGTGGATAACACTGCGGTCTCCACACCGGGGGCCTCAGAATGCTGGGCAGTCTGCCCAGATCTCTTAGTCCCAGTTGAAGAGCTGGCAACAGGGCAGAGAGCTGCTGGCTTCTGCCCCACACCTGCAATGACTACAGGGATCCAGGGAGATGTGGCAGCCGGCCCTTCTCCCCAGCGGCAGCTCACATGTCCGGGAGCGGAGGAACTTGTTTTTCCTCCCCAGCGGCAGTGGGAGGAACCGAGAGATGTGACAGCCGGTCCATCTTCCCAGCGGCAGCTCACATGTCCGGGAGCAGAGGAACCGGCCCTCCCTCCCCAGCGGCAGGCCGACCCACAAGATTCCCTAACCCCAGCTGAAGTGCTGGCAACCAGGCAGAGCATCGCTGGCCTCTGCCCAGCACCTACCAAAGCTGCAGGAGTTCAGGGAGATACAGCGGCCGATCCGCCCCCCCAGCAGCAGAACCTGATTCCAGGACCGGATCAACCGGAACTCCCTCCTCAACGGCAACAGGAGCACCAGGGAGGGGATGCAGGCGGCATCACTCCCCAGCGGTACCCGGGAGATGGCGCAGCCGGCCCATCTCCCCAGCAGCAGCAGGAGCACCAATTTTGGGAGGGCATTAATGGGCCAAATAAACTGACTGACTACGGAGTCAACCCGTTTGGGGTCTCATCCTATGTCAGTCCAATTCGAAGGGGGGAGAATTGTGACGGAAGCCTCCATCACTGGGACCACTGGAGAAGCCTGATTGCCAGTCTCCTCCCTATTGACTATGGGCCCTGGGTTTGTAAAGGCTTCTGTGGCTACCCCCAGCAGTATCATCTCATCACTGGCTGAGGGGATTATCTCCAGCAGACAGCCAGGATCTGCCACCAGGGAGTGACCACCATTGTTTCAGTTTAATGTTGTATAAATCAGTCCCCCCCCCTATTGTATTGTTAATCCCGTTACTGCCCCCGTTGTCTCTGAGAGGCAGATTAAGGGGGCGGTTTGTGTCCCAATATCTTGTTTTATGTTAATGTGTGTTTTGCTGGATATATCCAGCCCTGTGTGTCTAAAATAAATCAGTCTTCGTTTGGTTTTACCCTACACTGAGTCTCGGCTAGTGACTGGGGAACCGGGGAAAGTGTGGTGTCCCAGGCTAAGGGAGCACAAGACAGCGGAGGCAGTCGGTCGGACGAGCCAGCTCCGTGACACCCCATATAACCCTCCCTATAACCCCTCCATTACCCCATATAACCCTCCCCATAACCCCTCCATTACTCCATATAACCCTCCCCATAACCCCTCCTATTACTCCATATAACCTGTCACGGTCAGGACTACTTGCCAAGCCGTGACTGTGTGGAGGGTGTGGGCATGAAGGGGTTAATAGCACCAGGCCTCTGGATTTACTAACTTGACCCCTTAACAAGGCATAAGCTACACCAAATTAACCCCCAAATCCTGCCTGTATCCCCCCAGGTAGTCTGCCACCACTCACCATTTTGATACCGGATTCGTGAGAAATCCGAATTAGAACCTCTATCTCTATATATATATCAACCCACCCCGGGCAACTAACATATATATATATATATATCCTGTAGAACTCAATAACAATACGGTAACGTGTTATCCTCTCTTAGGGTTCGTGGAGATCGATACCAGAGCCCAAAGACAGACTTGGATTATGAATATTTTAATAACAAAAAGACAAAGATTACACAGGGCCAGAATTACAAAAACAAGACATACAAAATAAAAATAAAACAGCAAACAGTTCTTAAAAACAATGGGACTTAAACACAGGACCCTCACTCACGAGTTTCTCCAATACACAGGACCCTCACTCACGAGTTTCTCCAATACACAGGACCCTCACTCACGAGTTTCTCCAATACACAGGACCCCCACTCACGAGTTTCTCCAATACACAGGACCCTCACTCACGAGTTTCTCCAATACACAGGACCCTCACTCACGAGTTTCTCCAATACACAGGACCCTCACTCACGAGTTTCTCCAATAAGTAGGTCTGTGGGAACTCCTTAAGTCCAGATGGTTTCTTGTGATGTTGTTCCGATCAGAGTATATCATGGAGTTCTGCTTTGAGGTCGCTGCATTGTCCCTAAATCAGACTTTTGCAAGCAAACGCCCCTCTGACCACATGACTGATTATATGACACCATCCCCAAGAATCGGGTCCCATCTTTGATTTGCCAATAAGTTATGGTGGGGTAAAGGTGATGGAAACCCCCCACTTAACATAGGAATGGAATTCCTATAACTCAGGGTCCTTATCTGTTAGGCCACGAATCACCACAGGGGTCCTTTGGGAAGATGACCCCTCTACCCAGAACAGATACAGAGGACATGCACAAAAACACATTAAATCAACCTCAGATTAACTCATTGAATGCCTAAACAAAGAAACTAACCACCTCTGCTGGGTTACCCTTCCATGCATCCACTACGTTATATGAGTTAATCATGACATAACCCTCCCCATAACCCCTCCTATTACTCCATATAACCCCTCCATTACTCCATATAACCCCTCCATTACCCCATATAACCCTCCCCATAACTCCTCTATTACCCCATATAACCCTCCCCATAACCTCCTATTACTCCATATAACCCTCCCCATAACCTCCTATTACTCCATATAACCCTCCCCATAACCCCCTATTACTCCATATAACCCTCCCCATAACCTCTATTACTCCGTATAACCCTCCCCATAACCCCTCCTATTACTCCGTATAACCCTCCCCATAACCCCTCCTATTACTCCATATAACCCTCCCCATAACCCCCTATTACTCCATATAACCCTCCCCATAACCTCCTATTCCTCCGTATAACCCTCCCCATAACCCCTCCTATTACTCCATATAACCCTCCCCATAACCTCCTATTACCCCATATAACCCTCCCTATAACCCCTCCATTACCCCATATAACCCTCCCCATAACTCCTCTATTACCCCATATAACCCTCCCCATAACCTCCTATTACTCCATATAACCCTCCCCATAACCCCCTATTACTCCATATAACCATCCCCATAACCTCCTATTACTCCGTATAACCCTCCCCATAACCCCTCCTATTACTCCATATAACCCTCCCCATAACCTCCTATTACTCCATATGACCCTCCCCATAACCCCTCCTATTACTCCATATAACCCTCCCCATAACCCCTCCTGTTACTCCATATAACCCTCCCCATAACCCCTCCTATTACTCCATATAACCCTCCCCATAACCCCTCCTATTAGTCCATATAACCCTCCCCATAACCCCTCCTATTACTCCATATAACCCTCCCTATAACCCCTCCTATTACTCATATAACCCTCCCCATAACCCCTCCTATTACTCCATATAACCCTCCCCATAACCTCCTATTACCCCATATAACCCTCCCCATAACCCCTCCTATTACTCCATATAACCCTACCCATAACCCCTCCTATTACTCCATATAACCCTCCCCATAACCTCCTATTACCTCATATAACCCTCCCCATAACCCCTCCTATTACTCCATATAACCCTCCCCATAACCCCTCCTATTACTCCATATAACCCTCCCCATAACCTCCTATTACCTCATATAACCCTCCCCATAACCCCTCCTATTACCCCATATAACCCTCCCCATAACTCCTCTATTACCCCGTATAACCACTCCTATGATTATAACCCCTCCAGTTACCCCATATTACCCTCCCCATAACCCATCCTATTACACGATATAACCCCCCCTGATATGATTATTACCCCTCCATACCCTCTCCTATTACCCCATATACCCCCCCTCCCCCCGTGTCCCAATGTATGACAGTACAGGTGATCTGCCGCTGCCGAGCCTCTGTTAGTTTTGGCTCCGGGCTCTTTGCCGGGGCGTTTGTGTGGATTCTGCCCAGGTTTGGGTCGTTAACGGCCCTTTTATGGCTCTTACAGAACGACCTTTGTCCTGATTGAAGTGATGAGGTAACTTCGGTCGGGGTATAACGTCGTGTCGGGGTTATAGTGTCAGGCCGGGGTATAACGTCAGGCCGGGGTATAACGTCGTGTCGGGGTATACCGTCAGGCCGGGGTATAACGTCGTGTCGGGGTATACCGTCAGGCCGGGGTATAACGTTGTGTCGGGGTATACCGTCAGGCCGGGGTATAACGTCAGGCCGGGGTATAACGTCGTGTCGGGGTATACCGTCAGGCCGGGGTATAACGTCAGGCCGGGGTATAACGTCGTGTCGGGGTATACCGTCAGGCCGGGGTATAACGTCGCGTCGGGGTATACCGTCAGGTCGGGGTATAACGCCAGGCCCGGGTATAATGTCAGCCCGGGGTATAATGTCAGCCCGGGGTATAACGTCAGGCCCGGGTATTAGGTCAGGCCGGGGTATACTGTGTCCCTCTTTCCTCCCTTATACCCCTCCTAACTAACCCCCCAACTACCATCTTTTCCTGCTTCAAAGGATAACTATGAACCCAGCCGGCCAGAGAGGTCCAATGTTAGTGGGCCCTGCATAATACCCCAGGCCCTGCATAATACCCCAGGCCTCACCCCTATAACCCCTACAGCAGGGGCAGTTTAAAAGCTCCGGTCACCCGTGGTTTATCTTTACGCGTCAATTTCCAATCAGTTCCCTTATCAGACGAAATAAAGACTTCTGTGCAGAGAATAGAGCCTCCAGTCTACCCCCAAATTATACACAGAGGTAGTTATTTACCCCAGGGGCCGGCAGTATGGGCAGTAACATACACACAGAGATATTTGCCCCAGGGGTAGTCAGTATGGGCAGTAATGGCATACACAGACTGATATTTATTTACCCCGGGGGCAGTCAGTATGGGCAGTAATATTCACACAGAGATATTTGCCCCTGGAGCAGTCAGTATGGGCAGTAATGGTATATACACAGAGTTATATTAATTTGCCCCTGGGGCAGTCAGTGTGGGCAGTAATGGTATATACACAGAGTGATATTTGCCCCTTGGGCAGTCAGTATGGGCAGTAATGGTATATACACAGAGTGATATTTATTTGCCCCTGGGGCAGTCAGTATGGGCAGTAATGGTATATACACAGAGTGATATTTATTTGCCCCTGGGGCAGTTAGTATGGGCATTAATATACACAGAGATATTTGCCCCTGGGGCAGTCAGTATGGGCAGTAATGGAATTGACAGGCTGGAGGTTGCTGGGATCTCACCCTATTGGGTAACTGCACGATATGGGGCGGTGACGTCACTAGTTTCTGTTGATTCATCTTCTGTGTCTCTTTCACTCTCTGTTACCAGCTGTCCAAGTGACGTCACGGTACCGGTGGGCGGGGCAGACAGGGGGCGGGGCCACTCTGATATAGGAGCCTCAGGTGCCCCACCTGTCCCAGGTATCATCAGATCATCGGATCAACAGCCACAGCCTGCTCTGGTGCTTGGAGGGCAACACTCTCACCTGCAGCCCCTGCTCCATTGACCTTTGGGGGTCTCCTCTCTCAGCCTCTGCCTGACCTTTGGGGGGGTCTCCTCTCTCAGCCTCTGCCTGACCTTTGGGGGTCTCCTCTCTCAGCCTCTGCCTGACCTTTGGGGGTCTCCTCTCTCAGCCTCTGCCTGACCTTTGGGGGGGTCTCCTCTCTCAGCCTCTGCCTTACCTTTGGGGGGGTCTCCTCTCTCAGCCTCTGCCTGACCTTTGGGGGTCTCCTCTCTCTCAGCCATGGCTAACTCTGGGCTGCAGTTACTGGGCTTTGTCATGGCCCTCCTGGGCTGGATCGGCCTCATTGCTGCCACCATCATGCCCCAGTGGCGAATGTCCTCCTACGCTGGTGACCAGATCATCACGGCTGTGGCCATTTACCAAGGGCTGTGGATGTCCTGCGCCACCCAGAGCACGGGGCAGATCCAGTGCAAGGTGTACGACTCCCTGCTGCAGCTGGACGGTAAGTGCCCTGGGGTGGGAAGGGGTTAACTGTGTATCCAACAGCAGATATTTCAAGGACATGAGCAGTTTTACCCCTCTGCGCTTGCCCCTGGGGAGGGTGGCTGCTGCCTTCCCCTCCCAGTCACCTGATTTAGCTGCAGGTGAGCTGGTGCTTTGCCCATGGGGTGATTTTTACCCTGTCCCCATGCTGTGTGAATCCCCGGCAGGGGTGTTTAGGAACATCTGTGTCTTAATGCCCCCCTCATACCTGAATGTGGCCCCTCTCTTCCCCCCCCCCCCCCTGTCCTGTATAAACCTCCCCTCCCCACCTGTGTGCGCCTTCAAAGACACTTACTGTGAACCAGTTAAACTGGTTTCTAATGGACTCTCTCAGCTTCCCTCCCCCACCTGGCTGCCTCCTGGGAGCGGCCACGTACTATTCAGTTTTACCCCTTTATAGTAGTTTTTTTGGGGCAAAAAGTCGCAGGGGTACTTAGAAATCACCTTGGGGTAACAGTGGGGCATGTAAGCGCCTGTATTCCCAGCTCCCGTTAGCTCTTATCTGGGGTTGATAAGATTACTTGTGTGGCAGATAAGAGGTTATCGCGGGTCGTGTGAGCGCCAAGTAGCAGGGTGTACCCCGGGACGGGCGCCTAAATATATAGATATATGGATTATATAGCCAGGAGCCGGCGTATATATACACCCTGTGATAGAGCCTATCTATTATATAGCCAGGAGCCGGTGTATATACACCCTGTGATAGAGCCTATCTATTATATAGCCAGGAGCCGGTGTATATACACCCTGTGATAGAGCCTATCTATTATATAGCCAGGAGCCGGTGTATATACACCCTGTGATAGAGCCTATGGATTATATAGTCAGGAGCCGGTGTATATACACCCTGTGATAGAGCCTATGGATTATATAGCCAGGAGCCGGTGTATATACACCCTGTGATAGAGCCTATGGATTATATAGCCAGGAGCCGGTGTATATACACCCTGTGATAGAGCCTATGGATTATACAGTGGGGTGTGTAGTTATATAGGTGTGTGTGTATTATATAGTTAGGGTGGGTGAGTAGAAGTATATATAAATACTGGCCGGGGTGGAGCCCATGGATTATATAGGCAGGAGTTGATGATATATAATGTATGACAGTAGGTGGTATATGCCTGCTGCGTGATATGAGATGTAGCATAAATGCATGATGTAATAAATTACTGATCATAGTCTATGGAATGATAGATATGAGTGTGTGATGTATGGCATGTATGATATAGTCAGTAGGTTGTATGTATGTATGTATACCCGCTGTATGATGCATATAATAGTGTGTGATGTATGGCGTGTATGATATAGTCAGTAGGTGATAGATACGTGCTGTATGATGTAATATGTAGTACAGTGTGTTTGGAGAATATGATACATATAATAGTGTGTGATATAGTCAGTAGGTGTTAGATATGCGCTGTATTATGTAATATGTAGTACAGTGTGTATGGAGTATATGATACATATAATAGTGTGTGATGTATGGCGTGTATGATATAGTCAGCAGGTGTTAGATATGCGCTGTACGATGTAATATGTAGTACAGTGTGTATGGAGTATATGATACATATAATAGTGTGTGATGTATGGCATGTATGATATAGTCAGTAGGTGATAGATACCCGCTGTATGACCCATGTAATAGTGGTGCGATGTATGGCGTGTGTGATAGTCAGTTGGTGTCAGATACGTGCTGTATTATGTAGTACAGTGTGTATGGAGTATGATACATATAAGTGTGCCATGTATGGCATGTATGATATAGTCAGTAGGATGTGTGTGTGTAATATATAAATATAAATATATATATATTATACCCGCTGTATGATACATAAATTTAGTGTGCGATGTATGGCATGTGTGATATAGTCAGTAGGTGTTAGATATGTGCTGTATGATGTAATATATAGTAGTGTGTATGGAGTACGATACATATAATAGTGTGTGTGTGTGTGTCCCCCGCACCCGCTGTATGATACATATAATAGTGTGTGATATATGGCGTGTATGATATAGTCAGTAGGTGATAGATATGTGCTGTATGATGTAATATGTAGTACAGTGTGTTTGGAGTATATGATACATAGAATAGTGTGCTATGTATGGTATATGGCATGCCAGTCGTTTATTACATGTGGTTATGTAGCCTGCATATACAGTAGCACTGTCGATACTACAGACCAAACACACGCTAAGTCAGAAGGTGGAGGTGTCTTGCCATGGGAGCTTACAATCTATTGGGACGTTGCAGGGGATGGAATGACGGTTGGGATGGGGCAGGTCACTTCCTCCACATGGGGCTTTTTTCTGCCCCAGGCCTGTTTACCCTTTGTGTGACTCCCGGCTCCGGTTTCAGTGATACTGCCCCCCCCATTCTTTCTCTCTCTCATGTTCTGGAAGCACTCTCCCCCCCCCCCTCCTATTATCCTGCCCTCCATTATGTCCTCTCCCCTCCCACTATCTCACCTTTTCCCCCCTCTTCCTGCCACGCCTGAGTTTCATGACACGGAAGGCTCTCTCTGGGAATGTTTGTTGCTCAGCCTCGCCCTCCCCCTGAATGCTCCAGGCTTCCTATTGGTCCATTCAAAGCCACCGCTGTATAGATGAACCTGAAGCAAACGTCTCCCAAAAGCTGCCCCGGAGGGTCTATGCTGTGAACAGGCCCCCGGCTGTGGGGGTGTAGCCTTGTCCCGTGAGCTTGCACTCTGGGTGCTGCATGCCATGGAGAAGCGCATCTGATTCACACGAGGGCCCGAGTGGGACACGCCTGTCATGGCTTTCATCCCGGGCAGTAACTTTAAGGTTATTGCGTAGGCCGTAAGATCTCTAACCCCACAGATGTCCAACAGAGCAGAAAGCGCAGGGTCAGGATGCCCCGCCGCCGCGGTTATTGTGACTGGCTCGGGTAGTCAGACGTGGGAAATGGGGCGTCAGATGCAGAGGGTAGGGGTAGTAAGGGGGGGGGGGGTCAGAGTATTGGGGGTGTAAGCGACGGATCTCTCCTGTACTTTATGGCGGTGGCCCCTGTGCCCACAGTGGCCGTCCACTCTTGTGTTCTTTGCGGGTCGGATGAAAGGGAGTCACGGCTGGGTCGGTGTGTGCGGGGCCACGGCTGCCGGGTGCTAGCCCTGCGTGGAAGGTTGTGGGGCTTTACTGCATATCACCCCTGATGCCCCTCCTCTCTAGGTTCACTTATGTGTGATGGGAATACAGGGTCCCCCCACATCACCCAGTGAGTGTCTCCTTGTTGCCCACTTGCCCCTTGTTACGGGAAGGGTGGAGTTTCCAGGAGCCGTTCTGCCACACGGCTGCATGTTTTGAAGGTATTAGATACATGGAGCCGCCTTCCCCATGTGCAGGTAAATCCGGGGCTCGGAGCCCTGTGTTCTGGGTGGGGGTATCGGGAAGAGTCTAATCCCCATTTTCTCTCTCTTTCAGCGGCTCTGCAGGCCACTCGCGCCCTCATGGTGGTCTCCATTGTGGTGGGGATTTTCGGGATAGCGATTTCCACCATGGGCATGAAATGTACCAAGTGTGGCGGGGATGACAAGACGAAGAAGGCGCGGATCGCCATGACCGGAGGCTTCGTGTTCCTGCTCGCGGGTGAGTTACCCCTCGCCGTGCCACACCTGGCGTTGGGACCAGACCGGCTGGTTTGTAAGAACGAGGACTAGCTTGGTGGACGCCTCCAGTGGAGCTCTGCTCGCTAGTCCTGCATAAAAGTGTTGAGCCAGACCACAATCTCATCAAATGGGTTCTGCCTGCTGCTGTGAACATTAGGATCCTTTGGGGTTTTGTCCCGTACTGGGTCGCCTCGTTGCCTCTGGTTCTGGCAGCTAAGCCCGGTGCCGTAATGGTTACTGCTTCCTCCCCATGTGCCGATTTGCCCCTGTGCTGCCCCGTGGTCGGGCTCTGCCATGTTGCTGACCGCTTTCTCTCTCCCCAGGTTTGGCTGCCCTCATCGCCTGCTCGTGGTACGGGAATCAGATCATCCGGGATTTCTACAACCCCCTGACGCCCATCAACACAAAGTGAGTGACGGCCGCGTCTGGGGGGCTTCTGACCCCTCGGCGTGCTTTACCTGCTTCCTAAACGGAGCATCGGGAGATATGGGGGGCAGTTGGAAGCTGAGTGCCGGTGGGGTCGGGAAAGTGTCCCATGATAAGCTTGAGGATGGCGTTGGTGCCACGGTGATGACCCTCCGTTTGGGTCTCCAAGGGTTGTAGACTCCCTTCTTACCACCTGTGGCAGATTGAATGTTTTGCCCCGTTACTTGCCCCTGACCCTTGTCCTTTGCTTCTAGGTATGAGTTTGGAGCCGGCGTCTTCCTGGGCTGGGCAGGCTCCTTCCTGGTCATACTTGGCGGTGCTCTCCTGGCTTGTTCATGCCCTCGAAGGGGCAGCTACGGAGCCAAAGGTTACCCAAAAGGTGGGGCCCGGTCCAAGGCACCGTCTACCGGCAAGGAATACGTCTGATCCCCGTGACCTGAAGCGGCCCCCTCGGACCCACTTCGGAAGGAGGCAACTGTGACCATGGGTGGACTCGGATGCTTCTGGGCAGAGGGACTTGTTGGTTCCCTGGTGGGAAGTGTGTATGTGTGGGGGGCGGTTCTGCTTGGGCCCCCAGCTCCGCCGAGGACTTGCCCCGCTCGTTGTGGCAGATTACCCCACGCTCCTCTTGGATCTGGATATATATATAAATATATATGTTTATTTTGCGTGGGACTTGTCTATTTTTAGCTCAAACCCTTAACCCACAGACCGTGGCCCCCGGTGACGGCCGCTGCCGTATAAATGGCTGCTGTTTGCTGATTTTTTTATTAAGCGGGGATTTGAAGATGGGAATTTTGTAAATAAATTTTGTTTTTTGGAAAATATGCTGTTTTGTCTGTCCTTATATGGAATATACAGGATTTAATGTGGAATTTGTGTGGCCCTGGGGCCCCCAATAGGACTGGTGGGGTCAGCACTGGCAGAGGGTAAATGCCCGGGGACGGTGAACAAGTGCGGGTCTGATGCCAGCTGAGGGTTAATGTGACTGATGCGGAAGTTGATGAAGAGCCACAGATTTGCCCCTCTGTGGAGCATCTGGCACTGATGTGGTTAACCCTTTAACTGTTATAACCACATCTGCGGATGGGGCCAGCACAGATGGGGTTAAAGCTTGATCGGGGGGGGGGTGTCGGCATATCTCTGGCAGTGACAAGGTGTGTGTGTGTCAGTCAGTCAGTCAATAACCCCCTTCATGGCACATCATGACTGAAAAGCTCGACAGCGAACCCACCGGCCCTGCCCCGGGAGCGACCACAAGCGCCGTAGCGACATTCTGCCTCTCACAAGATGGCGGCGAACAAGTAACCAAAACAAACTCCTCAGCGTGTTTCTCCAGAACTTTCCTGAGAACTCCGTGCGCCCTCTGTATGTACAATACGGGTACTGCAGCCAACCGTGCTGGTCAATAGAGCCCGGATCACTAATCACAGGCTGGCAAACGCGGGGAAAGGGTTAACATACCCCGGAGTGTCCGGCTGTCAGACACATGTATGGTTTGATGAGGTAACGCGGGGGGGGGGGCGCAGATTGACCGGATTTGGAATAAACTTCAAAAAAGACAAAATGCTGCTTGTACTTCCTGCACCGTAACCTGCAAAACACATAAACACAAAAAGCATAACAAAGAAAGTGGGTATTCCCAAACGCGGGGCAGAAAATTTATTCCGCAGGAAGGGGGAAAAAAAATCAAAAGTTAGAAAAAGTGCTTTTTTCCCCCCCTTCAAGTTTTCACCGTAAACTAGACAATTTGATAAAAAAGATGGGATCTGAAGGAATTCCTGCCCTGAAAAGATTATAATTTTCGGGTTCAGTAAATGAGAGGAAAATGTGCGCTAAACTCGAGGAACCGGCCTCGGCGGGTACAAAACTCCCGGTGCTGACGGGGGTAAAAGGCGCTGTCGGGGCAAATATTCCGGGGTTGCTCGAACGCCGTCACGTGTTTAGTCCCCACTATGGGGGTTAAAAAGCAAAGCGGCCCCCCGATTCTGCCCCGTGATCAGATCCTCAGGCAGTGCGCGCCAGAATTAGGCTCAGGGCAATGTGTGAGGTAACCCCGGAATTTCTGCCCCAGGTGGGGCTTTAACAGAGAATTAGCTGGGTCTATAAACATAGCACCCCGGAACCTGGATGTGTATGAATACAATCCGTCGGCAGAGGCGCGGGAAGCCCCCACAATGCTCTGCAAGTTACACAAACATGGCGCCTGAAACGGAAACACTCGCCGCAGGGGGCGTGTCTCTGTCGGCGCCATGTTTGTACACCTGTGTATCATGTCGGCGCCATATTGACACTCTCACGAGGCGCCTGTTGATGATGTATATTCCTTGCGCTGGTTGTTTCTGTCAGCATGCTGCATGAACTGAGATCGTCCGGGTTCAGAGGGGTTCTGCTAATCACCGGTACCGAACGAGTTCTGGTGTGGTGTGGTGTGGTGTGGTGTGGTGTGGTGTGGTGTGGTGTAGTGTAGTGTGTCATCGGGCACCCAGCGGTTTGGGGTGACTGGGTTATTGGGGTCTGGGTTCCTGGGAGTATGATCAGTCGCTGGGTTCCCAGAGGGGAGATGTTGGGGCGTAGGGGGTGACTGGGCGCTGGGTTCTCCGGGAGGGAGGGAGGGTGTAGGGGGTGACTGGGCGCTGGGTTCTCCGGGAGGGAGGGAGGGTGTAGGGGGTGAATGGCCGCTGGGTTCCCCGGGAGGGTGGGTGTAGGGGGTGGCTGGGCACTGGGATCCCTGGGAGGGTGGGTGTAGGGGGTGAATGGCCGTTGGGTTCCCTGGGAGGGTGGGTGTAGGGGGTGACTGGGTTCCCTGGGAGGGTGGGTGTAGGGGGTGGCTGGGCGCTGGGTTCTCCTGGAGGGAGGGTGTAGGCGGTGAATGGCCGCTGGGTTCCCCGGGAGGGTGGGTGTAGGGGGTGGTTGGGCGCTGGGTTCCCCGGGAGGGAGGGTGTAGGGGGTGGCTGGGCGCTGGGTTCTCCGGGAGGGAGGGTGGGTGTAGGGGGTGGCTGGGCGCTGGGTTCCCCGGGAGGGTGGGTGTAGGGGGTGACTGGGCGCTGGGTTCTCCGGGAGGGAGGGTGGGTGTAGGGGGTGGCTGGGCGCTGGGTTCTCCGGGAGGGAGGGTGGGTGTAGGGGGTGACTGGGCGCTGGGTTCCCCGGGAGGGTGGGTGTAGGGGGTGGCTGGGCGCTGGGTTCTCCGGGAGGGAGGGTGGGTGTAGGGGGTGACTGGGCGCTGGGTTCCCCAGGAGGGTGGGTGTAGGGGGTGGCTGGGCGCTGGGTTCTCCGGGAGGGAGGGTGGGTGTAGGGGGTGGTTGGGCGCTGGGTTCCCCGGGAGGGTGGGTGTAGGGGGTGGCTGGGCGCTGGGTTCTCTGGGAGGGAGGGTGGGTGTAGGGGGTGGTTGGGCGCTGGGTTCCCCGGGAGGGTGGGTGTAGGGGGTGGTTGGGCGCTGGGTTCCCCGGGAGGGTGGGTGTAGGGGGTGGTTGGGCGCTGGGTTCCCCGGGAGGGTGGGTGTAGGGGGTGGTTGGGCGCTGGGTTCTCCGGGAGGGAGGGTGGGTGTAGGGGGTGGTTGGGCGCTGGGTTCCCCGGGAGGGTGGGTGTAGGGGGTGGTTGGGCGCTGGGTTCCCCGGGAGGGTGGGTGGGTGTAGGGGGTGGTTGGGCGCTGGGTTCCCCGGGAGGGAGGGTGGGTGTAGGGGGTGGCTGGGCGCTGGGTTCCCCGGGAGGGTGGGTGTAGGGGGTGGTTGGGCGCTGGGTTCCCCGGGAGGGTGGGTGGGTGTAGGGGGTGGTTGGGCGCTGGGTTCCCCGGGAGGGAGGGTGGGTGTAGGGGGTGACTGGGCGCTGGGTTCCCCGGGAGGGTGGGTGTAGGGGGTGGCTGGGCGCTGGGTTCCCCGGGAGGGTGGGTGTAGGGGGTGGCTGGGCGCTGGGTTCTCCGGGAGGGAGGGTGTAGGGGGTGGTTGGGCGCTGGGTTCCCCGGGAGGGAGGGTGGGTGTAGGGGGTGGCTGGGCGCTGGGTTCCCCGGGAGGGTGGGTGTAGGGGGTGGCTGGGCGCTGGGTTCTCCGGGAGGGAGGGTGTAGGGGGTGGTTGGGCGCTGGGTTCCCCGGGAGGGAGGGTGGGTGTAGGGGGTGGCTGGGCGCTGGGTTCCCCGGGAGGGTGGGTGTAGGGGGTGGCTGGGCGCTGGGTTCTCCGGGAGGGAGGGTGGGTGTGTGTAGGGGATGACTTGGCATTGGGTGAAATGGGACACAAGTTGCCCCACTGACCCGAGGAGCTTTCTGTTCGTTCTTCATGCTGTTTCCATGGCGATTGGGGGCAGTTTGCCCCGGAGAGGCTCTTATTGTGTTTTCCCCTCCGCAGACTCCGTGGCTCACAGCGGCAGAGAGTTACTCTACAGCTTCGTCCTCGCTGCTTTGCAGAGGTAAGTGTGAGACGCCCCAGCCTGTCGGTAAAGTGAGGGTATGCCGGGACGTTCGCACCGCACTCATGGGTGAGTTTTGGGGGAGGGGCGCTCTCGCCGGGGGCACAGGTGCGGTGTGTGTCTCGGCTGATGGGTAGGGCCGTTCCCGGGGGCTCCACGTTTCCGGGTTTTGTTTTCCAGGTCGGAGCCGGTCCACGTCTTCGGATTTGAAGTTTCCCGGGAAGATTTTGTGGCGGGTTTCCCGGAGGAGCCGGCGTCCAGGTGAGACGCTCAGGGCCTGAAGCGGGGGGCTGCGAGTATATACGGGATGACTGAATATAGTGAGACCCCCTTCCCTCCGCTGGCGTCTTCACCGGGCATCATCTAAACCCCCCTTTATCTGCAGACCTGGAGCCGCCGTTGCTGTCAGTCATGTGATATTTTGGGTGACTTTCCCGGCTCAAACCCCACACTGAGCTGATGCTTTATGGCGACACTAATGAAGTCCGTTCCTCCATAGACTTTCATTAGTCAGAAAGTCCGGCTGGATGATTAAGACTGAGCCATTCCCTATTCCCACAGGCAGTATAAGGAGTCAGGGGCTGAAAACTTTATATTATGGGGCAAAAACCAAAACATTTTGAACCGATGCGTGTGAAAAACAACTTTTTAAATAATAATCATCATACAAAAAGCACTTTTTTTTTTTTTCCTTGAGATTTCCCAGCATGTCCCTGTTCCCTGTTGGGTGTTCATTTTACTTTGGATTATTTATCTTATAACCGGCGCAGGACTCTGGAGAGGAGGTGGGCTTCATGTGCTTCTGACGTCACTGATTCGCTGTGGCGTGGGGGGCGTTATGGGGCAGTCTGCGTAGGGTGTATGTGGGGATGGCACTGCTTATTGCCCTCTTTCCTCCTAGACTTGTCTTTCACGATGGCTTCTCGGACCCCCTGAGGTGGGGAGGAAACCCCCAGTCGCTCACCAAAGAGGATTTCACGGCGGGCCGGATAGTGGAACGCGTGGGGGGCTCTGCATGCGTTGTCACCGTCGTGCTGGACTCGTTGAGCTGGCTCCTGTCTCACTGCCCTCTCACCTCTGTCTGCCGCACCCTGCGCACCCTGTCCCGGAGCCGTGATGAGGCGGGTAAGAGCCACCGCCTCAATGGAGGGGGAGGGGGCGCCGGTCCTTTGTCGCACCCCGGTCTGGTCCTTTGCCGCCCTCCGCCCCAGTCCTTTGCCGCCTGTTGGCCGTGGTGCGTCACTGTGCTGGCTGGATGTTGGCAGAGTTTGGTGACGGGTAGTACCCCTAACACTGTCTGGGGCAGGATAGGGGGTTTCCGCGTCAGTAGAGGGTAGTGAAGAGCGGAATCCACTAACCGGTGGCATTGGTAAATTCAGTCGTTTAGCGCTGCGCCAGACAGATTCTGCTGCAAAGTTTTTCCCCCGCGTGTCCTGCGCATGCTCTGGCGTTACATGTTCCTTCCCCAGGGTCCCGTGACATACGTGTGCTGGCGTTCATGCATGCCGATCTGCATCCCGCGGGCGTGTCGGACGCAGTGAGGCTCCTTGCAGACACGGCCATCCACGTGACGGAGAGGGAGGAGAGACACCGCGTCACCGTCACACACCGGAGGAGGAGCGGGAAGATTGTCATCGCGGTGAGTGACCTCTGACCCCAGGGCTGCTAAAGATATTATGAAAACATGAATTTTGGTTCTCTTCCTCCCTCGCTGGGCCTCTCTAGGCATTTATTTTTGCCCCTGTAAATACCCTGTTAGAGGGGAGGTTGGATGGCTGCACCCTTCTCCTGAGCACAATGTAGTCCTGGCAGATTACCCTTAGGGGGCGCTCTGATTGGCTGGCCCATGGAAACGAGTGGCGTTTCTTTACGCAGGAGGAGGAGCTCAGGATACGTGACGCGTTCACTTTGGAAATAATTACCCAGCAAGAAAGTGAGCAAAGCAGACGAAAAGAGGTGCGTCTGAGGGGTCTCTGGGGCACAGGGGGCAGTTATTGGGAGAGGGGCAACTATCAGTGGCTGGAGGCCAATACATCACCCAATGCGTCAACCTGAGGGGGGCATTGGGCAGGGGGGAACGCAGGAAGTGTCACAGAATACAATGCAGGGGGAACACAGGAAGTGGCACAGGATACAATGCAGGGGGAATGCAGGAAGTGTCACAGAATACAATGCCGGGGGGTAAACACAGGAAGTTTCACAGGATACAATGCTGGGGTGGGGGACATGGGAAGAGTCGCTTGATACAATGCCGGGGGGTAAACACGGAAGGGTCAAGGGATACAATGCTGGGGGGGTAAACACAGTAATTGGCAAGGGAAATAATGCAGGGGGGGCACGGGAAGAGTCACGGGAAACAATGCCGGTGGGTAAACACAGGAAGTGGCGGGGGGGACACGGGAAGTGACACAGGAAACAATGCAGGGGGGGAACACGGGAAGTGGCAGGGAAACAATGCAGGGGGGGAAACAATGCAGGGGGGGAACATGGGAAGTGGCAGGGAAACAATGCAGGGGGGGACACGGGAAGTGGCAGGGAA
The DNA here is from genome assembly GCA_029215755.1 of Spea hammondii. Taxonomy (NCBI): domain Eukaryota; kingdom Metazoa; phylum Chordata; class Amphibia; order Anura; family Pelobatidae; genus Spea; species Spea hammondii. Next base: position 1,097,310 of record JARDYJ010000031.1, on the reverse strand, counting down.
ACAATGCAGGGGGGGGACACGGGAAGTGGCAGGGAAACAATGCAGGGGGGGAACACGGGAAGTGGCAGGGAAACAATGCAGGGGGGGACACGGGAAGTGGCACGGGAAACAATGCAGGGGGGGACACGGGATGTAATGCAGGGGGGAGGACACGGGAAGTGGCATGGGATGCAATGCCTGGGCAAAAGGCAACACATGTATTGGCACAGTGGAGGGGCGGCAATGAATGAAGGGATTCCAGGATACCAGCATACACTGCAGGGGGAACACAGGAAGTGACAGTGTGATACGGGGGGGGATACATGAAGTATGGTGGGACAGTGTGATACAGGGGGGGGGATACATGAAGTATGGTGGGACAGTGTGATACGGGGGGGGGGGGATACATGAAGTATGGTGGGACAGTGTGATACAGGAGGGGGGGGATATGGGAAGTATGGTGGGACAGTGTGATACAGGAGGGGGGGGATACGGTATGTATGGCAGGACAGTGTGATACAGGAGGGGGGGATACGGGAAGTATGGTGGGACAGTGTGATACAGGAGGGGGGGATACGGGAAGTATGGTGGGACAGTGTGATACAGGAGGGGGGGATACGGGAAGTATGGAGGGACAGTGTGATACAGGAGGGGGGGGATACGGGATGTATGGCAGGACAGTGTGATACAGGAGGGGGGATATAGGAAGTATGGCCGGGCAGTGTGATACAGTAGGGGGGGGGATACAGGAAGTATGGCGGGACAGTGTGATACAGGAGGGGGGATACAGGAAGTATGGCGGGACAGTGTGATACAGGAGGGGGGATACATGAAGTATGGTGGGACAGTGTGATACAGGAGGGGGGGGATACGGGATGTATGGCAGGACAGTGTGATACAGGAGGGGGGGGATATGGGAAGTATGGAGGGACAGTGTGATACAGGAGGGGGGGATACGGGAAGTATGGTGGGACAGTGTGATACAGGAGGGGGGGGATACGGGATGTATGGTGGGACAGTGTGATACAGGAGGGGGGGGATATGGGAAGTATGGAGGGACAGTGTGATACAGGAGGGGGGGGATACGGGATGTATGGCAGGACAGTGTGATACAGGAGGGGGGGATACGGGAAGTATGGCCGGGCAGTGTGATACAGGAGGTGGGGGATATGGGAAGTATGGCGGGACAGTGTGATACAGGAGGGGGGATACGGGAAGTATGGTGGGACAGTGTGATACAGGAGGGGGGGGATACGGGAAGTATGGTGGGACAGTGTGATACAGGAGGGGGGGATACGGGAAGTATGGTGGGACAGTGTGATACAGGAGGGGGGGGATACGGGATGTATGGCAGGACAGTGTGATACAGGAGGGGGGATATAGGAAGTATGGCCGGGCAGTGTGATACAGTAGGGGGGGGATACAGGAAGTATGGCGGGACAGTGTGATACAGGAGGGGGGATACAGGAAGTATGGCGGGACAGTGTGATACAGGAGGGGGGATACATGAAGTATGGTGGGACAGTGTGATACAGGAGGGGGGGGATACGGGATGTATGGCAGGACAGTGTGATACAGGAGGGGGGGGATATGGGAAGTATGGAGGGACAGTGTGATACAGGAGGGGGGGGATACGGGATGTATGGCAGGACAGTGTGATACAGGAGGGGGGGATACGGGAAGTGTGGAGGGACAGTGTGATACAGTAGGGGGGGGGATACAGGAAGTATGGCGGGACAGTGTGATACAGGAGGGGGGATACAGGAAGTATGGCCGGGCAGTGTGATACAGGAGGGGGGGATACAGGAAGTATGGCGGGACAGTGTGATACAGGAGGGGGGGACAGGTGACATTCTTCTTCCTCTCCCTCCAGGTGGAGCCGATCGAGAAGCTGACGTTTAACCTCCGACTGTCTGATGCAGAGCGGGAGGAGAAGGTATCGGCCGCCCTGCCATATGTATTCAGCGCCAGCAAGTGAGAACTTCGTTCTTATTATTATATAAGAAATGCCTTCTGGCTGCTGGGTGGCCCCTGCCAGGCTGCCCCCCCCCCCTATTCATGGAATTCATTAATATAAATCTCTTCATCTCCCCCCCCAGAAAGTCGTCCCTCCTCCGTTCCTCCACGAGCTCTGCAAAGATCTTCTATGATCCGGATCCACAGGATGACGTGGACGACGAGGATCCAGACGACGACCTTGATGTGTGACGGGGGTCCGGGCTGGATGCGTGATTCGTAATGCTGGCCTTTTCCGGGCTGTTGGGGAGGGCTGCAGTTTCTGCACCTTGACATGTTGTGGGGAGGGTATTAGGGGCTGATTTCCTGGCCTCTGGTTACATGGTGTATCGGATTCTGGGGGAACGGGGAGAGCGACCAGATCCCCGGCATTCTAAGACAATATTCCTTATGTATTGTCAATAAAATGAGCTTTTTCCTCCCCACTCCTGGTGCGATTATTGCGTTACACCTCAGAGGTCTCTTCTACAGATGATTACAGACTCGATGTTCTCTAGCTCTGGAGCCTCGTGAGCGGGGAGAGTACAGGAAGTGACTGCCGGGGGGATCCACAGCTCAGCCAAACACAAGGCGGGGAGACGGGGCGCCCTCTGCTGCCAGTAACTGGATGGGAGTGCAGGGGCCGAGCTGCCAGCGCCGGCCCCTCTGGGGCTGCTCCTTAAAGTGAACCTTTTTCCCGTTGGCTGCCTCATCCCCTTGCTGGTGAGGGGAGAAAGTACACGGTGGCTGCTTATTGGTCGGTTTGCCTGGTTGGTGGTGGTCATGCGAGAGTTCTTGCTATTTATTGGCCGCTTTGAATCCTTATCCGTTTTATGGTTCCCTTAATAAAGGGTCTTTGTTAACTGTTTGTGAGCTGGTTCTTGGTGGGATATGGGTTGGCATCCTGACATTTACATGTAAGCCCCTCCCATTCCCATTGGCCCCTCCCATGATGAGGTGCACACGCCCCACGCTACCATTCTACTTTGTGTCACAAGAGTGAAAAGGGTTAAGCAGCCGCTTAGAGCCGCGAGTGGTCCTAGGGGTTGTAGGATGTAGGATGGGAGGTGTGTGGGAGGCAGTGGATTACTTGTGTCTCGTTAGGGCCCCTGATAACCGAGTGCTGGCTCCCTGGGGCCCTGCATGGCGGATCACTGCAGCTGATTGGATGTTATCTCTGTGTTTTAGGAAATGTACATTTTCTAGGGTAATATAGGAACCCAGAAATCTTTTGACAGATCGGCCCCCGCCTGTAAAGACCAGTCGTTGGCCTTGTCTTAGATTCAGGAGCCACATGCCTATCTCATGCATGTTTAAATTCCCTCACTGTATTACCCTCTACCACTTCTGCTGAGAAGCTGTTCCACTTATCTACCAGCTGACCAGTAAAATAAAATGTTTTAACAAACATATCTCCGTATAAGCCCCGGCAGGAGGGCCGGGTGAATGTGAATTGTGCAGGGCAACACGGAATCTGCCCCGTGGGTGGCAGTAAAGGATAGAGAGCGTGAACAAACCCAAAATATTGACACACCCCTTACCGATGTCACACCCACAAGACACGGATCTCACAAGGAATCATGGCAGGCCTATCGGGTCCTTTCCTTCTGTGAGCGCATGCGTATTTGCGGGCCTTAAGAGCTTCGCGCATGCGCTTGAAGAAATTATGCGTTCCAGGTGCTCCGCGCATGCGCAGTGAGAACCAGCGGGTCTCGCCACACCGCGCATGCTCATTGGACTCCGCCCCCTCCCGGACAAGCGCCAGCACCGGAAGTGACGCGGGCGTTCAGCCATGGCGGCTGTCAGACCGCTCGGAACCGCCGTTCCTGGGATGTGACAGGTGGAGACCGCTCGCTTCCTTCCCTCTTTCCCCAGCGTTTCCGCCGTTACCGAGCCATTCTCCCTACCTTGGCCGGATCTAGCAGCCGCCCCGGGATGATGCGGACTCCGGGGATTCTGGGCCTGCGAGGGTTCGTGGCGTTCGCCGCCAAACTGTGGAGCTTCGTGTTATACCTGCTAAGGAGGCAGGTCCGCACCGTGAGTAAAGCTATCCCACAATCCCATGCGCCCCAAAACAACGGCACACATCCAATACTGACACCCTACACCCCAAAACAACGGCCTGCATCCCATAATAACACCCTACACCCCAAAACAACGGCCTATATCCCGTAATAACACCCTACACCCCAAAACAACGGCCTGCATCCCATAATAACACCCTACACCCCAAAACAACGGCCTATATCCCGTAATAACACCCTACACCCCAAAACAATGGCACACATCCAATACTAACACCCTACACCCCAAAACAACGGCCTGCATCCCATAACACCCTACACCCCAAAACAACGGCACACATCCAATACTAACACCCCAAAACAACGGCCTGCATCCCATAACACCCGACACCCCAGAACAACGACCTGCATCCCATAATAACACCCTACACCCCAAAACAACGGCCTGCATCCCATAACACCCTACACCCCAAAACAACGGCCCACATCCCATACTAACACCCTACACCCCAAAACAACGGCACACATCCAATACTAACACCCTAGACCCCAAAACGGCCCGCATCCCATAACACCCGACACCCCAGAACAACGACCTGCATCCCATAATAACACCCTACACCCCAAAACGGCCCGCATCCCATAACACCCTACACGCCAAAACAACGGCACACATGCAATACTAACACCCTACACCCCAAAACAACAGCCCGCATCCCATACTAACACCCTACACCCCAAAACAACAGCCCGCATCCCATACTAACACCCTACACCCCAAAACAACGGCACACATCCAATACTAACACCCTACACCCCAAAACGGCCCACATCCCATAATAACACCCTAGACCCCAAAACAACGGCCCGCATCCCATAACACCCTACACCCCAAAACAACGGCCTGCATCCCATAATAACACCCTACACCCCAAAACAACGGCCCGCATCCCATAACACCCGACACCCCAAAACAACGGCCCGCATCCCATAACACCCTACACCCCAAAACAACGGCCTGCATCCCATAATAACACCCGACACCCCAAAATAACGGCACACATGCAATACTAACACCCTACACCCCAAAACAACGGCCTGCATCCCATAACACCCGACACCCCAAAACAACGGCACACATGCAATACTAACACCCTACACCCCAAAATGGCCCGCATCCCATAACACCCTACACCCCAAAACGGCCCGCATCCCATAATAACACCCTACACCCCAAAACAACGGCACACATCCAATACTAACACCCTACACCCCAAAACAACGGCACACATCCAATACTAACACCCTACACCCCAAAACGGCCCACATCCCATAACACCCGACACCCCAGAACAACGGCCTGCATCCCATAATAACACCCTACACCCCAAAACAACGGCCTGCATCCCATAACACCCTACACCCCAAAACAACGGCACACATCCCATACTAACACCCTACACCCCAAAACAACGGCCCGCATCCCATAATAACACCCTAGACCCCAAAACAACGGCCCGCATCCCATAACACCCTACACCCCAAAACAACGGCCCGCATCCCATAACACCCTACACCCCAAAACAAGGGCACATATCCAATACTAACACCCTACACCCCAAAACAACGGCCTGCATCCCATAACACCCTACACCCCAAAACAACGGCCCGCATCCCATAATAACACCCTACACCCCAAAACAACGGCCTGCATCCCATAACACCCTACACCCCAAAACAACGGCACACATCCCATACTAACACCCTACACCCCAAAACAACGGCCCGCATCCCATAACACCCTACACCCCAAAACAACGGCCCGCATCCCATAATAACACCCTATGCCAGTCAGTAACACTCATATTAACACCATACTCACTATAATACCATACAGTAACACACTCTCATACTAACACCGTACTCACTATACCATACAGTAACACACACTCATACTAACACCGTACTCACTATAATACCATACAGTAACACACACTCATACTAACACCGTACTCACTATAATACCATACAGTAACACACACTCATACTAACACCGTACTCACTATACCATACAGTAACACACACTCATACTAACACCGTACTCACTATAATACCATACAGTAACACACACTCATACTAACACCGTACTCACTATAATACCATACAGTAACACACACTCATACTAACACCGTACTCACTATAATACCATACAGTAACACACACTCATACTAACACCGTACTCACTATAATACCATACAGTAACACACACTCATACTAACACCGTACTCACTATACCATATACCATACAGTAACACACACTCATACTAACACCGTACTCACTATAATACCATACAGTAACACACACTCATACTAACACCGTACTCACTATACCATATACCATACAGTAACACACACTCATACTAACACCGTACTCACTATAATACCATACAGTAACATACACTCATACTACCACAGTACTCACTATAATACCATACAGTAACACACACTCATACTAACACCGTACTCACTATAATACCATACAGTAACACACACTCATACTAACACCGTACTCACTATAATACCATACAGTAACACACACTCATACTGACACCGTACTCACTATACCATACAGTAACACACACTCATACTAACACCGTACTCACTATAATACCATACAGTAACATACACTCATCCTTACACCGTACTCACTATAATACCATACAGTAACACACACTCATCCTTACACCGTACTCACTATAATACCATACAGTAACACACACTCATACTAACACCGTACACACTATAATACCATACAGTAACACACACTCATACTAACACCGTACTCACTATAATACCATACAGTAACATACACTCATCCTTACACCGTACTCACTATAATACCATACAGTAACACACACTCATCCTTACACCGTACTCACTATAATACCATACAGTAACACACACTCATACTAACACCGTACACACTATAATACCATACAGTAACACACACTCATACTAACACCGTACTCACTATAATACCATACAGTAACACACACTCATACTAACACCGTACTCACTATAATACCTTACAGTAACACACACTCATACTAACACCGTACTCACTACAATACCATACAGTAACACACACATACTAACACCGTACTCACTATACCATACAGTAACACACACTCATACTAACACCGTACTCACTATAATACCATACAGTAACACACACTCATACTAACACCGTACTCACTATAATACCTTACAGTAACACACACTCATACTAACACCGTACTCACTATAATACCATACAGTAACACACACATACTAACACCGTACTCACTATAATACCATACAGTAACACACACTCATACTAACACCGTACTCACTATAATACCATACAGTAACACACACTCATACTAACACCGTATTCACTATAATACCATACAGTAACACACACTGATACTAACACCGTACTCACTATAATACCATACAGTAACACACACTCATACTAACACCGTACTCACTATAATACCATACAGTAACACACACTCATACTAACACCGTACTCACTATAATACCATACAGTAACACACACTCATACTAACACCGTACTCACTATAATACCATACAGTAACACACACTCATACTAACACCGTACTCACTATAATACCATACAGTAACACACACTCATACTAACACCGTACTCACTATAATACCATACAGTAACACACACTCATACTAACACCGTACTCACTATAATACCATACAGTAACACACTCATCCTTACACCGTACTCACTATAATACCATACAGTAACACACTCATCCTTACACCGTACTCACTATAATACCATACAGTAACACACACTCATACTAACACCGTACTCACTATAATACCATACAGTAACACACACTCATACTAACACCGTACTCACTATAATACCATACAGTAACACACACTCATACTAACACCGTACTCACTATAATACCATACAGTAACACACACTCATACTAACACCGTACTCACTATAATACCATACAGTAACACACACTCATACTAACACCGTACTCACTATAATACCATACAGTAACACACACTCATACTAACACCGTACTCACTATAATACCATACAGTAACACACACTCATACTAACACCGTACTCACTATAATACCATACAGTAACACACACTCATACTAACACCGTACTCACTATAATACCATACAGTAACACACACTCATACTAACACCGTACTCACTATAATACCATACAGTAACACACTCATCCTTACACCGTACTCACTATAATACCATACAGTAACACACACTCATACTAACACCGTACTCACTATAATACCATACAGTAACACACACTCATACTAACACCGTACTCACTATAATACCATACAGTAACACACACTCATACTTACACCGTACTCACTATAATACCATACAGTAACACACACTCATACTAACACCGTACTCACTATAATACCATACAGTAACACACACTCATACTAACACCGTACTCACTATAATACCATACAGTAACACACACTCATACTAACACCGTACTCACTATAATACCATACAGTAACACACACTCATACTAACACCGTACTCACTATAATACCATACAGTAACACACTCATCCTTACACCGTACTCACTATAATAGCATACACTTAAGCACACACTCAGTACAGCTTTCATAGCCCCCCCGCCTTGCTCTTACTTGGTGGGCAGAGCCCTGTCTTCACTACTGCTCTCTTTCTTTGTGTGTGACTACTACCCGCCTGCTGCGGGGTGCTATGTGAGCTACTGCTGTGCGTCTTGGATACCTGGGGGCTATAGTTCCAGCTGTATACAGAAATAGCTCACTGGTTTCCATGGCGATTGCCCCACGCGTGACGCTCTGCGGTCGTTTTGCTGACCCGCATGTCTCCTTCCTTTTCAGATTATCCAGTATCAGACTGTGAGGTATGACGTTCTCCCTCTCTCCTCGGCCTCCAGGAACAGGCTCAGTAAGTCGGCTCCTGCATGCGCGCCTCTTGAGGACAGGTTCACATCTGTAGGTGCCTGTCCTGTTCAGTATGTGTCTTAGAGCGAGTGTCGTCATGGCGATCTGCGTTCCGCCTGCCATGTTTTCCTGCTCACTTTCTCCTCTCTATCAGACCAGGTGAAGAGGAAAGTCCTTGTTCTGGATCTGGATGAGACCCTCATCCACTCCCATCACGATGGAGTCCTTCGTCCAACAGTCCGTCCAGGAACTCCCCCCGACTTCATACTTAAGGTCACCGGCTGTTTCCAGTCTGTCCCGCCGAGTCTCTCTCCCATCTGTAACTTCCCAGCTCTGGGTCGCTCTCGCTTTCTAGTCTGTCCTTGGCTCTTGGGGTCTTTCTCACTCGCCTTGTCCCTTACAGAGTCTCTCTCTCCCCAGTTTGTAACTTCTTGGCTCCCAGTGAGCCCCCCTCTCCCGCCCTTGCTCCCGCTGACTACCCCCCTATCCCCGCCCTTGCTCCCGCTGACTCCTCCCCTATCCCCGCCCTTGCTCCGCTGACTCCTCCCACTCTTGCTCCTGCTGACTCCTCTCCCTGGCCTTGCTCCGCTGACTCGTCCCACCATCCCCGCCCTTGCTCCTGCTGACTCCTCCCCCTCTCCCGGCCTGGGCCCCGCTGACTCCTCCCCCTCTCCCGGCCTGGGCCCCGCTGACCCCTCTCCCGGCCTGGGTCCCGCTGACTCCTCCCCCTCTCCCGGCCTGGGTCCCGCTGACTCCTCCCCCTCTCCTGGCCTGGGTCCCGCTGACTCCTCCCCCTCTCCCGGCCTGGGTCCCGCTGACTCCTCCCCCTCTCCCGGCCTGGGTCCCGCTGACTCCTCCCCCTCTCCCGGCCTGGGTCCCGCTGACTCCTCCCCCTCTCCCGGCCTGGGTCCCGCTGACTCCTCCCCCTCTCCCGGCCTGGGTCCCGCTGACTCCTCCCCCTCTCCCGGCCTGGGTCCCGCTGACTCCTCCCCCTCTCCCGGCCTGGGTCCCGCTGACTCCTCCCCCTCTCCCGGCCTGGGTCCCGCTGACTCCTCCCCCTCTCCCGGCCTGGGTCCCGCTGACTCCTCCCCCTCTCCCGGCCTGGGTCCCGCTGACTCCTCCCCCTCTCCCCGGCCTGGGTCCCGCTGACTCCTCCCCCTCTCCCCGGCCTGGGTCCCGCTGACTCCTCCCCCTCTCCCCGGCCTGGGTCCCGCTGACTCCTCCCCCTCTCCCCGGCCTGGGTCCCGCTGACTCCTCCCCCTCTCCCCGGCCTGGGTCCCGCTGACCCCTCCCCCTCTCCCCGGCCTGGGTCCCGCTGACCCCTCCCCCTCTCCCCGGCCTGGGTCCCGCTGACTCCTCCCCCTCTCCCCGGCCTGGGTCCCGCTGACTCCTCCCCCTCTCCCCGGCCTGTGTCCCGCTGACTCCCCCCCTCTCCCCGGCCTGTGTCCCGCTGACTCCTCCCCCTCTCCCCGGCCTGTGTCCCGCTGACTCCTCCCCCTCTCCCCGGCCTGTGTCCCGCTGACTCCTCCCCCTCTCCCCGACCTGTGTCCCGCTGACTCCTCCCCCTCTCCCCGGCCTGTGTCCCGCTGACTCCTCCCCCTCTCCCCGGCCTGTGTCCCGCTGACTCCTCCCCCTCTCCCGGCCTGTGTCCCGCTGACTCCTCCCCGACTCCTCCCCCTCTCCCCGCCCTTGGTCCCGCTGACTCCTCCCCCTCTCCCGCCCTTGGTCCCGCTGACTCCTCTGCTCTCCCCGCCCTTGGTCCCGCTGACTCCTCCCCCTCTCCCCGCCCTTGCTGCATACTCATCCCGCTCTGTGTTATATCTCGGCAGGTTGTTATAGACAAGCACCCGGTGCGGTTCTTTGTACATAAACGGCCGCACGTCGACTTCTTCTTGGAGGTGGTAAGTGATCTGTGAAACGCGCCGCGCTGACTCTACATGGGGGAGGGGATTCTCTGTCCAGCCGTGTACAGTCCGTTGGTAATTCGTGACCCAAGAGCTTACGCTTTAGTCTGCAGACAGATGGCTAGAAATGTTTCTTTAGTGTAGCGCAGCTGCCTGTGGGCTACGTCCGCCCCCGCTGGGAATCTTCACGCGGGGCGCCTGATTACACATGTGAGAGCGGAGGGTACATGGGAAACGGCATGGGGAGACACAGGTGTTTCGGGGTACGTGTCTGTACATGCGCTGACAGTGTGCCTTGCCTCCCCAGGTCAGTCAGTGGTACGAGCTGGTGGTATTCACAGCCAGTATGGAGATCTACGGCTCAGCGGTGGCAGATAAACTCGATAACAACAGGGGGGTCCTTCGAAGAAGATTTTACAGGCAGGTGAGTGAGAGCCTCACAGAGGTCACCTGATCTAACGCCTCTACGCTATTGGCCGCTTACCGCAGAGCTTTACTTATTCACTTCAGGGAGGTGTGAAAACATTGAGGTGAATGAGAGCTAAACCCGGGCAGGGGGTTAATCAGCTGTTCGTGCATTAGCGACACCCCCCCCCCCATCTCGCTGTTGCTGTGGGGCAGTTTAATGAGTGTGGGTTTTGTTTCCGGCAGCACTGCACGTTGGAGCTGGGCAGTTATATTAAGGACCTCTCCGTGGTGCACAGCGACCTCTCCAGCGTGGTGATTCTAGATAACTCACCAGGAGCCTACAGGAGTCACCCAGGTAATTAGACAGCCGGCCGGGACCGGTGGATGCTGCCGTGTGATTGGGCAGATTGTCGGAAATGCTCCGAATGAAGGCAGCCCCTAACATTTGTCAGCGCTGGGATTTGCCCCGTGAGATGTGTCCAGAACTTGCCTCCTCCACAGGGTGGTATGTCTTAGCGGGGGTGACGCTCTGCATTTGCGTTGTCGGAGGGTGACTGAGCTGTGGGGGTAATGCTCTGCATGCTTCTGTGAAAGGTGACAGTGGGGTTAGTGAGAGCGCTGGGGGTAATGCTCCTCATGGTGACATTAGTGGGGTTAGTGAGAGCCTTGGGGGGAGGAGTAATGCTGTGCATGCTTCTGTGAAAGGTGACAGTGGGGTTAGTGAGAGCGCTGGGGGTAATGCTCTGCATGCTTCTGTGAATGGTGACTGGGGTTAGTGAGAGTGCTGGGGTAATGCTCTGCAGAGGTTCACCCTGTGCTTTTTGGCAGGGTGGTGGGATGGGGTACGCGCATGTTTAATGTCTGCATTTAATGTACTTTCAGATAACGCAATTCCTATAAAGTCCTGGTTCAGCGACCCCAGCGACACGGCGCTTCTCAACCTCCTGCCGATGCTGGACGCCCTGAGGTAAGAGATCACAGCCGGGGCAAATCCCCCCGAAGACAGTCCTGTAATACCCCGATCCTGTCACAGCATTTGGTATAAATGGGGTGTATGAGGAGTTTGTCCTATACACTGACAGACCCTATACCAGTCCTATAATATAAATGGGGTGTATGAGGAGTTTGTCCTATACATTGACAGACCCTATACCAGTTCTATAATATAAATGGGGTGTATGAGGAGTTTGTCCTATACACTGACAGACCCTATACCAGTCCTATAATATAAATGGGGTGTATGAGGAGTTTGTCCTATACACAGAGACACAGACCCTACACCAGTCCTATAATATAAATGGGGTGTATGAGGAGTTTGTCCTATACACTGACAGACCCTATACTAGTCCTATAATATAAATGGGGTGTATGAGGAGTTTGTCCTATACACTGACAGACCCTACACCAGTCCTATAATATAAATGGGGTGTATGAGGAGTTTGTCCTATACACTGACAGACCCTATACCAGTCCTATAATATAAATGGGGTGTATGAGGAGTTTGTCCTATACACCGACAGACCCTATACCAGTCCTATAATATAAATGGGGTATATGAGGAGTTTGTCTTATACACTGAGACACAGACCCTATACCAGTCCTATAATATAAATGGGGTGTATGAGGAGTTTGTCCTATACACTGACAGACCCTATACTAGTCCTATAATATAAATGGGGTGTATGAGGAGTTTGTCCTATACACTGACAGACCCTACACCAGTCCTATAATATAAATGGGGTGTATGAGGAGTTTGTCCTATACACTGACAGACCCTATACCAGTCCTATAATATAAATGGGGTGTATGAGGAGTTTGTCCTATACACCGACAGACCCTATACCAGTCCTATAATATAAATGGGGTATATGAGGAGTTTGTCTTATACACTGAGACACAGACCCTATACCAGTCCTATAATATAAATGGGGTGTATGAGGAGTTTGTCCTATACACTGACAGACCCTATACTAGTCCTATAATATAAATGGGGTGTATGAGGAGTTTGTCCTATACACTGACAGACCCTGTACCAGTCCTATAATATAAATGGGGTGTATGAGGAGTTTGTCCTATACACTGACAGACCCTGTACCAGTCCTATAATATAAATGGGGTGTATGAGGAGTTTGTCCTATACACTGACAGACCCTATACCAGTCCTATAATATAAATGGGGTGTATGAGGAGTTTGTCCTATACACTGACAGACCCTATACCAGTCCTATAATATAAATGGGGTGTATGAGGAGTTTGTCCTATACACTGAGACACAGACCCTATACCAGTCCTATAATATAAATGGGGTGTATGAGGAGTTTGTCCTATACACTGACAGACCCTACACCAGTCCTATAATATAAGTGGGGTATATGAGGAGTTTGTCCTATACACTGACAGACCCTATACCAGTCCTATAATATAAATGGGGTGTATGAGGAGTTTGTCCTATACACCGACAGACCCTATACCAGTCCTATAATATAAATGGGGTATATGAGGAGTTTGTCTTATACACTGAGACACAGACCCTATACCAGTCCTATAATATAAATGGGGTGTATGAGGAGTTTGTCCTATACACTGACAGACCCTATACTAGTCCTATAATATAAATGGGGTGTATGAGGAGTTTGTCCTATACACTGACAGGCCCTATACCAGTCCTATAATATAAATGGGGTGTATGAGGAGTTTGTCCTATACACTGACAGACCCTGTACCAGTCCTATAATATAAATGGGGTGTATGAGGAGTTTGTCCTATACACTGACAGACCCTATACCAGTCCTATAATATAAATGGGGTGTATGAGGAGTTTGTCCTATACACTGACAGACCCTATACCAGTCCTATAATATAAATGGGGTGTATGAGGCGTTTGTCCTATACACTGAGACATATGTTTAATACCCTCCTCATGCCTCCTCACTGAAGCATGTTTTATTGTGCTCTGCGTTAACGTGCTTTCTTACACCTTGTTAGGGATATTGAGACAAAATATCGCACACGCAAAATAACGACGTTATCAAACATTGTAGGACCACATCCACAATATTAATTTAAGGAGATACCCTATATTTTATCTCCGATCCTAAATTCTTTCAGATTGCCGAAAATTATAATTAGATAGATATTATCACAATAATAATCAATCAAAAATATTATTTATTGTAAACACAATTTATAAAATATATATGAGTCACACAGTGCATGATATAAAACACAAAATTCTTAAAACATGTAAAAAATCAATTCAAATACAGTATATTATCGATATTATCAATATAAATCGTTATTTTGAGTCTAACACACAATTTCCAGTCCACTCAGCAACCAAAATAATAATCAGGGCGGTAATAAAAAGATCACTAACTCTATCTATATATTAGTTTAACTAATATGACATTAAAAATAATTTGTGTCTAAGAGTATTAGTGAAGTTCCTAATAGATGCAAATAATGTCAAACTTCGTCTATAGGTAAAAATACCTTTTCATTATTGTTATTATCACGGGTTATAAGCTGCAGTCTCACAAGCCGTCATATACAATAATGCAATATACTATTTCCCAGAAACAGGGAATTCTATACGAAGAAGACAAAATTCATCTCTATTCAGAATAAAACAATTATATTTACCACCACTTGTTGCTGTGGTCCAACCGGTCCTTGTAGAAATTAATCCAGGTTCAGCGGCAAGAAATTAAGTGGGAAAGAAATATACTTTCTAAAAGTTATATAGGTTAGAACTCCAAGTAACTCTAAGAGTGAAATATGGTGCCAGGATCTTAAGATTCCAATTCTCTGGGGTGAATTTGGTGAATAAGTCCGTCAGGGTCTGTCTGTTTCAGGGTGCAATCTTTTTTTTTTTTTTTATTATTAAAGACATCAGCTTTTAAAGACAGGGCTTATTATCATAGCCTCCACCTTTTGGTAGGAATTCTCCAATCATAACGGTGGGTTTTACCCATTATAATTAGGACTTTTACTCGTATTTACATCGTTGTAATTTCTTAATTTACCTGCGAGAGACGCTCTGGTCTAAGAAATAACTTAAGACCGTTACATATGTGTTAGGAATTTATCCTTGGTCACCTTATCTTTAGATGTTACCTCCTAGATAGTAAATGAGGTCTCTGTAGTCACCCATATCTCCAGACGTTGCCTCCTAGGTAGTAAATTAGGTTTTGGGGGTCTTACGACGTATCCCCCATTCCAAGTTACATTCCTAAGGATATGCAGCGTCTACTCCTTAACTTTCTCATGGGAGATAACGCTAATTGGATCATATATACTGAAACATCATTATACATGAATACTCCTTTGTTCTCAATTATAGAGGAACAAAGACAGGAAGAAATAATCATTATATGATTAAATAAAATGGCTCTGACTCCATTTTGTGCTCATGTAAAATACAGAATATATAGAATACGTTTTCCATCATAAAATATCCGACAACCTGTAATTAAATGCCTTTAGTAGAAGCTGCAGCGCCGGCGGTATCTGCCCCAGTGGAGACAAGCATTAGAGCGCGCGTTGCTTGGGCCGTCTCTGCACCCAGAGCGAGGGATTAGCGCTCCGCACAGACCCCGTGACATGCATTAGTATCAGTCACATGATCAGTGGGGGGGGGCAGCAGGTACCCAGGGCGGTGGGTGTGGGGAGGGGCATTAACCCTTTGTCTCTGCGCTCACTTCTCGCCCCCTCTCTCTCTACAGGTTCACCGCCGACGTTCGCTCCGTTCTGAGCCGGAATCTTCACCAACACCGGCTGTGGTGACGATGACCCCCCCCCCGCCGCCTCCCGGATGCCCCCCGGCCGGTTTTGCCACGTTATGCCCCCCTTCCCAGCCGCGGACAGACTTTAACCGCCAAAAAGGACAGAAGATGCTCAGCGCCCCCCTCCTCTACCTCTAGGACATTGCTGTGGGGGGGGGGGGGGGGCCGCTGCTGACCATGAACTTTTAACTCCCCTTCTACCCCGTTTTTCAGGGGCTGGGGGGGAGGGGCGCGTGGGGAGGAGGGGGCGCTCTGGTTTTTAATTGTAGACTTTCTTGTATAAAGAGAATTATTTCAACATATATGTGGCTGAGTGCATATATATATCCACGTATATACACACGGGCCCTGCCGCCGGGGTCACCGAGGGGCCGCCCACCAGCCAGCAGCTCTGGGAGAACCGGGTTAAACAGGCAGCTGGAACGTGTTGGGGGGGGGGGTGGTTCTAGATCAGTGAAGGAAATGTCTGCTGGGGCGGCCGTTCCAGTTGAGTCGCTGCTTACCTGAACTCAAAGTCTGGATTACAGGAATGGGGAGGAATAATACTGCCTCCTGTCTGCTCCACAAGGGGGGGATGGGGAGAAGTAATACTGCCTGGAGTACGGGAATGGGGAGGAATCATACGGTTTCATTATACAGCATAATGTGATGTAACACGGGGCATTTCCTTACGTTAACGCCGTGTGTGGATTGGTGAAACGCTGTCCCTTCTCTGGTTTCCATCTCCTTTGTCTTCAGTCATTGGGGGGCCCACCCTGTCCGACCCCCACACGGCGGTGGGTGGGTGAGAAGCAGTTGAGCGCACTCTTTGTGAGCTTCTGCCGTGGAAGGGACCGCACTCTGCAATGTATGATGTAATGTGTGCTGAAACCTCTCATTGATGTGGGTTTCTCTTGTGGGTGCAGCACAGTCTCATGTTACCCCCAGGTGGAGCAATTGATCAACTGGTGGCTCAGGCTTACATTTCTATTATTAGTTTTATATAGCGCCATCATAGTCCGTAGCGCCGTACAATGGGTACCCTGGCTATAACAGGTAGTATATAACATAACAGGAGGGCCCTGCGCACAGGAGCTTACAATCTATTTTTGTGCAGGGTGGCTGGGAGGGAGGCTGCAGGGGGGCAGTGAAGCCCCTCAGAGGTAAGTTTGCCCTGGGGCAGTAAGGTGTAGAGGGGAGTCCGCCCCTGTGCGGAGCTTTGCCCCGTAGATTGTCAGAGTCTAACTTCAACTGCACCATAGGACCCCAAAAGCCCCCCGTACATCACAGCACATGTTATCTAAATGCTGCGTAGCAATGCCACACCTGCCCCCGCGTGGGCATGGAAGGGGCATGTCCGCTTAACCAGCAGCAGGGTAAATGGACAGAGGGAACGATAAAAGCAGTGAGTCAGCCGGTCTGTAACTACTCGGCGGGGCTGCGGAACCAGCCTGCTAAGTCTGGTTACCTGAAGGGTTAACCCTATCTAGTGGGGCAAATATTGCCTCCAGAGGGGATAATATATATCCATCCAGCACCACAAGAGATGGGGTTACCCTCTTACCACCTCAACCAGGGCATATCCAGCTCCACTGGTTATAGTCTGATCCGTGATCTGCCACAGTTAATGCCCCTCACCCTGCGGGGTATATGCCGGAGGCAGTAATGCCCCTCATCCTGTGGGGAACATGCCGGAGGCGGTTAATGCCCCTCACCCTGCAGGGTACATGCCGGAGGCAGTAAATGCCCCTCACCCTGCGGGGAACATGTCAGAGGCGGTTAATGCCCCTCACCCTGCGGGGTACATGCCGGAGGCGGTTAATGCCCCTCACCCTGCGGGGTACATGCCGGAGGCGGTTAATGCCCCTCACCCTGCGGGGTACATGCCGGAGTAGGATGACCACATTTTTTCTGCCATTAAGGGATGAAGCACACACTATGAAGCGCATGAGATCACACAAACAGGTGTGTATATATATATATATTTATTTATACATACATATATACACACTCCGTCACATACACACAACATACATTTTATATTATATATATATATATCACATACAGACTGATTCACATACACATAACATACATTTTATATTATATATATATATCACATACACACTGATTCACATATACACACCGTCACATACACATAACATACATTTTATATTATATATATATCACATACACACTGATTCACATATACACACCGTCACATACACACAACATACATTTTATATTATATATATATATCACATACAGACTGATTCACATATACACACTGTCACATACACATAACATACATTTTATATTATATATATATCACATACACACTGATTCACATATACACACCGTCACATACACATAACACATTTTATATTATATATATATCACATACACACTGATTCACATATACACACCGTCACATACACATAAATACATTATATATATATATATATATCACATACACACTGATTCACATATACACATAAATACATTTTATATTATATATACCGTATTTTTCGCTCTATAAGACGCACCTGCTGATAAGACGCACCTAGATTTTAGAGGAGAAAAAAAAGGAAAAAATATTTTGAGCTAAAAAATGGGCTAAAATATTTATTACAATAACTGAATAAGCTATGAACACAGTAAGACACACGCAGTAAGACACACACAGACACAGTAAGATACACACAGACACAGTGAGACACACACAGACACAGTAAGACACACACAGACACAGTGACACACACAGACACACACAGTAAGACACACACACAGTAAGACACACACACAGTAAGACACACACACACAAACACAGTAAGACACACACAGTAAGACCTCCCTCCCTAACCCCCCTTCTCAGTATCTCCCCTCTAACTCCCTAACCCCCCCTTCTCAGGATCTCCCCTCTAACTCCCTAACCCCCCCTTCTCAGGATCTCCCCCCCCCCCGCCCCGGTCACTTACCTTAAACTCCTGTGTTGGAAGCGTGAGGCGTTTGTCTCGGGTGCCGGCGCTTCACTGCTGAGCGCCGGCGTCTGACGTCATATGCCGGCGCCCAGCGTAAAGCGCCGGCACCCGAGACAAACGCTTCCAACACAGGAGTTGAAGCGCTGAGGCAGGCGGCGGTGGCGGCCGCCGCCAGCAAAGGATTCCTGTATATGTGTCAGGCAGGGGGGCCCGAGAGTTGCCGAGCGGTTGTCTTCAGCAACCGCTCGGCACCCCTTGGGCCCCCCTGACTGGCAGAAATCCAGGACTCCTCTGCTGGCGGCCGCCGCCGCCTGCCTCAGTTGCGACCCCGGATTTATCGGCGTATAACACGCAGGTAGGGTTTAAGCTCCGGATTTTAGTTAAAAAAGTGCGTGTTATACGCCGATAAATACGGTATATCGTTGCCCCCCCTCCCTCCCTGCGTGCCTGCATGCATCTTCGCTCCATAAGACGCGGCTGATTTTTCATCCTACTTTGGGAGGAAAAAAACTGCGTCTTATGGAGCGAAAAATACGGTATATATCACATACACACCGATTCACATATACACACCGTCACATACACATAAATACATTTTATATTATATCACATATACACTGATTCACATATACACACCGTCACATACACATAACATACATTATATATATATATCACATACATACTGATTCACATATAGACACCGTCACATACACATAAATACATTTTATATTATATATATATCACATACACACCGTCACATACACATAACATACATTATATATATATATATCACATACATACTGATTCACATATACACACCGTCACATACACATAAATACATTATATATTATATATATATATATATCACATACACACTGATTCACATATACACACCGTCACATACACATAAATACATTTTATATTATATATATATATCACATATACACTGATTCACATATACACACCGTCACATACACATAACATACATTATATATATATATATCACATACATACTGATTCACATATACACACAGTCACATACACATAAATACATTATACATTATATATTATATATATATATATATCACATACAGACTGATTCACATATACACACCGTCACATACACATAAATACATTATATATATATATATATCACATACACACTGATTCACATATACACACCGTCACATACACATAAATACATTATATATATATATCACATACACACTGATTCACATATACACACCGTCACATACACATAAATATATTTTATATTATATATATATCACATACACACTGATTCACATATACACACCGTCACATACACATAAATACATATTATATATATCACATACACACTGATTCACATATACACACCGTCACATACACATAACATACATTTATATATTATATATATATCACATACACACTGATTCATATATACACACCGTCACATACACATAAATACATTATATGTATATCACATACACACTGATTCCCATATACACACCGTCACATACACATAAATACATTTTATATTATATATATATCACATACAGACTGATTCACATATAGACACCGTCACATACACATAAATACATTTTATATTATATATATATCACATACACCCTGATTCACATATACACACCGTCACATACACATAAATACATTTTATATTATATATATATCACATACACACCGATTCACATATACACACCGTCACATACACATAAATACATTATATATATATCACATACACACTGATTCACATATACACACCGTCACATACACATAAATACATATTATATTATATATATATATATATATCACATACACACTGATTCACATATACACACCGTCACATACACATAACATACATTTTATATTATATATATATATCACATACACACTGATTCACATATACACACCGTCACATACACATAACATACATTTTATATTATATATATATATACATCTCATATACTATTATATAGTAATTATTAGGTTGCCTTGGAAACCATGTTGATTTCAGATTTAATTATATTCATACACTCATTACAGACATGAGTAGATATAGATTGTTAACCCCTCTAATACCAGGCATGAGCAGATTCAAAGAATTATCTCGTCTATTACCAGACATCACACAGAGTCACACAAACAGACAAACACGGTCACCCTATGCCAGAGGCGGATAATGCCGCTCACCCCGCGGGGTATATGCCGCACATTAAATGCTGTTTGGCTCGCCCAGGGTCTGCCTTCGGGTTATTTAACTAAATTCCAATTACTTGGGCGTGGCCACCATTACATCACACAGATACCCCGCCCAACTGTCGCGAGCATCTACGTGATGATTACGTCACAGCACCTGTAAATGAGCGCTATACACCTGAGACAGGGCGGCGGCTCTTGCTGTGGCCGACTCTAGCGCCAGTGCTCTTTGCCTGCTGATCTCCAGAAAAACGGCCACGAGCCTCTCAGAGCCAATAGCGTGAGACAGGAAACCGGGGCAGTCTGCGCTGAGGGCTTCGCAAACATGGCCGCCGAATTAGAAATTCACTCAAGGGGCGGTGCGGAGAGGCGCGGGGGCAGACTGAGAGTGCGGAAGCAGTGGGCGGGGTTCAGGCTGTTTATCTTCCTCCGTCACAGACAACAGGCCCGAGACCTGCGGCACCGACACAAACCGGATACCGTGCAGACAGACAGACAGCGCTTCCGGGAGACATGAAGTTCGTTTATAAAGAGGAGCACGCGTTCGAGAAGAGGCGTTCGGAGGGGGAGAAAATCCGCAAGAAATACCCGGACCGAGTGCCTGTGAGAGCGGGGACAGAACGGGAAGACACAGACGATACGGGAGAGAGACGAGACGTGACATGACAGTATCGGGGGGGGGGATACGATACGATACGATGTTGCGTGGAGAGAGAGACGAGACGATGATGTTGGGGGGGGGGGAGAGAGAGACGAGACGATGATGTTGGGGGGGGAGAGAGAGACGAGACGATGATGTTGGGGGGGGGGGGGAGAGAGAGACGAGACGATGATGTTGGGGGGGGAGAGAGACGAGACGATGATGTTGGGGGGGAGAGAGAGACGAGACGATGATGTTGGGGGGGGAGAGAGAGACGAGACGATGATGTTGGGGGGGGAGAGAGGGATAAAACAATGATGTTGGGGAGAGAGAGAGTGAGAGACGAGACGATGTTGGAGAGAGAGACGATGATGATGTTGGGGAGAGAGACGAGACGATGATGATGTTGGGGGAGAGAGAGAGAGACGAGACGATGATGATGTTGGGGGAGAGAGAGAGAGACGAGACGATGATGATGTTGGGGGAGAGAGAGAGACGAGACGATGATGATGTTGGGGGAGAGAGAGAGAGAGACGAGACGATGATGATGTTGGGGGAGAGAGAGAGACGAGACGATGATGATGTTGGGGGGGAGGGAGAGAGAGAGAGAGACGATGATGATGTTGGGGGAGAGAGAGAGAGAGACGATGATGATGTTGGGGGAGAGAGAGACGAGACGATGATGATGTTGGGGGAGAGAGAGAGACGAGACGATGATGATGTTGGGGGGGAGAGACGAGACGACGATGATGATGATGTTGGGGGAGAGAGAGACGAGATGATGATGTTGGGGGAGAGAGAGACGAGATGATGATGTTGGGGGAGAGAGACGAGACGACGACGATGATGATGTTGGGGGAGAGAGAGACGAGACGACGACGATGATGATGTTGGGGGAGAGAGAGACGAGACGACGATGATGATGTTGGGGGAGAGAGAGACGAGACGACGATGATGATGTTGGGGGAGAGAGAGACGAGACGACGATGATGATGTTGGGGGAGAGAGAGACGAGACGACGATGATGATGTTGGGGGAGAGAGAGACGAGACGACGATGATGATGTTGGGGGAGAGAGAGACGAGACGACGATGATGATGTTGGGGGAGAGAGAGACGACGATGATGATGTTGGGGGAGAGAGAGACGAGATGATGATGTTGGGGGAGAGAGAGACGAGACGACGATGATGATGTTGGGGGAGAGAGAGACGAGACGACGATGATGATGTTGGGGGAGAGAGAGACGAGACGACGATGATGATGTTGGGGGAGAGAGAGACGAGACGACGATGATGATGTTGGGGGAGAGAGAGACGAGACGACGATGATGATGTTGGGGGAGAGAGAGACGAGACGACAATGATGATGTTGGGGGTGAGAGAGACGAGACGACGATGATGATGTTGGGGGAGAGAGAGACGAGACGACGATGATGATGTTGGGGGAGAGAGAGACGAGACGACGATGATGATGTTGGGGGAGAGAGAGACGAGACGACGATGATGATGTTGGGGGAGAGAGAGACGAGACGACGATGATGATGTTGGGGGAGAGAGAGACGAGACGACGATGATGATGTTGGGGGAGAGAGAGACGAGACGACGATGATGATGTTGGGGGAGAGAGAGACGAGACGACGATGATGATGTTGGGGGAGAGAGAGACGAGACGACGATGATGATGTTGGGGGAGAGAGAGACGAGACGACGATGATGATGTTGGGGGAGAGAGAGACGAGACGACGATGATGTTGGGGGAGAGAGAGGAGAGACACGAGACGATGATGATGTTGGGGGAGAGAGAGAGAGACGAGACGATGATGATGTTGGGGGAGAGAGAGAGAGAGACGAGACGATGATGATGTTGGGGGAGAGAGAGAGAGACGAGACGATGATGATGTTGGGGGAGAGAGAGAGAGACGAGACGATGATGATGTTGGGGGAGAGAGAGAGAGACGAGACGATGATGATGTTGGGGGAGAGAGAGACGAGACGATGATGATGATGTTGGGGGAGAGAGAGACGAGACGACGACGATGATGATGTTGGGGGAGAGAGAGACGAGACGACGACGATGATGATGTTGGGGGAGAGAGACGAGACGATGATGATGTTGGGGGAGAGAGAGAGAGAGACGAGACGATGATGATGTTGGGGGAGAGAGAGAGACGAGACGATGATGATGTTGGGGGAGAGAGAGAGAGAGAGACGAGACGATGATGATGTTGGGGGAGAGAGAGAGACGAGACGATGATGATGTTGGGGGAGAGAGAGAGAGAGAGAGACGAGACGATGATGATGTTGGGGGAGAGAGAGAGAGAGAGACGAGACGATGATGATGTTGGGAGAGAGAGAGAGAGAGAGAGAGAGACGAGACGATGATGATGTTGGGGGAGAGAGAGAGAGAGAGACGAGACGATGATGATGTTGGGGGAGAGAGAGAGAGAGAGACGAGACGATGATGATGTTGGGGGAGAGAGAGAGAGAGAGAGACGAGACGATGATGATGTTGGGGGAGAGAGAGAGAGAGAGACGAGACGATGATGATGTTGGGGGAGAGAGAGAGAGAGACGAGACGATGATGATGTTGGGGGAGAGAGAGAGAGAGAGAGACGAGACGATGATGATGTTGGGGGAGAGAGAGAGAGAGAGACGAGACGATGATGATGTTGGGGGAGAGAGAGAGACGAGACGATGATGATGTTGGGGGAGAGAGAGAGAGACGAGACGATGATGATGTTGGGGGAGAGAGAGAGAGACGAGACGATGATGATGTTGGGGGAGAGAGAGAGAGACGAGACGATGATGATGTTGGGGGAGAGAGAGAGAGACGAGACGATGATGATGTTGGGGGAGAGAGAGAGAGACGAGACGATGATGATGTTGGGGGAGAGAGAGAGAGACGAGACGATGATGGTGTTGGGGGAGAGAGAGAGAGACGAGACGATGATGATGTTGGGGGAGAGAGAGAGAGACGAGACGATGATGATGTTGGGGGAGAGAGAGAGAGACGAGACGATGATGTTGTTGGGGGAGAGAGAGAGAGACGAGACGATGATGATGTTGGGGGAGAGAGAGACGAGACGATGATGATGTTGGGGGAGAGAGAGAGAGACGAGACGATGATGACGTTGGGGGAGAGAGAGAGAGACGAGACGATGATGGTGTTGGGGGAGAGAGAGAGAGACGAGACGATGATGATGTTGGGGGAGAGAGAGAGAGACGAGACGATGATGATGTTGGGGGAGAGAGAGAGAGACGAGACGATGATGTTGTTGGGGGAGAGAGAGAGAGACGAGACGATGATGATGTTGGGGGAGAGAGAGACGAGACGATGATGATGTTGGGGGAGAGACAGACGAGACGATGATGATGTTGGGGGAGAGAGAGACGAGACGACGACGATGATGATGTTGGGGGAGAGAGACGAGACGATGATGATGTTGGGGGGGAGAGAGAGAGAGAGAGACGAGACGATGATGATGTTGGGGGAGAGAGAGAGAGAGACGAGACGATGATTATGTTGGGGGAGAGAGAGAGAGACGAGACGATGATGATGTTGGGGGAGAGAGAGACGAGACGACGATGATGATGTTGGGGGAGAGAGAGACGAGACGATGATGATGTTGGGGGAGAGAGACACGAGACGATGATGATGTTGGGGGAGAGAGAGAGAGAGAGGAGACGATGATGATGTTGGGGGGGAGAGAGAGAGAGACGAGACGATGATGATGTTGGGGGAGAGAGAGAGAGACGATGATGATGTTGGGGGAGAGAGAGAGAGACGATGATGATGTTGGGGGAGAGAGAGAGAGACGATGATGATGTTGGGGGAGAGAGAGAGAGACGAGACGATGATGTTGGGGGAGAGAGAGAGAGACGAGACGATGATGATGTTGGGGGAGAGAGAGAGAGACGAGACGATGATGATGTTGGGGGGGAGAGAGAGAGAGACGAGACGATGATGTTGGGGGAGAGAGAGACGAGACGACGATGATGATGTTGGGGGAGAGAGAGACGAGACGACGATGATGATGTTGGGGGAGAGAGAGACGAGACGACGATGATGATGTTGGGGGAGAGAGAGGAGACGAATACGATGATGATGTTGGGGGAGAGAGAGACGATGATGATGTTGGGGGAGAGAGAGAGACGAGACGATGATGATGTTGGGGGAGAGAGAGACGAGACGATGATGATGTTGGGGGAGAGAGAGAGAGACGAGACGATGATGATGTTGGGGGAGAGAGAGAGAGACGAGACGATGATGAAGTTGGGGGGGAGAGAGAGAGACGAGACGACGATGATGATGTTGGGGGAGAGAGAGAGAGAGACGAGACGATGATGTTGGGGGAGAGAGAGAGAGACGAGACGATGATGATGTTGGGAGAGAGAGAGAGACGAGACGATGATGATGTTGGGGGAGAGAGAGAGACGAGACGATGATGTTGGGGGAGAGAGAGAGGCGAGACGATGATGATGTTGGGGGAGAGAGACGAGACGATGATGATGTTGGGGGGGAGAGAGAGAGAGAGACGATGATGATGTTGGGGGAGAGAGAGAGACGAGACGATGATGATGTTGGGGGAGAGAGAGAGAGAGACGAGACGATGATGATGTTGGGGGAGAGAGAGAGAGACGAGACAATGATGATGTTGGGGGAGAGAGAGACGAGACGATGATGATGTTGGGGGAGAGAGAGAGACGAGACGATGATGTTGGGGGGGGGAGAGAGGGATAAAACAATGATGTTGGGGAGAGAGAGAGTGAGAGACGAGACGATGTTGGAGAGAGAGACGATGATGATGTTGGGGAGAGAGACGAGACGATGATGTTGGGGGAGAGAGAGAGAGACGAGACGATGATGATGTTGGGGGAGAGAGAGAGAGACGAGACGATGATGATGTTGGGGGAGAGAGAGAGAGACGAGACGATGATGATGTTGGGGGAGAGAGAGAGACGAGACGATGATGATGTTGGGGGACAGAGAGAGACGAGACGATGATGATGTTGGGGGAGAGAGAGAGAGAGAGACGAGACGATGATGATGTTGGGGAGAGAGAGAGACGAGACGATGATGATGTTGGGGAGAGAGAGAGACGAGACGATGATGTTGGGGGAGAGAGAGAGACGAGACGATGATGTTGGGGGAGAGAGAGAGACGAGACGATGATGTTGGGGGAGAGAGAGAGACGAGACGATGATGTTGGGGGAGAGAGAGAGACGAGACGATGATGTTGGGGGAGAGAGAGAGAGATGAGACGATGATGTTGGGGGAGAGAGAGACGAGACGCCTGCACCATGTATATATACCCCCCCGCGCACCTGCGCCATGTATATATACCCCCCCCCCGCGCACCTGCGCCATGTATATATACCCCCCCCGCGCACCTGCGCCATGTATATATACTTCCCCCCGCGCACCTGCGCCATGTATATATACTTCCCCCCGCGCACCTGCGCCATGTATATATACTTCCCCCCGCGCACCTGCGCCATGTATATATACTTCCCCCGCGCACCTGCGCCATGTATATATACCCCCCCCTTACGGGGCCGCGCCATGTATATATACCCCCCCCTTACGGGGCCGCGCCATGTATATATACCCCCCCTTACGGGGCCGCGCCATATATATATACCCCCCTGCGGGGCCACGCCATGTATATATACCCCCCCTCCGCCTTGTAACACCATCTCTCTTTTTAGGTAATCGTGGAGAAGGCTCCGAAGGCTCGTATAGGCGATCTGGACAAAAAGAAATACCTGGTGCCATCGGACCTGACAGGTAATGGGCCGGGCGGGGGCAATGTCTGCTGGCACGTTTATTAAAAGCCCCCTGTGATCTACCAGCCTGCCCTGTGAGATGCCCAGTAATATATTCCCAGGGGGGGTAATAAACCAGCCTGCCCTGTGAGATGCCCAGTAATATATTCCTGGGGGGGGTAATAAACCAGCCTGCCCTGTGAGATGCCCACCAGTAATAAATTCCCGGGGTGGGGGGGGGTAATAAACCAGCCTGCCCTGTGAGATGCCCACCAGTAATAAATTCCCGGGGTGGGGGGGGTAATAAACCAGTCTGCCCTATGAGACTGTGGGAAGGTCATTGGTAAATATTCTAAACGGGGCCCTTTGTGGTTTTGCCACCCGCTTTGTGTGTGTGTGTGTGTGCCGCGCATGCTCTGTGTTTGGTGGATAAAGGGTTAAACGCCGAGTGTCACGCTCCTCGCACAGTGGGCATTTCCTAACAGCCCCTGGGCTTTTTCTTCCTTTTCAGTTGGGCAGTTTTATTTCCTCATCAGAAAAAGAATCCACCTCCGGGCAGAGGACGCCCTGTTCTTCTTTGTCAATAATGTGATTCCCCCGACGAGTGCTACAATGGGCCAGCTCTACCAGGTGAGGGGGAGACGCTGGTCAGGGGGTATACCGGGGGCGGGGCTGTACCAGGGGAGGGGTCGGGTGGGGGTATACCGAGCGCGGGGCCGGCTGGCGGGTTGGTGGTATAACCAGCGTGAGGCTGGCGGGTACCGGGCGAAGGGCAGGTTCTCGGGGGGCCGGCTGCACAGGGTGAGGGCAGGTTCTCGGGGGGGCCGGCTGCACAGGGTGAGGGCGGGTTCTCGGGGGGCCGGCTGCACAGGGTGAGGGCGAGTTCTCGGAGGGGGGCGGCTGCACAGGGTGAGGGCGGGTTCTCGGGGGGGAGGCTGTACAGGGTGAGGGCGGGATCTCGGGGGGGAGGCTGTACAGGGTGAGGGCGGGTTCTCGGGGGGGGGAGGCTGTACAGGGTGAGGGTGGGTTCTCGGGGGGGGGGAGGCTGTACAGGGTGAGGGCAGGTTCTCAGGGGGCAGGCTGCACAGGGTGAGGGCGGGTTCTCGGGGGGCTGGCTGCACAGGGTGAGGGCGGGTTCTCGGGGGGGGGCTGTACAGGGTGAGGGCGGGTTCTCAGGGGGGCGGCTGTACAGGGTGAGGGCAGGTTCTCAGAGGGGCCGGCTGTACAATGTGAGGGCAGGTTCTCGGGGGCCGGCTGTACAGGGTGAGGGCGGGTTCTGGGGGGGCCGGCTGCACAGGGTGAGGGCAGGTTCTCAGGGGCCGGCTGTACAGGGTGAGGGTGGGTTCTCGGGGGGCTGGCTGCACAGGGTGAGGGCAGGTTCTCAGGGGCCGGCTGTACAGGGTGAGAGTGGGTTCTCGGGGGGCCGGCTGCACAGGGTGAGGGCAGGTTCTCGGGGGCCGGCTGTACAGGGTGAGGGCAGGTTCTCGGGGGCCGGCTGCACAGGGTGAGGGCAGGTTCTCGGGGGCCGGCTGTACAGGGTGAGGGCAGGTTCTCGGGGGCCGGCTGTACAGGGTGAGGGCAGGTTCTCGGGGGCCGGCTGCACAGGGTGAGGGCAGGTTCTCGGGGGCCGGCTGTACAGGGTGAGGGCAGGTTCTCGGGGGCCGGCTGTACAGGGTGAGGGTGGGTTCTCGGGGGGCTGGCTGCACAGGGTGAGGGCAGGTTCTCAGGGGCCGGCTGTACAGGGTGAGAGTGGGTTCTCGGGGGCCGGCTGTACAGGGTGAGGGTGGGTTCTCGGGGGGCTGGCTGCACAGGGTGAGGGCAGGTTCTCAGGGGCCGGCTGTACAGGGTGAGAGTGGGTTCTCGGGGGGCCGGCTGCACAGGGTGAGGGCAGGTTCTCGGGGGCCGGCTGTACAGGGTGAGGGCAGGTTCTCGGGGGCCGGCTGCACAGGGTGAGGGCAGGTTCTCGGGGGCCGACTGTACAGGGTGAGGGCAGGTTCTCGGGGGCCGGCTGTACAGGGTGAGGGCAGGTTCTCGGGGACCGTTGCTACTAATGGTTTCTCTTGCAGGAACACCATGAAGAGGACTTCTTCCTGTATATTGCCTACAGCGATGAAAGTGTGTATGGGAACTAACCCTAAATCCCCTCCCCCTGTGTGCCGCCCGAGGTCACAACTACCCTTTACCCCACCCTAGTATCCTATATAAACCTTTTTCCCCCATTATACTCTGTAAAGCTTGTTAATTGCCCCCTCTGGGGGCGGGTTCAGTATGAATGAGTGGGGCTGATCCTTGTTTAACAGCCACGGGTGGGAGAATAAATCCCACCCCCACTCCCTGTACCCCGTCTGGGGTCGTTCGTAATAAAATGAATGGATATGCGGTGTGGCTTTGTCATTGGCTATCTGTGTGTGTGGTTGGCGTGTGGGGCTCCCTTGCTGGGTGCAGGACATAGTCTCATGTAATCGGGGTAAGACGTATGAGGGGCCGGGGGCGGTTAGTGTTTGGCTTCTGGTGGGGGTTGCGGAGGGGAAAGAGATGAACAAGAGAAATAAAGATTTAAGGTTTTTAAAAAAAAAAGAGGGGTTCTGGCTGTAGGAGGCCAAAAGGGGAGGGGGTTCTGGCTGTAGGAGGCCAAAAGGGGAGGGGGTTCTGGCTGTAGGAGGCCAAAAGGGGAGGGGGTTCTGGCTGTAGGAGGCGGGGAGTGTATATAAAGCGGTAACAACGTCTGGCACAGAGAGAAGTGATGTCCCCGCGCTCTGTGTTTGGTGGCCGCGCAGGAAACGTGGCGTCTCGCTGGGAGATGAGCCGGAGGAGGCCACGTGCGGCCGACCTCTTCTGTCTCGTAAGGAGCCTCTCTTCAGATGATGGCTGCAGAGGGCTTGTCATGCTGCTGGATGTCTCTCACCTGTCTCCCATCCCCTCTCTCTCACCCCCTCTCTCTCACCCCCCCTCTCTCTCACTTCTCTTCTCTCCCATCACCTCTCTTCCTTCTCTCCTCTCACCTCTCTTCCTTCTCTCCTCTCACCTCTCTTCCTTCTCTCCTCTCACCTCTCTTCCTTCTCTCCTCTCACCTCTCTCCCTTCTCTCCTCTCACCTCTCTCCCTTCTCTCCTTTCTCTCCTCTCACCTCTCTCCCTTCCCTCCTCTCACCTCTCTTCCTTCTCTCACGGACAATAAAAGAGTTCAACGGGCACAATGAGGTGAAACGAGACATCACTGAGAGAATAATAGGAGAAATCCCACTGCCTCTTGGAGGGGGGGGGGGTTGCCGCCTTTTGGATCAAGAATAGGAAGGTTGGGTAGAATGATAGAACTTCATGGGCTACGTTCTTTGTTCAACCTTATGAACTATGTACTTTATACAGCACTGGGGGGTTATATTACTGTATACAGTGCTGGGGGTTATATTACTGTATACAGTGCTGGGGGTTATATTACTGTATACAGCACTGGGGGGTTATATTACTGTATACAGTGCTGGGGGTTATATTACTGTATACAGTGCTGGGGGGGTTATAATACTGTATACAGTGCTGGGGGGGTTATAATACTGTATACCGCACTGGGGGGTTATATTACTGTATACAGCGCTGGGGGTTATATTACTGTATACAGTGCTGGGGGTTATATTACTGTATACAGCACTGGGGTTATATTACTGTATACAGCACTGGGGGGTTATATTACTGTATACAGTGCTGGGGGTTATATTACTGTATACAGCGCTGGGGGTTATATTACTGTATACAGCGCTGGGGGTTATATTACTGTATACAGCGCTGGGGGTTATATTACTGTATACAGCGTTGGGGGTTATATTACTGTATACAGCGCTGGGTGTTATATTACTGTATACAGCGCTGGGGATTATATTACTGTGTACAGTGCTGGGGGTTATATTACTGTATACAGCACTGGGGGGTTATATTACTGTATACAGTGCTGGGGGTTATATTACTGTATACAGTGCTGGGGGGTTATATTACTGTATACAGCGCTGGGGGGTTATATTACTGTATACAGCGCTGGGGGGGTTATAGTACTGTATACAGCACTGGGGGGTTATATTACTGTATACAGCGCTGGGGGTTATATTACTGTATACAGCGTTGGGGGTTATATTACTGTATACAGCGCTGGGGGTTATATTACTGTATACAGCGTTGGGGGTTATATTACTGTATACAGCGCTGGGGGTTATATAATGTGTAAATATATATCAGTGAGCCAGCCCCTGTATAATGTATAGATGAATGCAAAATACAAAGGGTTGTGCAGACCAGTTTAGAGAAGTGATTATAGGATATGGATATATACTTTCCTTTCTCCTATTGGCTGCAGCCCTTTACGACGCTCTCCCGGTGTTGGACATACAGAAACAAAACACTAAGGGGCGCCCTTGTAAACCGGTGTAGTAGTAGTGCCATGACGAATATATCTGCACTCGCAGTGTGTATGGATCAATCAAGCTTTGTATGAAGCAACACCTCGGGGTCCGGCAACAGAGTATACGTAGGAGGAAGCACAAACACACAGAAAACACAATGGCGTGGTATTGTGTGATGGAACTCGCCAGACTAGATGCGCGCTTGCAGTTAGCACAGATGTCTCGTGCCTGGAGATGCTGGGTGTTGTTCTGTGGTCTTTCTGTGCTTCTTCAGAATTCTCTGCATTCTCCCCCTCCTTGCAGTGGTTGACAAAGTATCAGGTAAGTGAATAACTACTATTGCACCAAAATAGCGTGCTAAAAAATAGTAATTTATTCCAGAATTCAAATCAGCATATAAATAGTCCTCAGTAAGAGGTATTTCACCAAGCAAGGTATTACGAAAATAAAAGACTTTAAAAAGTCCGTATAAGTAAATAGAGCTCTTTAGAAAATTCTTCTCAACGCGTTTCGCCGGAAAAAGTGGCTTCTCAGGAGTTCTTAATGTATAGATAAATCAGTGACGGCCCCTGTATAATGTATAGATAAATCAGTGACCGGCCCCCTGTATAATGTATAGATAAATCAGTGACCGGCCCCTGTATAATGTATAGATAAATCAGTGACGGCCCCTGTATAATGTATAGATAAATCAGTGACCGGCCCCCTGTATAATGTATAGATAAATCAGTGACCGGGCCCCTGTATAATGTATAGATAAATCAGTGACCGGCCCCTGTATAATGTATAGATAAATCAGTGACGGCCCCTGTATAATGTATAGATAAATCAGTGACCGGCCCCCTGTATAATGTATAGATAAATCAGTGACGGCCCCTGTATAATGTATAGATAAATCAGTGAGCCGGCCCCTGTATAATGTATAGATAAATCAGTGACCGGCCCCTGTATAATGTATAGATAAATCAGTGACCGGCCCCTGTATAATGTATAGATAAATCAGTGAGCCGGCCCCTGTATAATGTATAGATAAATCAGTGAGCCGGCCCCCTGTATAATGTATAGATAAATCAGTGACGGCCCCTGTATAATGTATAGATAAATCAGTGACGGCCCCTGTATAATGTATAGATAAATCAGTGACCGGCCCCTGTATAATGTATAGATAAATCAGTGACCGGCCCCTGTATAATGTATAGATAAATCAGTGACGGCCCCTGTATAATGTATAGATAAATCAGTGACTGGCCCCTGTATAATGTATAGATAAATCAGTGACGGCCCCTGTATAATGTATAGATAAATCAGTGACGGCCCCTGTATAATGTATAGATAAATCAGTGACCGGCCCCTGTATAATGTATAGATAAATCAGTGACGGCCCCTGTATAATGTATAGATAAATCAGTGACCGGCCCCTGTATAATGTATAGATAAATCAGTGACCGGCCCCTGTATAATGTATAGATAAATCAGTGACGGCCCCTGTATAATGTATAGATAAATCAGTGACTGGCCCCTGTATAATGTATAGATAAATCAGTGACGGCCCCTGTATAATGTATAGATAAATCAGTGACGGCCCCTGTATAATGTATAGATAAATCAGTGACCGGGCCCCTGTATAATGTATAGATAAATCAGTGACCGGCCCCTGTATAATGTATAGATAAATCAGTGACGGCCCCTGTATAATGTATAGATAAATCAGTGACCGGGCCCCTGTATAATGTATAGATAAATCAGTGACGGCCCCTGTATAATGTATAGATAAATCAGTGACTGGCCCCTGTATAATGTATAGATAAATCAGTGACGGCCCCTGTATAATGTATAGATAAATCAGTGACGGCCCCTGTATAATGTATAGATAAATCAGTGACCGGCCCCTGTATAATGTATAGATAAATCAGTGACGGCCCCTGTATAATGTATAGATAAATCAGTGACCGGCCCCTGTATAATGTATAGATAAATCAGTGACCGGCCCCTGTATAATGTATAGATAAATCAGTGACGGCCCCTGTATAATGTATAGATAAATCAGTGACTGGCCCCTGTATAATGTATAGATAAATCAGTGACGGCCCCTGTATAATGTATAGATAAATCAGTGACGGCCCCTGTATAATGTATAGATAAATCAGTGACCGGGCCCCTGTATAATGTATAGATAAATCAGTGACCGGCCCCTGTATAATGTATAGATAAATCAGTGACGGCCCCTGTATAATGTATAGATAAATCAGTGACCGGGCCCCTGTATAATGTATAGATAAATCAGTGACCGGCCCCTGTATAATGTATAGATAAATCAGTGACCGGCCCCTGTATAATGTATAGATAAATCAGTGACCGGCCCCTGTATAATGTATAGATAAATCAGTGACGGCCCCTGTATAATGTATAGATAAATCAGTGACCGGCCCCTGTATAATGTATAGATAAATCAGTGACGGCCCCTGTATAATGTATAGATAAATCAGTGACCGGGCCCCTGTATAATGTATAGATAAATCAGTGACCGGCCCCTGTATAATGTATAGATAAATCAGTGAGCCGGCCCCTGTATAATGTATAGATAAATCAGTGACCGGCCCCTGTATAATGTATAGATAAATCAGTGACCGGCCCCTGTATAATGTATAGATAAATCAGTGAGCCGGCCCCCTGTATAATGTATAGATAAATCAGTGACCGGCCCCTGTATAATGTATAGATAAATTAGTGAGCCGGCCCCCTGTATAATGTATAGATAAATCAGTGACCGGCCCCTGTATAATGTATAGATAAATCAGTGAGCCGGCCCCTGTATAATGTATAGATAAATCAGTGAGCCGGCCCCTGTATAATGTATAGATAAATGAGTGAGCCGGCCCCCTGTATATTGTATAGATAAATCAGTGACCGGCTCCTGTATAATGTATAGATAAATCAGTGACCGGCCCCCTGTATAATGTATAGATAAATTAGTGAGCCGGCCCCTGTATAATGTATAGATAAATCAGTGAGCCGGCCCCTGTATAATGTATAGATAAATCAGTGACCGGCCCCCTGTATAATGTATAGATAAATCAGTGAGCTGGCCCCCTATATAATGTATAGATAAATTAGTGAGCTCTCGCATGTTGAATTATACATTGTACAGGGCTGGCTCACTTTTTTGCGAGTAGTCCTCAGAGAGTCCGCCTTGTTGTTGGTTTCATGTGGACCCTTAACGCCCCAGCAGCCCCTCTACACACATTCCGGTGCCTTTTACCGTGTGTAGCCTACGTTAAGTACGAACCCTACACGAAACTACAAGTCCCATGAACACCCACGCCATCGACGCCAATCAGCGCTTTGGGAACTTAGTCATCTGATAGACATGCGCAGTAAGCCTGAATGGCCTCAGCTTCAATGCTGCCCGCAGGGGCTGCCGGACACTGTGCCGTTGGGCGCGCATGGCATTCTGGGCGATGTAGTTTTCCGCTCTTTCTAGATGTGACTCGTGTGTAGTGCATTTTTTTCTAATACACTACAAGTCCCAGGACGCTTTGCGCAGGTAGCGGAACTACACGTCCCAGCAGACAGTGCGCGTGGCGAACAGGCGGCCGGGGAGCGGCGAAGAGGGAGGGGGAGATACCGGGGTAGGGGCATATACTGACAGGACTGGGTAACCTGGGCCGCTTCCAGGGGCGCTTTAGGACGCGGTCTGGGCTACTCGGTTGGGGTAATTTGGACGCATTGCTGCTTCTCACGGTGGCTGCTGCTCCAGGTTGGGGTAGTTTTTGAGCGACTTACTTGACAAGGCCCGTGTTTTGCCCCTGAAGGGGTGTCTGGAGTCGGATATGCTGGAGGCAGCGGTGGGGGAGCCCAGTCCGGAAGGTAAGGGGAGCGGGCATGTGCGCGGTCCGGGGGCCGCAGCCTTAATTTCGGGGGGCGCTCTGGGACTTAGATGTGTTGCATGTGGTTCCAGGGGTAATTGCAGGAGACTGCGGGGCAGAGGATAAAGGCTGGGGCACTTATTAAAAGTATACGGGGTTAAGAACAGGGTCAGAGGGGTAAGCTCGTGAGCCAGTTTTAGGTTTAGGTAGTGGGCGGAGGGGTGGCTTTTAAGGGGTAGTTAGATGGTAGAGACGAGGGGTGGCTTCTAGGGGTAGTTAGATGGTAGAGACGAGGGGTGGCTTCTAGGGGTAGTTAGATGGTAGAGACGAGGGGTGGCTTTTAAGGGGTAGTTAGATGGTAGAGACGAGGGGTGGCTTTTACAGGTTGTATATGTGGCTGTTTCCGTATGTTATGAGGGCCGTAATGTTCTGTGAGGGCTGTAGCGTTGGGTTTGGGGAGCCGCTGGGTGTTTGGAGGGCTGTAGTGTTGAGTTTGGGGGAGCCGCTGGGTGTTTGGAGGGCTGTAGCGTTGGGTTTGGGGCGCCGCTGGCTGGTTGGAGGGCTGTAGCGCTGGGTTTGGGGGAGCCGCTGGGTGTTTGGAGGGCTGTAGCCCTGGGTTTGGGGAGCCGCTGGGTGTTTGGAGGGCTGTAGCCCTGGGTTTGGGGGAGCCGCTGGCTGGTTGGAGGGCTGTAGCGCCGGGTTTGGGGGAGCCGCTGGTTGGAGGGCTGAAGCGCTGGGTTTGGGGGAGCCGCTGGGTGTTTGGAGGGCTGTAGCGCGCTGGGTTTGGGGGAGCCGCTGGCTGGTTGGAGGGCTGTAGCGCGCTGGGTTTGGGGGAGCCGCTGGCTGGTTGGAGGGCTGTAGCGTTGGGTTTGGGGCGCCGCTGGCTGGTTGGAGGGCTGTAGCGCTGGGTTTGGGGGAGCCGCTGGGTGTTTGGAGGGCTGTAGCCCTGGGTTTGGGGGAGCCGCTGGGTGTTTGGAGGGCTGTAGCCCTGTGTTTGGGGGAGCCGCTGGCTGGTTGGAGGGCTGTAGCGCCGGGTTTGGGGGAGCCGCTGGCTGGTTGGAGGGCTGAAGCGCTGGGTTTGGGGGAGCCGCTGGCTGGTTGGAGGGCTGTAGCCCTGGGTTTGGGGGAGCCGCTGGGTGTTTGGAGGGCTGTAGCCCTGGGTTTGGGGGAGCCGCTGGGTGTTTGGAGGGCTGTAGCGCGCTGGGTTTGGGGGAGCCGCTGGCTGGTTGGAGGGCTGTAGCGTTGGGTTTGGGGCGCCGCTGGCTGGTTGGAGGGCTGTAGCGCCGGGTTTGGGGGAGCCGCTGGCTGGTTGGAGGGCTGAAGCGCTGGGTTTGGGGGAGCCGCTGGCTGGTTGGAGGGCTGTAGCCCTGGGTTTGGGGGAGCCGCTGGGTGTTTGGAGGGCTGTAGCCCTGGGTTTGGGGGAGCCGCTGGGTGTTTGGAGGGCTGTAGCGCGCTGGGTTTGGGGGAGCCGCTGGCTGGTTGGAGGGCTGTAGCGTTGGGTTTGGGGCGCCGCTGGCTGGTTGGAGGGCTGTAGCGCCGGGTTTGGGGGAGCCGCTGGCTGGTTGGAGGGCTGAAGCGCTGGGTTTGGGGGAGCCGCTGGCTGGTTGGAGGGCTGTAGCCCTGGGTTTGGGGGAGCCGCTGGGTGTTTGGAGGGCTGTAGCCCTGGGTTTGGGGGAGCCGCTGGGTGTTTGGAGGGCTGTAGCGCGCTGGGTTTGGGGGAGCCGCTGGCTGGTTGGAGGGCTGTAGCGTTGGGTTTGGGGCGCCGCTGGCTGGTTGGAGGGCTGTAGCGCTGGGTTTGGGGGAGCCGCTGGGTGTTTGGAGGGCTGTAGCCCTGGGTTTGGGGGAGCCGCTGGCTGGTTGGAGGGATGTAGCCCTGGGTTTGGGGGAGCCGCTGGCTGGTTGGAGGGCTGTAGCCCTGGGTTTGGGGGAGCCGCTGGCTGGTTGGAGGGCTGTAGCCCTGGGTTTGGGGGAGCCGCTGGTTGGAGGGCTGTAGCCCTGGGTTTGGGGGAGCCGCTGGTTGGAGGGATGTAGCCCTGGGTTTGGGGGAGCCGCTGGCTGGTTGGAGGGCTGTAGCCCTGGGTTTGGGGGAGCCGCTGGCTTGTTTGAGGGCTGTAGCGCCGGGTTTGGGGCGCCGCTGGGTGTTTGGAGGGCTGTAGTGTTGGGTTTGGGGGAGCCACTGGGTGTTTGGAGGGCTGTAGTGTTGGGTTTGGGGGAGCCACTGGGTGTTTGGAGGGCTGTAGTGTTGAGTTTGGGGGAGCCGCTGGGTGTTTGGAGGGCTGTAGTGTTGAGTTTGGGGGAGCCGCTGGGTGTTTGGAGGGCTTGTAGCGTTGGGTTTGGGGCGCCGCTGGCTGGTTGGAGGGCTGTAGCGCTGGGTTTGGGGGAGCCGCTGGGTGTTTGGAGGGCTGTAGCCCTGGGTTTGGGGGAGCCGCTGGGTGTTTGGAGGGCTGTAGCCCTGGGTTTGGGGGAGCCGCTGGCTGGTTGGAGGGCTGTAGCGCGGGGTTTGGGGGAGCCGCTGGCTGGTTGGAGGGCTGAAGCGCTGGGTTTGGGGGAGCCGCTGGCTGGTTGGAGGGCTGTAGCCCTGGGTTTGGGGGAGCCGCTGGGTGTTTGGAGGGCTGTAGCCCTGGGTTTGGGGGAGCCGCTGGGTGTTTGGAGGGCTGTAGCGCGCTGGGTTTGGGGGAGCCGCTGGCTGGTTGGAGGGCTGTAGCGTTGGGTTTGGGGCGCCGCTGGCTGGTTGGAGGGCTGTAGCGCTGGGTTTGGGGGAGCCGCTGGGTGTTTGGAGGGCTGTAGCCCTGGGTTTGGGGGAGCCGCTGGCTGGTTGGAGGGATGTAGCCCTGGGTTTGGGGGAGCCGCTGGCTGGTTGGAGGGCTGTAGCCCTGGGTTTGGGGGGAGCCGCTGGTTGGAGGGCTGTAGCCTTGGGCTTGGGGGAGCCGCTGGCTGGTTGGAGGGATGTAGCCCTGGGTTTGGGGGAGCCGCTGGCTGGTTGGAGGGCTGTAGCCCTGGGTTTGGGGGAGCCGCTGGTTGGAGGGCTGTAGCCTTGGGTTTGGGGCGCCGCTGGCTGGTTGGAGGGCTGTAGCGCTGGGTTTGGGGGAGCCGCTGGGTGTTTGGAGGGCTGTAGCCCTGGGTTTGGGGGAGCCGCTGGCTGGTTGGAGGGATGTAGCCCTGGGTTTGGGGGAGCCGCTGGGTGTTTGGAGGGCTGTAGCCCTGGGTTTGGGGGGAGCCGCTGGTTGGAGGGCTGTAGCCTTGGGTTTGGGGGAGCCGCTGGCTGGTTGGAGGGATGTAGCCCTGGGTTTGGGGGAGCCGCTGGCTGGTTGGAGGGCTGTAGCCCTGGGTTTGGGGGAGCCGCTGGCTTGTTTGAGGGCTGTAGCGCCGGGTTTGGGGGGAGCCGCTGGGTGTTTGGAGGGCTGTAGCATTGGGTTTGGGGAGCCGCTGGGTGTTTGGAGGGCTGTAGTGTTGGGTTTGGAGGGCTGTAGTGTTGGGTTTGGGGGGAGCCGCTGGGTGTTTGGAGGGCTGTAGCATTGGGTTTGGGGGGAGCCGCTGGGTGTTTGGAGGGCTGTAGCATTGGGTTTGTGAAGCCGCTGGGGGTTTGGAGGGCTGTAGTGTTGGGTTTGGAGGGCTGTAGTGTTGGGTTTGGGGAGCCGCTGGGTGGTTGGAGGGCTGTAGTGTTGGGTTTGGGGGAGCCACTGGGTGTTTGGAGGGCTGTAGTGTTGGGTTTGGGGGAGCCACTGGGTGTTTGGAGGGCTGTAGTGTTGGGTTT
Organism: Spea hammondii; assembly: GCA_029215755.1. Lineage (NCBI taxonomy): Eukaryota > Metazoa > Chordata > Amphibia > Anura > Pelobatidae > Spea > Spea hammondii. Next base: position 1,057,611 of record JARDYJ010000031.1, on the reverse strand, counting down.
GGGGAGCCGCTGGGTGTTTGGAGGGCTGTAGTGTTGGGTTTGTGAAGCCGCTGGGGGTTTGGAGGGCTGTAGTGTTGGGTTTGGAGGGCTGTAGTGTTGGGTTTGGGGAGCCGCTGGGTGGTTGGAGGGCTGTAGCGCTGGGTTTGGGGAGCCGCTGGGTGTTTGGAGGGCTGTAGCGTTGGGTTTGGGGGAGCCGCTGGGTGTTTGGAGGGCTGTAGCGTTGGGTTTGGGGGAGCCGCTGGGTGTTTGGAGGGCTGTAGCGTTGGGTTTGGGGGAGCCGCTGGGTGTTTGGAGGGCTGTAGCGCTGGGTTTGGGGAGCCGCTGGGTGTTTGGAGGGCTGTAGTGTTGGGTTTGGGGGAGCCGCTGGGTGTTTGGAGGGCTGTAGCGTTGGGTTTGGGGGAGCCGCTGGGTGTTTGGAGGGCTGTAGCGCTGGGTTTGGGGGAGCCGCTGGGTGTTTGGAGGGCTGTAGCGCTGGGTTTGGGGGAGCCGCTGGGTGTTTGGAGGGCTGTAGCGCTGGGTTTGGGGAGCCGCTGGGTGGTTGGAGGGCTGTAGCGCTGGGTTTGGGCAGCCGCTGGGTGTTTGGAGGGCTGTAGCGTTGAGTTTGGGGAGCCGTTGGGTTTGGGGAGCCGCTGGGTGTTTGGAGGGCTGTAGTGTTGGGTTTGGGGAGCCGCTGGGTGTTTGGAGGGCTGTAACGCTGGGTTTGGGGCTGCGCTGGGTGTTTGGAGGGCTGTAGCGCTGGGTTTGGGGAGCCGCTGGGTGGTTGGAGGGCTGTGGCGCTGGGTTTGGGGAGCCGCTGGGTGTTTGGAGGGCTGTAGCGTTGGGTTTGGGGAGCCGCTGGGTGTTTGGAGGGCTGTAGCGTTGGGTTTGGGGAGCCGCTGGGTGTTTGGAGGGCTGTAGCGTTGGGTTTGGGGAGCCGCTGGGTGTTTGGAGGGCTGTAGCGCTGGGTTTGGGGGCTGGTGGATCCTACATTTATTTTTCTCTCTCCCTAGATACGCCGTTGAATCTGAAGTCTGCAGCTCAGGTGAGCGTAAGTGTGTGGTGTGGGGGGCACAATGTCAGAGTGAGCTGGGGTGGGGGTACATTGAATTGAGGCTGAATGAGGCCTTGGGGGGGGTCTTGTAGCACGGTTACTCCCCACGTTGCCATATGAAGTGCTAAAGCTTACATCTTTAACCCCGCAGCCTCCACAGAAGCGATCTCGGACTGTCGAGGACTTCAACCGATTCTGCAGCTTTGTGTTGGCGTACGCTGGTTACATCCCATCATCAGCCAAAGAGGTGAGAGGCCTGGGGGCAGTAGGGATGCGGTATGTACCACCAGGGGAAGCGGGGCAGTAGGGATGTGGTATGTACCACCAGGGGAAGCGGGGCAGTAGGGATGTGGTATGTACCACCAGGGGAAGCGGGGCAGTAGGGATGTGGTATGTACCACCAGGGGAAGCGGGGCAGTAGGGATGTGGTATGTACCACCAGGGGAAGCAGGGCAGTAGGGATGTGGTATGTACCACCAGGGGAAGCAGGGCAGTAGGGATGTGGTATGTACCACCAGGGGAAGCAGGGCAGTAGGGATGTGGTATGTACCACCAGGGGAAGCGGGGCAGTAGGGATGTGGTATGTACCACCGGGGGAAGCAGGGAAGTAGGGATGCGGTATGTACCTCCGGGGGAAGCAGGGCAGTGGGATGTGGTATGTACCACCAGGGGAAGCAGGGCAGTGGGATGTGGTATGTACCACCAGGGGAAGCGGGGCAGTAGGGATGTGGTATGTACCACCGGGGGAAGCAGGGAAGTAGGGATGCGGTATGTACCACCAGGGGAAGCAGGGCAGTAGGGATGTGGTATGTACCACCAGGGGAAGCGGGGCAGTAGGGATGTGGTATGTACCACCGGGGGAAGCAGGGAAGTAGGGATGCGGTATGTACCTCCGGGGGAAGCAGGGCAGTGGGATGTGGTATGTACCTCTTGGGTAAGGAGGAAGTTGGGATGCGGTATCTACCTCCGGGGTAAGCGGGGCAGTTGGGATGCGGTATCTACATCCGGGGTAAGAGGGGCAGTTGGGATGCGGAGGAAGTGGCAGGTGGGCGGCGATAACACTTTATGGCTTTTGTCCCCTACAGGAGGGCACATGGACCCCTCCAGGCTCCACGTCTCCTCACAGGACGGAGGAAAGCGACAGCTGGGATTCTCCCGACACCCCGAGACCCCCGTTAACCTCCGAGCGGCCGGGGACCCCCCACACCTCTGACCTGAACACCATCCAGACGTTTGTAATGAAAGCCAAGACCCAGGGCGGGGGTGGGAGCGGGAGTAAGAGGAAAGGCTTGGGGGGTCCCGGAAGTGAGCGCGTGAAGAAGGGCAGTCGGAGGAAGAGACGACAGAGGCACCGAGGGGGAGCGGGGATGAGACTTAGTGATACGGACACTGAGGAGGACGAGAAAAGGGAGCGACCCCTTGGAACTGCCCCTGCCCCACAGCCACCCCCCAGCGCGGAGAGCAGCAGGGATGGCGGGGGCAGCTCGAGCGACGCAGACACACAAGTGATGGATGAGGACATAATGGTGGAATCAGGTGAGATCCGCGGCCTCCTCCCTTAAGACCACTGACCCCGTTACCCCTTGGCGCGGACTGCGGAATGTTTGTCTCTCTCCTCACCCTTGTGACCCCCTCTCTTTCGCTTTCTCCTCACCCTCGTGACCCCCCCTCTCTCCTCACCCTCGTGACCCCCCCTCTCGCTCTCTCCTCACCCTCGTGACCCCCCCTCTCGCTCTCTCCTCACCCTCGTGACCCCCCCTCTCGCTCTCTCCTCACCCTCGTGACCCCCCCTCTCGCTCTCTCCTCACCCTCGTGACCCCCCCTCTCTCGCTCTCTCCTCACCCTCGTGACCCCCCCTCTCTCGCTCTCTCCTCACCCTCGTGACCCCCCTCTCTCGCTCTCTCCTCACCCTCGTGACCCCTCCTCTCTCGCTCTCTCCTCACCCTCGTGACCCCCCCGCTCTCTCCTCACCCTCGTGACCCCCCGCTCTCTCCTCACCCTCGTGACCCCCCGCTCTCGCCTCACCCTCGTGACCCCCCCGCTCTCGCCTCACCCTCGTGACCCCCCCGCTCTCGCCTCACCCTCGTGACCCCCCCGCTCTCGCCTCACCCTCGTGACCCCCCCGCTCTCGCCTCACCCTCGTGACCCCCCCCCGCTCTCGCCTCACCCTCGTGACCCCCCCCCGCTCTCGCCTCACCCTCGTGACCCCCCCCCGCTCTCGCCTCACCCTCGTGACCCCCCCCGCTCTCGCCTCACCCTCGTGACCCCCTCTCGCTCTCCTCACCCTCGTGACCCCCTTGGGACCGCACCCCCACTCTCTCTCTGCGTGCCCCCCCTTGCTTGCCCTCCTTTTACCCTGTTACCTCTCTCCCCAGGTGACGATTCTTGGGACCTTGTGACGTGTTACTGCGAGAAGCCGTTTGCTGGCCGCCCGATGATCGAGTGTAACATCTGCTGCACTTGGGTCCATCTTTCCTGCGCGAAGATCAGAAAGAGCAACGTTCCGGACATCTACTACTGCCAGAAGTGCAGGGGGGGGCGTCAGAGCGGGGGCCCGGGGCCCAGGATGGAGCCTTGACACAAGACAAAAGACTTTTTTTAGGGGAGCCCCAGCTCCCTCCCTGGCTGGAGCACAGACTCTTGGGATGGGGGCCCCGACGGAGAGGCGGTGGGCCCCGAGATGGGTGCCGTTACTGGGACTGTTTTCTGGGGGTGGCCGAGCGGGGCGCCAGTCTCGCATCCGCGGGGAGAGTGGGCTGTCCAAGGAGCGGCCCTCCCCCCGCGCACAGCGCCCCCTCCGCTCCCCATGTAAATATTGGCCGAGAGCTTTATTTTTTTCTCCCTCCCTGTAATAAATCCGTTTGTATCCCAGAAATAAATGTTACTTTGTGTAGAGTAGTGCCGAGTATCTCTACCGGTCATCGGGGGGGGGGGGACCGGTGGTCTGGGCTGTGGCGGGTTGGGGGGGGGGGACCGGTGGTCTGGGCTGTGGCGGGTTGGGGGGGGGGGACCGGTGGTCTGGGCTGTGGCGGGTTGGGGGGGGACCGGTGGTCTGGGCTGTGGCGGGTTGGGGGTGGACCGGTGGCCTGGGCTGTGGCTTCCTGGGGGGGGGGGGGTCATGTGTCACTGGCCCGTGGCCTCTCGGTGGGAGCTGTACAGTGGGTAGAACGGGATTATGGGTGGGAGGTCAGGGCTATAAATGGTTAATTTCTTGCCCCAAGAACCAGAGATCCTGCTCCACCTATCTACTGCTCTCTGAGGACACGCAGATGAGGATCTGTGTAGATGATGCTGATACGGAGAACACATGACGATGTAACTTGAGTTGCGTGAATGCAGAGGATGTATCGCCCGCAGAGGATGTATCGCCCGCAGAGGATGTATCGCCCGCAGAGGATGTATCGCCCGCAGAGGATGTATCGCCCGCAGAGGATGTATCGCCCGCAGAGGATGTATCGCCCGCAGAGGATGTATCGCCCGCAGCAGCGGCGGTGGTGGCGGCGGCCGGGAGGTGAAGCCACACTGTCTGTTGTAATGTTATCACTGAGACTGAAAGCCCATGTGCTCCACCTCCAGCCTGGGAGATGAGGGGCTGGGGGGGGGGGGGTCACCCCTGAGGTACCCCAGGGGGTAGATCACAACCCCCCATTCATTTCCCGAGACTTAATAACCCCTTATCCCTGGGGTTTGGGGGTTCTGGGTATATTATCGGGGGTGGGGGCAAGGCGTGCATTGTTGGGCTCCGAGGCAGATTATGTGGGGTGGGGTGGGGGGGGTGTATATCAGAGGGTATTGGGATACTGTAGCTGTGGGTAGATTGGGCCATTTCAGGGGCACACAGCTGGACACCTTGGGGTAAATCAGTGGGGTTCATTGCCAGGGCAAGGAGCATTGTGGGTATATACGGTCGGGGTATATTATTTAGGTAGGCTGTTGTTTACTTCCATCAGTTGGGCGGGGCTTCCACGGGATACGCCCTTTTGTCTACGCCGCTTATTAGAGGCGAGGCAGCGGCCGCCCGCCCGCCCCAGTACCTCGTGAGTGGGCGGGGACACGCTAAGAGACACCCTTTCCACGTCTCAGGGCCCCGCTGTCAGGGGGCGTGACACACAACGAACACACCTCTCCCTCATACCACGGCCTTTCAGCGGGGCGTGGCGATCCGCATCCTTGCCCTCTCCGCGGCCGGCTCTTGATCCCGCCCTTCGTGCGCGGTGACGTCACACGGCGGCCTGGCTCCCGTGGCGGTGCGGGCTGGTAATCGAGGCCGCGGCTCCGGTCTCCACTAGGCCGCAGGATGGCGGAGACCAAGGTGATCTACCACCTGGACGAGGAGGAGACGCCGTACCTGGTGAAGGTACCCGTGCCGGCAGATGACATCCGCCTGCGGGACTTCAAGGCGGCGCTGGGCCGGGGGCATGCCAAGTACTTCTTCAAGGCTATGGACCAGGACTTCGGGTGAGAGCGACAGCCGACGGGGCAGCCGGGATGGCTGAGTCTTAGCTGCGGCTTTGTCTTTGTAGGGGCGGTGTCAGTGTAGGCCGGTAGAGTATGTCTCCCCCCACTCCTCCTCCGGTGGGTACAGAATGTCTCCCCCATCCTCCGGTGGGTACAGTATGTCTCCCCCCCTCCTCCGGTGGGTACAGTATGTCTCCCCCCCTCCTCCGGTGGGTACAGTATGTCTCCCCCCCTCCTCCGGTGGGTACAGAATGTCTCCCCCCCCCCTCCTCCGGTGGGTACACTATGCCCCCCCTCCTCCGGTGGGTACACTATGCCCCCCCTCCTCCGGGGGGTACAGTATGTCTCCCCCCCCTCCTCCTCCGGTGGGTACAGTATGTCTCCCCCTCCTCCTCCTCCGGTGGGTACAGTATGTCTCCCCCCCTCCTCCTCCGGTGGGTACAGTATGTCTCCCCCCCCCTCCTCCTCCGGTGGGTACAGTATGTTTCCCCCCCCCCTCCTCCGGTGGGTACAGTATGTTTCCCCCCCCTCCTCCGGTGGGTACAGTATGTCTCCCCCCCTCCTCCTCCGGTGGGTACAGTATGCCCCCCCCCCTCCTCCTCCGGTGGGTACAGTATGTCTCCCCCCCCTCCTCCGGTGGGTACAGTATGTCTCCCCCCCCCCTCCTCCGGTGGGTACAGTATGTCTCCCCCCCCCCTCCTCCTCCGGTGGGTACAGTATGTCTTCCCCCCCTCCTCCGGTGGGTACAGTATGTCTTCCCCCCTCCTCCTCCGGTGGGTACAGTATGTCTCCCCCCCCTTCCTCCGGTAGGTACAGTATGTCTCCCCCCCCCCCTCCTCCGGTGGGTACAGTATGTCTCCCCCCCCCTCCTCCGGTGGGTACAGTATGTCTCCCCCCCCCCCTCCTCCGGTGGGTACAGTATGTCTCCCCCCCTCCTCCGGTGGGTACAGTATGTCTGCCCCCCCTCCTTCCTCCGGTTTGTGCAGTATGTCCCCCCCCTTCTCCGGTGGGTACAGTATGTCCCCTCCTCCTCCTTCAGTTAGGGTGGCAGCAGGGATAACGGACGGATAGACGGGGGGGGGACCCACGGGGATGTGGTGCAGCCGGTGTCCTGTATTGAGGTTTTCTCTCTTTGCAGGGTGGTGAAGGAGGAGATATCGGATGATAACGCCAAGTTGCCCTGCTTCAACGGCCGCGTAGTGTCCTGGGTGAGTTCTGCCCCGCTCTGGATTTCTGTACATTCCCCCCCCCTGCCACATTCCCCCCCTCCACGGCGCCTGGGGGCCCCTCTGTCCCCTGCCACATTCCTGTGCCCGGGAGCCCCTCTGTCCCCCACCACAGCGCCCTCTGTCCCCTGGCACATTCCTGTGCCCGGGAGCCCCTCTGTCCCCTGCCACATTCCTGTGCCCGGGAGCCCCTCTGTCCCCCGCCACAGCGCCCTCTGTCCCCTGGCACATTCCCGTGCCCGGGAGCCCCTCTGTCCCCCGCCACAGCGCCCTCTGTCCCCTGGCACATTCCCGTGCCCGGGGCCCCTCTGTCCCCTGGCACAGCCCCATGGGTCCCCTAACATTGGCTTTCTTTCTCGTTGCAGTTGGTGTCCTCTGAGAACGCGCAGCCTGAGCCACCGCTGCCGCCGCCGCCTCCTCCAATCACAGAGCAGAGGCAGGAGCCCTCCCCGGTTCCCCCCCCGCTCCCTCCCCCTCCTGTGGAGAGAACCAGCGGCATCGGAGATTCCCGTCCGCCGTCCTTCCAGTAAGTTGCGGGAGGTCGCGCGCCGTCTCGCCGGGGAAGAGCGGTCTCTTGATTTTCTGCCTCTCTCTTTTCCGCAGCCCCAACCTGTCTGGCAGCTCCGAGAACCTGGATCAGGAGACGGAGACCGAATCGGTGGTGTCTGTGAGGAGAGAGCGCCCGAGGAGGAGGGAGAGCAGCGAGTCGGGTGAGGGCCGGGGGGCCACACTGAGGGGAAGGGGCATGTTCTGGGGCAGGTAGATGAGTGATGAGAGAATAAACTGAGCCCAGCGGGGCAGTCACTGCCACATCCTTCCTTCCCTGAATACGGAAGAAGAAATCCAGTCCCTGGGGGCAGTTTCCCGGGGTATTTAAGGTCACTGGAGGAATAATGAGGATTGGCGCCCCCCCGGGGCTACACGGCTGCTAAACACAAAGCATATCACGCTCAGCCACTCAGCGGAACCTCAAGAGTCTTTTATGTCTCCTGACGCCCCCAAAGGAGGGGGGCGGTGGCCTCCTGACGCCCCCCCAAAGAAGAGGGGCGGCGGCCTCCTGACGCCCCCCAAAGGAGGGGGGCGGTGGTCTCCTCCTCCTGACTCCCCCAAAGGCTGTCCGATGTTGCCCTGGGTCAGCAGCGCCTTCCACATCTTTCCTGTGCCAGGCATGTCGTGTGGTGGCTCTGCGTCCAATTGCCGGTGCTCGGCACGCGTTGACGAGGTGCCCCCAGTGGGTTCTCCCCCAGGGGCAGGATCTGGCGTGATGGTAAAAGGGGCTGTTTGTTTTACCAGGAGTCGGCCGAGGGGTTAACGGGCGGATTGACCGTCACCTGGCTGGTTATGAATCTTCATCCACGCTCCTCACCAGCGAGATCGAGACCAGCATCTGCGACTCGGAGGAGGACGATACGATGAGCAGGTGGGTCTACGGCTGCCGAGGGCTTTGCCTGGCCCCTAGCGGACTGCCCTGCGGCTGCGACAATATCCCTCCGTTCTGTTAACCCTTTGCCGAGACAGGTTATTCTTCTCTTGCTTTTTTGTTCCTCGGCTGTAATTCCTCCCCAGGGCACAGGACGCGCTGTCCTCGGTTTCTGAAAGTGTCGGAATTCTGGCGTGCAGTCGCTTTGATTTCTGTTAATTGTGATCGCTTGTGGTCTGCAGGTTCAGCAGTTCTACGGAGCAAAGCAGCGCCTCGCGACTCCTAAAGCGGCACCGGCGCAGGCGCAAGCAGCGCCCCCCCCGGCTAGAGAGGGTGAGTGGAAACTGCCCTCTGTGGGGCAATATTTTGTTTATCTTGCGCTACGTGTAGAATGATAACAGGATTCGGACACAGAAGAATATTTACATACGGTATATACGGTAAAGGAGCGGATTCCGCGCAGGCCCCCCAGTGTTTAGCTATTTGTAAGGGGGCAGGTGCACTGGGTATCACTCGGCTGCGTAAAGGAGCCCCGGGCTGCGGAGATTCTAATTTATATTCTGTAAGAGCCGTTGGATGTGGGGGTATTATATAATCTATAAGAGCCGTTGGATGTGGGGATATTATATAATCTATAAGAGCCGTTGGATGTGGGGGTATTATATAATCTATAAGAGCCGTTGGATGTGGGGGTATTATATAATCTATAAGAGCTGTTGGATGCTGGGATATTATATAATCTATAAGAGCCGTTGGATGTGGGGATATTATATAATCTATAAGAGCTGTTGGATGCTGGGATATTATATAATCTATAAGAGCCGTTGGATGTGGGGATATTATATAATCTATAAGAGCCGTTGGATGCTGGGATATTATATAATCTATAAGAGCCGTTGGATGTGGGGATATTATATAATCTATAACAGCCGTTGGATGTGGGGGTATTATATAATCTATAACAGCCGTTGGATGCGGGGGTATTATATCATCTATAAGAGCCGTTGGATGCTGGGATATTATATAATCTATAAGAGCTGTTGGATGTGGGGGTATTATATAATCTATAACAGCCGTTGGATGCGGGGGTATTATATCATCTATAAGAGCCGTTGGATGCTGGGATATTATATAATCTATAAGAGCCGTTGGATGCTGGGATATTATATAATCTATAAGAGCCGTTGGATGTGGGGATATTATATAATCTATAAGAGCCGTTGGATGCGGGGGTATTATATCATCTATAAGAGCCGTTGGATGCGGGAATATTATATAATCTATAGCAGCCGTTGGATGTGGGGGTATTATATAATCTATAAGAGCCGTTGGATGCTGGGATATTGTATAATCTATAAGAGCTGTTGGATGTGGGGGTATTATATTATCTATAAGAGCTGTTGGATGTGGGGGTATTATATCATCTATAAGAGCCGTTGGATGCAGGGATATTATATAATCTGAGGCATTAGATACGGGGCTATTATATAATCTAGATTATATAAATGCCGTTGGTATATTGTATAATCTATATAGCGATATGATATAACAGTGTTAGATGTAGGGATATATATATAACACTATAATAGCATATATAATTTATGAAGTCCAGTGGATGTAGGATATTGTATCTATATGAGCCGTTAGATGTCAGCTGTTCTCTTTTCCTTATTCCTCCCCAGGCCTCCTCGTTCAGCAGCGTCACGGATTCCACGATGTCCCTGAACATAATCACGGTGACGCTGAATATGGGTGCGTGTTGGATCTGCAGCCGCCGAGGCCCCCCCCATCCCACCGGCAGATGCTTAGCCTGAGCGGGCAGCGCGGGGGAGGGGTGACGCGTGGCTCGTGTTATGAGATGATTGGGGCACCGTGGCCCCGGCGGTGGGGTTTTTGGGGACCCGTTCTCACTCCCGTGTGTCTCCTTTCAGAGAAGTACAATTTCCTGGGGATTTCCATAGTGGGGCAGAGTAACGAGCGAGGGGACGGAGGGATCTACATCGGCTCCATAATGAAGGGAGGAGCGGTGGCCGCTGATGGACGGATCGAGCCTGGAGACATGCTGCTGCAGGTGAGCCTGCTGTCAGGAGGCTGCCCCCATGTACCCCCCCTCCTCACGCTGTATGTCAGGAGGCTGCCCCCATGTACCCCCCCTCCTCACGCTGTATGTCAGGAGGCTGCCCCCATGTACCCCCCCTCCTCACGCTGTATGTCAGGAGGCTGCCCCCATGTACCCCCCCCTCCTCACGCTGTATGTCAGGAGGCTGCCCCCATGTACCCCCCCTCCTCACGCTGTATGTCAGGAGGCTGCCCCCATGTACCCCCCCCTCCTCACGCTGTATGTCAGGAGGCTGCCCCCATGTACCCCCCCCCTCCTCACGCTGTATGTCAGGGGGCTGCCCCATGCACCCTCCCTCACGCTGTATGTCAGGGGGCTGCCCCCATGTACCCCTCCCCATGCTGTTATGTGGCACCTCACGCCCCTCTTAACTTTTTTCAGGTGAACGACATCAATTTTGAAAACATGAGCAACGACGACGCCGTGAGAGTCCTGAGGGAGATCGTCCATAAACCCGGGTGAGTGCCGCGGCCCGCAGCGGGGGGGCAGTTCCCAAGGAATTGGGGGGGCGCGCGTTCACAAGGAATTGTGGGGCAGTTTGCAAGGAACGGGGGGAATCTCCTCTCACTCGCTAATTGCCCCGGTCTCTCTTTCAGCCCCATCGTCCTGACTGTGGCCAAGTGCTGGGACCCCTCTCCCCAAGGCTACTTCACCCTCCCCCGCAGTAAGTGGCCCCCGCGTTGGCATCTGCTCTCCCCGATGTGTCCCCTCACTGCGCCCGCCACTAAAGCTCCCCTCTCTGCCCTCAGATGAGCCCATCCAGCCCATCGACCCGGCCGCCTGGGTGTCCCATTCCGCAGCCCTTAGCGGATCGTTCCCTGTGTACCCGGGGAGCGCATCGATGAGCAGCATGACCTCCAGCAGCTCTGTGACGGAGACCGAGTGTAAGTGCTGAGCCGGGACAGACGCCTGCCCGGCTCCGGCCCCTCTTTCCGTCGGTGTGTTTGAGCCCCTCTTTCCGTCGGTGTTTGAGACCCCCTCTCTGTGCCCCCTGCAGTGTCTCGCCCGGCTGTCTCGCTCTTCAGTCTGTCCATACACACGGATCTGGCGTCTGTCGTGAAAGTCATGGCCTCCCCGGAGTCCGGCCTCGAGGTTCGGGATCGCATGTGGCTGAAGATCACCATCCCCAACGCCTTCCTAGGTGAGACCTTGTAGCTTGGACCCTGTGGTGCCGGCGGATGGGCCCCCGGGGGCCACTTGCGCTCCATGATAGGAAGTAAAGTCTCTGACCGCGTTCTTCTCCAGGCTCGGACGTGGTGGACTGGCTCTATCACCACGTGGAGGGCTTTCAGGACCGCAGGGAGGCGCGCAAGTTCGCCAGCAATCTGCTGAAAGCAGGGTTCATCCGCCACACGGTCAACAAGATCACGTTCTCCGAGCAGTGCTACTACATCTTCGGGGACCTGACCAGCTGCGAGAACTGTGAGTGTGCCCCCTGCAGGGCGACGCGGGCGGGAGGCAGCCGGGGGGAGGGGTATAAGTTCTACGTACCGTGTCCCGCCGCCGGCTCACTGCTCTCTCCTCTCGTCGCAGATATGGCTAACCTGTCCCTGAATGACAACGACGGCTCCAGCGGCGCCTCGGACCAGGACACGCTGGCCCCTCTTCCGCTTCCCGGAGCGTCTCCGTGGCCCCTGCTCCCCACCTTCTCGTATCAGTATCAGGCCCCCCATCCGTACAGCACGCAGCCACCTGCCTACCACGAGCTCTCCTCCTACAGCTACGGCGTGGGCAGCGGCGGGAGCCAGCACAGTGAAGGTGAGTTGGGGGGTGTGGGGTGTCTGTGTGGGTGCGTGGTGGGGTGTCTGTGTAGGTGCGTTGTGTGTGCATGGGTGGGGGTGTATTTGGGGGGGGTGTGTGTGTGGGTGGGCGAGCGGCACTCGCTCTGTCCTCCCCGTAGATGGCGCTAACGATCTCCCCCTCCCCCCGCAGGCAGTCGCAGTAGCGGCTCCACTCGCAGTGATGGCGGTCACGGCGTCCAGAAAGACGAGCGCCCCGGCGCGGGGGCAGAGTCTAAATCCGGCTCCGGCAGCGAGTCGGAATATTCTACCCGCAGCAGCCGCAGGAGAGCCGGAGGAAACAGCAGCGCGGCCAGCGAGAGATCGACTGCCTCTCGCCCTCATCATCACCCTCCTTCTCTCCATTCCTACCCCGCACCCGGACTTCCTCTCTCCTATAACCCCATGATGGTTATGATGATGCCTCCACCCCCGCTCCCCCCACCCTCCTCGGTGCCCCCGGGGCCACAGCCCTTAGTCCGGGACCTGGCCTCGGTCCCGCCTGAGCTCACTGCCAGCCGCCAGTCCTTCCACATGGCGATGGGGAACCCCAGTGAGTTCTTTGTCGACGTCATGTGAGTGGGGAGGAATAATCGGGTTCCCTCCTAGTGCCTTTGTTAGTTAATGCAGAATAATTCCTCATTGAGTGAGCGGGGCGTTCTGTGGCCCTTGCCTTCCTGTATAACAGAAATAACGGGGCGGTTTCGGAGCCCGACTTCCTCTGCCTGTTATCTGGAGGCCGGGTGGACTCTGCCTGTGGCCCCGGCAGGGCCCCTGGGTCACTAAAACACTAACTGTATGCATGGTTTGTGAACCTGCCTTTATGTACACGCACATGTTTCCTGTTAGCTGACGGTACCGGGGCCCCCGGGGGCCCCATCATTATGAAGTATTTCTTTTTAATGTTTTTTTATTACAGTATTGAGAATGATGTACCCACATGCGCGATCGCTCTGTAACGTATGCCGCCTGGGGGCCGGTGCCTGCCTAGGAAGCCCCACCGGGGGGGGCAGCTTGTGCCACATTCTGCCCCGGAGCCGCCCCCAGTTTGCGTCGTTACAGACCAGGCAATCTTTTTTATATATTTGTATCCATGGTGACAGCTGGAACCCCCCCCCTTCTTATTGCCCCCATTGTTCAGGTACGTTCCGGGGGAAATCCTTTGTGCCTTGTGGGAGGGGTGGCGGGTGATGTCACAGGGGGGTCCCAGCGTGTCGCCAGCGGCTGTGAAGTGCCTCAGTTATTGGCCGTTTCTCATGTATTTATTATTTTTTTAGTATAAACACAATAAATAAAGGACGGAAAGCCTTGTGTTTTATAGCCGCTGCTTGTGCTGCTTGGCCACGGAGCTAACGCTCGCTGCGGAGGGGGGGTGGGGGGTGGCAGAGATGTTGTGATGCGCCGCTGCGGTCTTGTTGCCCTTCGCTCAGGGGCAAAGGCAGCTTTTGGAACGACTCCCGACGCGGGCCCGGGGCCCCTCGCTCATTACTTGCTGGGTTCTCCGTCGGGGATTGGTCAGTCCGAGCTATGCATAGAGCCTGCAATCTGCTGCTAGTTCGGCCCCTTCCGGCTCCTCTTAGATTCAGGAGCTGTATGTCTACCCCATGCATGCTGTATTACCCTCTACCACCCCTGCTGGGAGGCTGCTCCACTTATCTACTACCCTCTCAGTAAAGTAAAACTTAAGTTCGATTCAGACGGAGCTGGGTTGGAAATGAATTCCTTTGTAATTGCTGCGTGTAGGGACTCAGCACGGGTCCGATGGGAGCAGCGGGGGGGGGGCTTTTTAGGGCAAATCAAACACAAGGTTTGTTACCCAAAGCAAATAGACACCCCCCCACACACACACACGCTCTGATCAGGCGGGAGCTTCTTCAATGTGGATGCAGCTCCACGGGCGAGACTCTCGTGGATCAATAAAGAGACGACAGCGCATACCCCCGAGAAGTAAAGAAAGCTGTGGCCCCAGGGGCTGGACTTACAGCGCTACGGATGCTGTTGGCGCTATAGAGATACGCGTACTCCTGATATGGAGGATGTGCTGCAGAGCGTTTCGCTCTCCACACCCGTCTAGTAGTCCAAGACTGTTAACCCCCAGGACAAGTTATGGGTTTTTTGTGTTTTTTTTTTTTTTTTACTTCTCTCAGAATTTGCTGTTTTGTTTAAAATCACAAATGATACCAAACGGCTCGGGACATCGGCACTTAGGGTTAAAAAGAAAATTCCTGCTATGTGTAAAAAGTAGAAAAAAAAAATCGGGCAGCCGTTGAAATGTTTTGACCCCCCCTGCTTTTTTTATTTATTTTTTTGCTGCCCCCATTCCAGCTCTACCATTATGTCTTGTTTGTGGTGCCGGCAGGCTAGCGCCACAACGCCGTTATATAATGAATGTCTGATCACGTGATCGGGCGTTCACTGCCGGGAGGTGTTAATGGAGGGTAGGAGAGAATACCCCCCGCAATTGCTGATGGGGGAGAATTGGGATCAGCACTGCAGTGAACATGGACTGTGATCAGCAGGGGGGGGGGGGGCAAAATGTCTAATTTCCTTTATTAAAAAAAAATGAAAAATTGAATATAAATTAAGTAAATGCTAATTTATTGGGAGTCCAGTGATGTCACCATGACATCACCGGTATCCAAAAGGGATCTCACTCCATACTGTGCTGGCAACAGAGCAATAACAGAAAATATTTTTTTTTTATGAAAGGGGGGGTTGTCAGGGGACAGTCTTTTCTTTCTGTTTTAGTTAAAAAAAAAAAAAAAAAAAAGTCATGTCGTTAATAATAATTATTCCGTTTTATGTATTTCTGTGATTTGAACAAAACGACAGTTTCCACGAGTTCATCACGGAAAAGGAGGTGGGGGGTGTCTCTGGGCGGTTGGGTATAAAAAGCCCCGGTCGAGAAGGGGTTAATGTTTTCCTGTTTCGTGTAGAAGCCCAAGGAGGCGCTGGGTGTTCGCTTAATTCACCCTTTCAGTGTCAGAAGCCTTGTTCACGTCTCCCATTGGCTGTGAGCGGCTGATCGTTTTGTGGTTTATTCCTCCCCATTATAGGCTCCCACCAGCCGACCGCCATAAATCACGGCCAGACCCCTTTTAACATGCAGAACAAACATCTTAACCCTTTAGGCAGAGACATCAGTCGGGGGCCCGCATTTGGGTACCGGGTTTATTGTGTGAATGGAGGCACTTCGGATCCAAGGCAGAGAGTAACGCCGGGGGAGGGGGGAACACCGGCTACCGCCACCCCCCGCCGGTCACAGCTTAAAAGCCCAGCGGGTGAGACGCCACCACCCCGCCGTGCTCCACCAGGGCGGCCGACGCCGAGCGCAGGTTCCGGAAGAGCTCGCTGCCTCCTCCCCCGCTGCGCAGGCTCCGCAGGGTCTTACGGACGCGTGATTGGGCCTGAGAGAGAGAGGCGGTGTGAGAAGCCATGAACGTGGTGGCCGACCAGGACCCGCCCCCCTGGGACCCCCCCCGACCGGGACCCACCCGCCGAAGGACGTTTCCTCACCTCGGAGCACCAGATGTCGCAGAGAATCTTCTCGTGCAGAGCCCCGGGGAGCCCCTGCTCCAGCGACCGCGAACTCCTGTGGGGAGGAAAAAGCAGTCAGGGTCCAGGGGGGAAGTAACCCGGGGAAGGGGCAGGTACTGGCTGTAGCAACGGACGCCGTCCTCCCCAACCCCACACGCGACTTACCGGGACAAAACCACTGTCATGGCGTACAGGTCGATTGCGCAGTCTGCGATCCGCTGCAGCACGAACTGCTCATCTGCGGGGAGAGTGGACAATTAACACTCCCAGAATGCACCGGGGCAGGGCGGCACAGGGGAGAGAGAGCGGTGCAGCTGCAGTTTAATGTTAGTAGAATGGGGGAGAGCGCAGCGGCTGCAGTTTAATGTTAGAATGGGGGGGAGCGCGGATGCTGCAGTTTAATGTTAGAAGAATGGGGGAGAGCGCGGCGGCTGCAGTTTAATGTTAGAATGGGGGGGAGCGCGGATGCTGCAGTTTAATGTTAGAAGAATGGGGGAGAGCGCGGCAGTTGCAGTTTAATGTTAGAAGAATGGGGGAGAGCGCGGCGGCTGCAGTTTAATGTTAGAATGGGGGGGGAGCGCGGATGCTGCAGTTTAATGTTAGAAGAATGGGGGAGAGCGCGGCAGTTGCAGTTTAATGTTAGAAGAATGGGGGGGAGCGCGGATGCTGCAGTTTAATGTTAGAAGAATGGGGGAGAGCGCGGCGGCTGCAGTTTAATGTTAGAAGAATGGGGGAGAGCGTGGCGGCTGCAGTTTAATGTTAGAAGAATGGGGGAGAGCGCGGCGGCTGCAGTTTAATGTTATTGGTTTCATCTTAGATTCTGGAGCCATTTGTTGATCCCATGCATGCTTACATTCCCTCCCTGTATTAGCCTCTACCACCTCTGCTGGGAGGCTGTTCCACCTATAGTTCACAGTTTATTCCTGTTTTGAGTTGTTAGATCTGATCACATGATGTGCTCTGGAGCCGGCGGATATAAATGGGTTACATTTATATAAAAAAAAAAAAAAAAAAGCCATGGAGAGGGAGCTAATAAAAAAAAACAAAACGTAGAAAGGGATCTTGATGCAAAGTTTACTCATAAGAAATTTCACTGGTTGCTATGGTGACCGATTTGTAAACATAACCCCCCCCATTACGTTGGGAATAAAGACCCTCAACCCGCAGGATCATGGGAAATAAAGCGGTTTCATGGGGGGCCTCGGCTTCTCGACGCTTACCCACAATCCTCTTGCCGTGTCTGATCAGCAGCTCTTCCACGGTGACCCCAAAATCCTCCAGAGCCCCGACAGCCTGCGGAGCGAGAAACCATGCGCGATAAATCCACATAACTCCCGCGGGGGGGAATATGTGATGTAGCTTCCCAGATATGCTTTATACCCCCCTCCCATATGCCAGTCCACCCCCTCGAAATGCCTTTCTGCACCACTTTGCATTCCTCCCTCCCCACAGCTTTCGCCACTCCATACTGCTCCGCCCTCCTCCCTCCCCACCGTTCCTCACCAGTTCCGCACTTCTCTCTAGCTCGGGGTGCACGTGTCCTTTCAGGGTGAGTCCTGTACTGAGCCCGGCCTTCCTGTGGGGAGGAATGAGTAGCGATCAGCAGGAAGCCTCGGCCGCGCTCACACCCTCCGCTGATCACTCAGAGACTGAGGGCCAACGTCCCCCCATTTTTACCCACCTGCCCGTGCCTCTCCGCGGCCGCCTCACCCCCCCGTTACTCTCGCTCACATCACTCATATCTTCCTGCCCCCATAAGCTTCACTCACACCGTCTTTACCCCCCTGCAGGTTACGACCCCTTCTGCCCCTCTAGCGCCCCCACCTCCGCACTCTCTTCAGCCCCTCCGTGATCAGCAGCCCGGGGTTATTCAGCGGACGGCTCAGGGCTTTCTGCAGAGACTTCAGCTCCTTCCCGGCGCTCTGCAGACAGAACAGAGAACGTGGAGCAGGGGGGAACATCCGTGTTACCCCCCCCCCACCCGGAGAGGAACATCCGTGTTACCCCCCCCCCACCCGGAGAGGAACATCCGTGTTATCCCCCCCACAGGGGAACATCCGTGTTATCCCCCCCCACAGGGGAACATCCGTGTCACCCCCCCCCCCGCAGGGGAACATCCGTGTCACCCCCCCCCCAGGGGAACATCCGTGTCACCCCCCCCCGCAGGGGAACATCCGTGTTACCCCCCCCAGGGGAACATCCGTGTTATCCCCCCCCACAGGGGAACATCCGTGTTATCCCCCCCCACAGGGGAACATCCGTGTTATCCCCCCCCACAGGGGAACATCCGTGTTATCCCCCCCCACAGGGGAACATCCGTGTTATCCCCCCCCACAGGGGAACATCCGTGTTATCCCCCCCCACAGGGGAACATCCGTGTTATCCCCCCCCACAGGGGAACATCCGTGTCACCCCCCCCACCCGGAGAGGAACATGTTTTACCCCCCCCCCACAGGGGAACATCCGTGTTATCCCCCCCCCACAGGGGAACATCCGTGTCATCCCCCCCTGCAGAGGAACATCCGTGTCACCCCCCCCCTGCAGAGGAACATCCGTGTCACCCCCCCCTGCAGAGGAACATCCATGTTACCCCCCCCCTGCAGAGGAACATCCGTGCTACCCCCCTCCGTGTCACCCCCCCTGCAGAGGAACATCTGTGTTACCCCCCCCCTGCAGGGGGAACATCCGTGGTACCTGCAAGCCGTGTAACGATACAAACAACCGGAGGATGTCATTGGTTCCCTCAAATATGCGAAATATGCGAAGATCCCGGAGAACGCGCTCCACGCCACAATCCTGCGGGCGACACGGGAACACAGAGCGAGCGCTTTAACATCGGGGTGAAAGAAACGCGCAGCGGAGGATCGGAGCGGGAACTCATCGGGTAAGATATAAAGCAGACAGGACTCTTCCCTCTCACCTTCATGAAACCCGTGCCCCCCAAAATCTGGATACATTCGTCGGTCACCGACCAAGCTGCCTCCTGCAGAGGAGAAAAAACTGTTTAATGACTACAACTGCTGTGAGCATCCCCACTATTTACCCCTGGAGGACCTCCACGTACTGCCCCCCTCACCACTGCGGCCACTGGAACTGCCCCCAGACACCATACAACCACCCCTTCACCCAATGCTCTCACCCCCCATGCTGCCCCTGGAGCTGCCCCATGCAGCCCTTACACCCCGTGTAGCTCCTCACGCGGAGGGTGGGTCACGGGGGAGGGAATCTCCCGCTTACCGAGCCAAAGATCTTGCTGATGGCGGCTTCGATCTGGAAATCCTTACTCCCGGAATCCATGTTGGCGCTGATCATGTAAGCCATGGACTGAAACGGCAGACAGAGAGCCGGTCAAGAGGGCGCAGGGGCAATCATTCAATTCACAGGGGCAAGAAGGCAATCTGGGCACTCTGCGGGGGAGAGCGTACCTCCGTGACATACTGCAATACTGCCATCCGTGCCAACTTCTCCTGAATGACCCCAAAGTGATGAAGTTTGTTACCGAACTGGACGCGGTTTGAAGCGTGTTCCACCTGCAAACAGAGGCCCGTTAAACGCTCAGAGATGGCGGTGGATAAAAGACTCTGCCCTCCAGCGGAAGTGGTAGCGGGTTAATCTAGTGGCAGCTGCAGTTTAACGCTAGAGGAATGGGGAAGAGCGCAGCAGCAGTTTCACGTTGATAAATGTCAAATAACGCGCTTGGGATGCAGAAGACAGCAGTGGGGCCCCTGTGCTGCCCCCACCCGTGGGGCAGAACTCACCGCTCTTTGGATCATGCCCTTCATGGTGCCGGACAGGGCAGCGGCCATCCCGAAGCGCCCGTTATTCAGGATGTTCATGGCCACTTTGAAGCCGTTGCCCTCTCCTCCCAGCACGTTCTCTGCCGGTACCCGGACCTCGTCAAAGTGAACGGCAGCCGTGTTACTCGCCCGGATCCCCAGCTTACTGTCCGGGGGGCCGCTGAGGAGGAGCCGGCACAGGTGAGTAACAAAGACGGCAAGAGAGCGGGGAGGGCGCGCGGGACAGACGGCAAGAGAGCGGGGAGGGCGCGCGGGACAGACGGCAAGAGAGCGGGGAGGGTGCGCGGGACAGACGGCAAGAGAGCGGGGAGGGCGCGCGGGACAGACGGCAAGAGAGCGGGGAGGGCGCGCGGGACAGACGGCAAGAGAGCGGGGAGGGCGCGCGGGACAGACGGCAAGAGAGCGATGGGAGTGGAATCTTACCGAGTGACCCCTTCTCCTCTCTCCACTATGAAGGCCGTGATCTTCTCTCGCACGTCTCTGCTCGTCGGCTCCGCCACCGGCGTCTTCGCGAACACAGTGAAGATGTCGGCGATTCCTCCGTTACTGCGGCAACAACAGGACAGTCACCGACAGCCGCTCCTGATCTACCCCCAGGGCACCGCTCGTTTATTACAACCCCCACCCTTATCAACAGCAACACTATTGGATACACGTGTAACAACATACATATAACACACATACCGCGTATCATGTGTACACGCGTCCTCTGCGTGTCTCTTAGTTCCTCACCTGATCCAGATCTTGCCCCCCGACAGGGTATAATACCCACCGCAGGGGCTCTTCTTGGCGGTGGTTCTGATGGATGCGGCGTCCGACCCGCTCGACGGCTCCGTCAGACAGAAAGCGGCGATCGTTTCACCTGCAAGACATCCCGGTGAGACCCGCGCTCCCTGCGAACGGTCACCCCGCCTCTGCCGCTCCCCCCCGTCCACACGGTGATATCCAGCTCCCCATCCCCACACGCGTGCCCCCCCCCAGGCCCCGTCCCGTGATCTAACCTGAAGCCAGGCGAGGCAGGTACTTGGCCTTCTGCTCGCGGTTGCCGTACAGCAGGATCCCTTTGAAGCCGATGGACTGATGGGCGCCCAGAGTGATCCCCACGCCAAGGTCATGCAGCCCCACGATCTCCACCAGGCGGGCATACTGGAAAGGAACATACAGAGCTGACCACGCCGGACACAAAATACATGCGTGCGCGGTATAAACACACGCACGACCGCAATCAAATATACCCATGTTTCCAAGCTCCTTGTTACACGTATGTTATTCACAGTTCACACCCATGTTTCCAAGCTCCGTGTTACCCACGTGTCATTCACACCCATGTTTCCCAGCTCCGTGTTACCCACGTGTCATTCACACCCATGTTTCCCAGCTCCATGTTACACTCATGTTATTCACACCCATGTTTCCCAGCTCTGTGTTACCCGCGTGTCATTCACACCCATGTTTCCCAGCTCCGTGTTACCTGCGTGTTAGTCACACCACCCATGTTTCCCAGCTCCGTGTTACCCGCGTGTCATTCACACCCATGTTTCCCAGCTCCGTGTTACCCGCGTGTCATTCACACCCATGTTTCCCAGCTACGTGTAACCCGTGTGTTATTCACACCCGTTTCCTCGGCCTGAGCCCCCGAAACATCCCTGAACACCCCCTTCTTCAGGGAATGCCACCTACCCCCGCCTCACCTTTCCTCGCTCCCACTACGGGTCATGTCTAGTAACGTTAGTTATTGAATGTTTACACGGATAGTCGCGTGGCTCCTGTTCCTCCAATATTTGCACCGATGCCCCGTGTCATACCCCCCTCTCCTACAGTTGTGTTATTCAGACCCGTGCTCCGTGTTACCTGCATGTTATTTAGACCCGTGTTACCTGCGTGTTTTCCGGGTTACCCGCGTGTTTTTCACACCGGTGTTCCGGGTTACCCGCGTGTTTTTCACACCCGTGTTCCGGGTTACCCGCGTGTTTTTCACACCCGTGTTCCGGGTTACCCGCGTGTTTTTCACACCCGTGTTCCGGGTTACCCGCGTGTTTTTCACACCCGTGTTCCGGGTTACCCGCGTGTTTTTCACACCCGTGTTCCGGGTTACCCGCGTGTTTTTCACACCCGTGTTCCGGGTTACCCGCGTGTTTTTCACACCCGTGTTCCGGGTTACCCGCGTGTTTTTCAGACCTGTGTTCCGTGTTACCTGCGTGTTATTCAGACCCATGCCGCCGAGCTCAGTGGGGACCTGCAGGCCGAACGCTCCCAGCTCTTTCAGGCCAGCCATGGTTTTGTCATCTACTTTCTTCAGAGAGTCGTTAAGGGCCGGGTCATTTACCTCCTGTAGGGGCAGAGAGGGGCATACGTGTGTAGAGACGTGTGTGGAGACGTGCAAAAGGCTCTCCACGTAGCTGGGGGCCGCACACTGCGCTCTCCCCACACACACACACATCCATCACACCCAACCCGATCCTCCCAGGACTCCACACACAGTCCCTCCAAAACCTCTCAACCAAACAACCCGTCTCTCCTCACCTGAAAGAATCGAGACACCGGAGCGACCAGCTCACTCAGGAATTGTGACTGCTCCTCGCTCAGCGCTGTAGGGGAGAATGAGAGAGAGAATGAGAGAGAGAATGAGAAAGAGAGAGAATGAGAAAGAGAGAGAATGAGAAAGAGAGAATGAGAAAGAGAGAGAATGAGAAAGAGAGAGAATGAGAAAGAGAGAGAATGAGAGAGCTCTGGGTACTGGGTGGCAGAGTGTGAGGACGATGACACATTAGGGTGGAGAGCTCTCAGCTGTCACTCAAATAGAAATAAATCCAGTACCTGACTAGCACTACAGGCTCTGTTTGCCCCACCTGCTTACCTGACGGGTAGGGGAATACTTGATCAGTGTGAATTTGCCCCTTAAACATGCCGACAGCAAAGGAGCGGGATTCCTGCGAGAGAGGATGAGAACAATGAGCAGGGAGACGGGGGGATGAGAATTGTATGGAGAAGAGGGAGGCAGAGAAGGGGTTAATGGGAAGGGTATGGGGCAGAGTGAGGCAGAGAAGGGGTTAATGGGAAGGGTATGGGGCAGAAGGGGGCAGAGAAGGGGTTAATGGGAAGGGTATGCTTCACACACCTCGGCAGTTTTTTGCCCGCTTTGTGCATGCGGTACGGCGGCTTCCACATTAACCCCATCCTTTCCGAGCACCGTCTGGGGAGAAAAAGCCAGAATACAGTCACATAACACAAAGTCACCATTATGCACCCCCGAGGAGCCAGTCGCTAAGCGCCCCGAGGACCCGGCAGCTATCTGCCCCACAATGAAATAAAGATTACTCATTAGGGGTATTCGCCGTTAGAGGATTCTGGGTAATCCGGGATGTCCAGATCCTGTGTATAATACAGACGCAGGGCCGCCTGTGACGTGCTGGGGGCCACACCTGGGGCTCCAATCACTACGCCGGGGGCTGCTCAGAGACAGCACTTCCGCCTAGACGTGAGGAGTTTAATGTGACTAGTGGGCCGCGGGGGCAGAGGGGTGTGCGGGGGCAGAGGGGGTGCAGGGCCCGTGGGGGCAGAGGGGGTACGGGGCCCGCGGGGGGTGCGGGGGCATTGAAGTGTGCGGGGGCAGAGGGGGGGCAGGGCCCGCGGGGGCAGAGGGGGGGCAGGGCCCGCGGGGGCAGAGGGGGAGCAGGGCCCGCGGGGGCAGAGGGGGAGCAGGGCCCGCGGGGGCAGAGGGGGAGCAGGGCCCGCGGGGGCAGAGGGGCCCCAGCCGAGATCATTTCATGTTATGTACAATTTTCCCCCAAAACATTTTCCATTTTTCCGCCCCACCACACGTTACCTCGGCTGCCTGGGAGTACGGCCGGACGGACACACTGCAACTGAGACAGACACAGAGTCAGTGACCGGCTGTCAGTCTGTCCGTCAATTTACCAGTCACCTTCGCTCGGTCGGTCAGACTGTCTCTCTCCTTGTCTGTCTGTCTGTCCCTAACTGACTGTGTCTCTCTCTCACCCTCTGTCTCTTTCTCTCCCTCTCTGTCAGTCTCTCTCTCACCGTCTGTCTCTCCCCACCTGTCTCTGTGCATGCCCCCCTGTCAGTCTCTCTCTCTGTCCATCTCTCTCTCCCCCTGTCTGTCTTTGTCCCTACCTGTCTCTGTGCATGCCCCCTGTCTGTCTGTCTGTCTGCCTCTGTGTGTGTCTTTTTCTCTGTCAGTCTCTCTCCATGTATGTCTCTCTCTGTCAGTCGCGCTGTCTCTCAATGTCTGTCAGTCGCTCTCTGTCACCGTCAGTCTGTCTCTCACCCCCGGGCCGCCGCTCGGATCACTCTCTCACAGACTTTCGCCGACATCTTCAAGTTGCCTCTAAAACAAGGTCACCGCACTTCCGGATCCCGTGGCCGCAAGTCCCGCCCACCGCGTGAGGCATCGCGGGAAAAATGGACGGCTAGATTCTGTAGGGCCGCGCTGCTCGCACACAAACTACTCCCCTTGGGTATCTGCTCGGGGTATCTACACAAACTACCCCCCCGGGGGTATCTGCTCGGAGTATCTACACAAACTACCCCCGGGGGGTATCTGCTCGGAGTATCTACACAAACTACCACCCCAGGGGGTATCTGCTCGGGGTATCTACACAAACTACCCCCCCGGGGGTATCTGCTCGGAGTATCTGCACAAACTACCCCCGGGGGTATCTGCTCGGAGTATCTACACAAACTACCCCCGGGGGGTATCTGCTCGGAGTATCTACACAAACTACCACCCCAGGGGGTATCTGCTTGGAGTATCTACACAAACTACCCCCCGGAAGTATCTGCTCGGGGTATCTACACAAACTACCCCCCCGGGGGTATCTGCTTGGAGTATCTACACAAACTACCCCCCGGGGGTATCTGCTCGGAGTATCTACGCAAACTACCCCCGGGGGGTATCTGCTCGGGGTATCTACACAAACTACCCCCCCGGGGGTATCTGCTTGGAGTATCTACACAAACTAACCCCGGGGGGTATCTGCTTGGAGTATCTACACAAACTACCCCCCGGGAGTATCTGCTCGGGGTATCTAAACAAACTACCACCCCGGGGTAGCTACACAAACCACTTCTAGGGTGACCCCAACCTCAACTGAATAAGACATACAAGCCCTGTATTTTTAGGAATACATAAATAATGTATGGACACATACAGGAGGTATAGATCAATAATTATATGCAGGTATATAATAATAATGTATGGACACATATAGGAGGTATAGATCAATAATAATATGCAGGTATATAATAATAATAATAATGTATGGACACATATAGGAGGTATAGATCAATAATAATATGCAGGTATATAATAATAATAATAATGTATGGACACATATAGGAGGTATAGATCAATAATAATATGCAGGTATATAATAATAATGTATGGACACATATAGGAGGTATAGATCAATAATAATATGCAGGTATATAATAATAATAATGTATGGACACATATAGGAGGTATAGATCAATAATAATATGCAGGTATATAATAATAATGTATGGACACATATAGGAGGTATAGATCAATAATTATATGCAGGTATATAATAATAATGTATGGACACATATAGGAGGTATAGATCAATAATAATATGCAGGTATATAATAATAATAATGTATGGACACATATAGGAGGTATAGATCAATAATAATATGCAGGTATATAATAATAATGTATGGACACATATAGGAGGTATAGATCAATAATAATATGCAGGTATATAATAATGTATGGACACATATAGGTGGTATAGATCAATAATAATATGCAGGTATATAATAATGTATGGAGACATATAGGAGGTATAGATTAACACATTAACACACAAACCCAGCTTTACATGTATAGATCAATGAATTCACTGCACTGAAGGTATGGATCAAATAAACAGAAGCAGACATACAAACCCTGTGTATGCAGGTATATAATAATAATGTATGGACACTTAGGAGGTATAGATAAATAATAATATGCAGGTATATAATAATGTATGGACACATATAGGAGGTATAGATAAATAATAATATGCAGGTATATAATAATGTATGGACACATATAGGAGGTATAGATCAATAATAATATGCAGGTATATAATAATAATAATGTATGGACACATATAGGAGGTATAGATCAATAATAATATGCAGGTATATAATAATAATAATAATAATAATGTATGGACACATAGCATTGCCGGTATAGATCAACACATTAACACACAAACCCAGCTTTACAGGTATAGATTATTATATGGCAAGTCCTGGGTGCTGGTCAGGATCTATGCGGGGAGTGTGGACATTAAAATAATGTAATGAACAAACCGGGTTTTAAAAATAACAGAATAAAAAATGTAACCCTTTAAGGACACTGGTCCCTAAACCCATTGAAAACAATGTTTGGGGACAAAGATGGCAAGTCCTGGGTGCTGGCCGGGTTCTATGTGGGCAGCGTGGACGCCAGCGCTGGCTTTGGGGTGAGCGACCTGTGATCTATGCCTGTAATGCTGAGTTTATTTATAGAGATTCCCCGTCACCGGCAGAGATTCCCCGTCACCGGCAGAGATTCCGCGACTCCCCCGACACGTCGCATCCCGTCACCGGCAGACGTTCCGCGTCTCCCCCGATACGTCGCATCCCGTCACCGGCAGACGTTCCGCGTCTCCCCCGATACGTCGCATCCCGTCACCAGCAGACGTTCCGCGTCTCCCCCGATACGTCGCATCCCGTCACCGGCAGAGATTCCGCGGCTCCCCCGACACGTCGCATCCCGTCACCGGCAGAGATTCCGCGCCTCCCCCGATACGTTACATCCCGTCACCGGCAGACGTTCCGCGTCTCCCCCGACACATCACATCCCGTCACCGGCAGAGATTCCGCGCCTCCCCCGATACGTTACATCCCGTCACCGGCAGAGGTTCCGCGTCTCCCCCGACACGTCGCATCCCGTCACCGGCAGAGATTCCGCGCCTCCCCCGATACGTTACATCCCGTCACCGACAGAGGTTCCGCGTCTCCCCCGATATGTCGCATCCCGTCACCGGCAGAGATTCCGCGTCTCCCCCGACACGTCGCATCCCGTCACCGGCAGAGATTCCGCGCCTCCCCCGATACGTTACATCCCGTCACCGACAGAGGTTCCGCGTCTCCCCCGATATGTCGCATCCCGTCACCGGCAGAGATTCCGCGGCTCCCCCGACACGTCGCATCCCGTCACCGGCAGAGATTCCGCGCCTCCCCCGATACGTTACATCCCGTCACCGGCAGACGTTCCGCGTCTCCCCCGACACATCACATCCCGTCACCGGCAGAGATTCCGCGCCTCCCCCGATACGTTACATCCCGTCACCGGCAGAGGTTCCGCGTCTCCCCCGACACGTCGCATCCCGTCACCGGCAGAGATTCCGCGCCTCCCCCGATACGTTACATCCCGTCACTGACAGAGGTTCCGCGTCTCCCCCGATATGTCGCATCCCGTCACCGGCAGAGATTCCGCGGCTCCCCCGACACGTCGCATACCGTCACCGGCAGAGATTCCGCGCCTCCCCCGATACGTTACATCCCGTCACCGGCAGACGTTCCGCGTCTCCCCCGACACATCACATCCCGTCACCGGCAGAGATTCCGCGCCTCCCCCGATACGTTACATCCCGTCACCGGCAGAGGTTCCGCGTCTCCCCCGACACGTCGCATCCCGTCACCGGCAGAGATTCCGCGCCTCCCCCGATACGTTACATCCCGTCACCGACAGAGGTTCCGCGTCTCCCCCGATATGTCGCATCCCGTCACCGGCAGAGATTCCGCGTCTCCCCCGACACGTCGCATCCCGTCACCGGCAGAGATTCCGCGCCTCCCCCGATACGTTACATCCCGTCACCGACAGAGGTTCCGCGTCTCCCCCGATATGTCGCATCCCGTCACCGGCAGAGATTCCGCGTCTCCCCCGACACGTCGCATCCCGTCACCGGCAGAGATTCCGCGCCTCCCCCGATACGTTACATCCCGTCACCGACAGAGGTTCCGCGTCTCCCCCGATATGTCGCATCCCGTCACCGGCAGAGATTCCGCGTCTCCCCCGACACGTCGCATCCCGTCACCGGCAGAGATTCCGCGCCTCCCCTGATACGTTACATCCCATCACCGGCAGAGATTCCGCGCCTCCCACGATACCTAAGTATCCCTGTTTAGTTTGAGGGGTCCTATTTGGGCCTCAGATACCCATGCCTCTCTCTTTTCCTCCCCCGATGCCCCTCTTTTCTAGGAGGTGAGAATGTTTGCTGGGTATGAGGGGATCGCAGGGTTCTACAGCCCTAAAAGCCCCGATAATGTGTATAGAAACAGCAGGAAACGGCTTTAGAAATGAACCCATTATTCTCCTAATATCCCGCTCAGTTACACCGATCCACAGTTATGCCTGTAAACACCCCCCTGAAGTGCCCCTCTTTGGCCATTGTTGGAAGTCGGGTTCATATGGCTAAGAGCAAAAGTAAAATCGACTTAAAGCCCCAGGGATCTGCTTTCTTTAGGTGATGCCCCCGCCACTCTCCCCGAGCATGGCTCCGTGTGCTAGTGTGTCCTTTGCCACGTGGGGAGGGCTGGCGAGGGTGGCAATCTGGGCCCGCGTGTGACTCCACTTACAGCCGTTATTGTAACAAGGACCTTGGGCACCATTTACACAATAACTGGGTCCTCTCTGAGCTCCTTTGTTGGTTTATAGTGCGTTCCCGTCCTCTCCAGTGTGTTTTGGGCAGGGCAGGAGGGTGCGCTTTGGGCAGGTAATGAGGGCTCTTTGGCCGGACCTGCCCCCCTCGGGGTCCGTATCGCTTTTGGTTTTCCAGGGGTCGCCCCGCATCCTTTGTCAGATATTCTGCAGGACCTGTCGCTGACGGGAGGTCACGCTCTGACCTCACAGGGTAACTCCGTCCGAAAGGTGGACCACAGTACCCAGAATGCCCCGGGGCTAGAAATCCCCCGTTAATACGATTAGATGCCAGATGTTCTCGGGGATTAAAGGATTATAGAAAGTTCCGGCAGCGGAGCGATGCCTGCCAAAAAACAAGGTACCTGTGTGGGGTCTCCTCCCGATTCCCCTGCCCCCTGATCAGGACCCCGGATACCCCCGGTGGGAGGGGAGGCTTTGTTTATGGCTGTTTTCTGTTTTTGCCCAGGAGTAGTGCTTTGGGGTCTCTTATTGCACCATTGGGGGTAGCGATCGGTTACTTCGTTACTCCTTAGTCGTTATACTCGGCTGCTGCTGTTCGGAGGTTGAGGGGGTAGAAGGTAAAATGTAGATTTTTAGCGTTTTGACCTCCTGTTTCTGGCCGATTTCTTGTTTGCACTACCGCTGTCCTGTTTACCCAATTGTACAGCGCTACAACATATGACAGCGCTATATAATCCAATAAGTAGTAATAATACGAATGTATGAGGGGGTTAATCCCCATCGTTACCGCCGCAGGCGGGCTGAATGATGCCAGGAGTGGTAGAGGGTGTAATGGTGGGGTGTTTATGGGGTAGTTGTTACAGGGGTGGGATGGTATTTTGCAGGGGTAGTTGTTACAGGGGTGGGATGGTATGTTGTGGGGGTAATGGAGGGTTACGTGTTTATGGGGTAGTTGTTACAAGGGTGGGATGGTATTTTGCGGGGGTAATGGTGGGTGTTTATGTTGTAGTTGTTACAGGGGTGGGATGGTATGTTGCGGGGGTAATGGTGGGTTACGTGTTTATGGGGTAGTTGTTACAGGGGTGGGATGGTATGTTGTGGGGATAATGGTGGGTGTTTATGGGGTAGTTGTTACATTGCGTTGCAGACACGCAGACGGTGCTGCGTCTGATGGAGGACGCCCTGAGGCCGGACGCCGCTCTCCACATTGAAGCCGAAACTCTTATCAGCATCTTCCAGAGCAACTTATTCCAAGCGCTGCTGGGTAAGAATACATGGCGCGGGGAACGGGGGGGGTCTCTGTGGGGGGGTGCAGGGTGGATAGACAGGTGGGTCTCTGTGTGGGGGTGCAGGGTGGGTCTCTGTGGCGGAGGGATGCAGGGTGGGTAGACAGGTGGGTCTCTGTGGGGGGGTGCAGGGTGGGTAGACAGGTGGGTCTCTGTGGGGGGGTGCAGGGTGGGTCTCTGTGGCGGAGGGATGCAGGGTGGGTAGACAGGTGGGTCTCTGTGGGGGGGGTGCAGGGTGGATCTCTGTGGGGGGGGTGCAGGGTGGGTCTCTGTGGGGGGGGTGCAGTGTGGGTCTCTGTGGGGGGGGGGTGTAGGGTTCCTTTCCTTGAGTGTGAGAACCAGTATAGGCCCCGTGAGTAGGGCACAGGGTAAAACAGCTCATGAATGGATTCTCTCCCCTCAGATATCCAGGAATATTATGAAGTTATTCTGACTCCCAGTAATGGTGGTTCTCCGCGCAGATTCAAGAAAGACACGGTAACTGCCCCCGGCTTTCTATGTCAGCACAGACTGCTGCTCGGGGGGGGGGGGGGGGGGTTAAGTGTTTGGATAATAATTAGTATGTTATGTCTTTTGGCTGCAGATTTATGTAAGAAGTACAGGCTTCAGTGCAGCGGCTGCAGTTTAATGTTAGAGGAATGGGGGAGAGCGCGGCGGCTGTAGTTTAATGTTAGAGGAATGGGGGAGAGAGCGGCGGCTGCAGTTTAATGTTAGAAGAATGGGGGAGAGCGGCGGCTGCGGGTTAATGTTAGAGGAATGGGGGAGAGCGCGGCGGCTGCAGTTTATTGTTAGAAGAATGGGGGAGAGAGCGGCGGCTGCAGTTTAATGTTAGAAGAATGGGGGAGAGCGCGGCGGCTGCAGTTTAATGTTAGAAGAATGGGGGAGAGCGCGGCGGCTGCAGTTTAATGTTAGAAGAATGGGGGAGAGCGTGGCGGCTGCAGTTTAATGTTAGAAGAATGGGGGAGAGCACGGAGGCTGCAGTTTAATGTTAGAAGAATGGGGGAGAGAGCGGCGGCTGCAGTTTAATGTTAGAAGAATGGGGGAGAGCGCGGCGGCTGCAGTTTAATGTTAGAAGAATGGGGGAGAGCGCGGCGGCTGCAGTTTAATGTTAGAAGAATGGGGGAGAGCGTGGCGGCTGCAGTTTAATGTTAGAAGAATGGGGGAGAGCGCGGAGGCTGCAGTTTAATGTTAGAAGAAAGGGGGAGACAGCGGCGGCTGCAGTTTAATGTTAGAAGAATGGGGGAGAGCGGCGGCTGCAGTTTAATGTTAGAAGAATGGGGGAGAGCGGCGGCTGCGGGTTAATGTTAGAGGAATGGGGGAGAGCGGCGGCTGCAGTTTAATGTTAGAAGAATGGGGGAGAGCGGCGGCTGCGGGTTAATGTTAGAGGAATGGTGGAGAGCGCGGCGGCTGCAGTTTATTGTTAGAAGAAAGGGGGAGACAGCGGCGGCTGCGGGTTAATGTTAGAGGAATGGTGGAGAGCGCGGCGGCTGCAGTTTATTGTTAGAAGAACTGACCGCCTGTCCACCCACTCTAACCATACACGTTTCTGTAGACTTTATTTCAAACCCATTGTTTTTTAAGGCATAGGGGGTTCCTCGACGAGGTCATAGAGCGGGCTGCACTCAAACTCCCCATCTGCTGGGGCTCAGGTTGCAGCTGACTCCTCGGCAGATGCCCCACGGATCTGCCCTGTTGACCACGTGGTATTAATCAGCGTTTTGTTTATTCGATTATTTTGCTATTTGCGGAATGTCTGGTAATTTATTCTGCTTATTGAGCTCTCTGTGTCTCACGCGGTGTTCACGGAGCCACGTCCTCCAGTCAAAGCAGACTTTTTGCTTGGTCTGGGCTGCACGAGGTTTGGGCAAATGCTCCATGTTTCTTGCGGCTTTAGCACATAAGAGACAACTGGCCCCATACTGTCTCCCCCAATACCCCTGTACCAGATACAAAGGACCAGGCGCCTTCCTTTCATGCAACAGGTGGAAGGAGAGTCCAGAAGATTCCCGGGGCATTAGCAGAATGTTCAACTAGACCACGGCCTCTAAGCAGTCCACTGTAGCGAGGAAATATTTTTCCCCATGTGGCAGGGCTTTGACCAAAGGCTCAACAATGTCCACAGCTACCCACTCGAGGGGTTTGCAGATTACAGGTAAAGTGTGCACCATTGTCTCAAACTAAACTGTCTGACGCTAATAACGTGAGAGCCATGGCCAGAAAATGATCTCAGTCACTTTCACTTCCCATTATATCCCTGTATATTCCTCATATTATATATTATATACCCTCCCCCCTATATAACTAATCCCGTCCTTATAACCCGTTATATCCTGTATATTCCTCATATTATATATTATATACTCTCCCCCCTATATAACTAATCCCGTCCTTATAACCCGTTATATCCTGTATATTCCTCATATTATATATTATATACTCTGCGGCCGTATAACTAATCCCGTCCCTATAATCCGTTATATCCTGTATATTCCTCATATTATATATTATATACTCTCCCCGTATAACTAATCCTGTCCTTATAACCCGTTATATCCCTGTATATTCCTCATATTATATACTCTCCGGCCGTATAACTAATCCTGTCCTTATAACCCGTTATATCCTGTATATTCCTCATATTATATATTATATACTCTCCGGCCGTATAACTAATCCCGTCCTTATAACCCGTTATATCCTGTATATTCCTCATATTATATATTATATACTCTCCGGCCGTATAACTAATCCCGTCCTTATAACCCGTTATATCCTGTATATTCCTCATATTATATATTATATACTCTCCGGCCGTATAAATAACTAATCCCGTCCTTATAACCCGTTATATCCTGTATATTCCTCATATTATATATTATATACTCTCCCACCGTATAACCAATCCCGTCCTTATAACCCGTTATATCCTGTATATTCCTCATATTATATATTATATACTCTCCGGCCGTATAACCAATCTCGTCCTTATAACCCGTTATATCCCTGTATATTCCTCATATTATATATTATATACTCTCCGGCCGTATAACTAATCCCATCCTTATAACCCGTTATATCCCTGTATATTCCTCATATTATATATTATATACTCTCCGGCCGTATAAATAACTAATCCCGTCCTTATAACCCGTTATATCCTGTATATTCCTCATATTATATATTATATACTCTCCGGCCGTATAACCAATCCCGTCCTTATAACCCGTTATATCCCTGTATATTCCTCATATTATATATTATATACTCTCCGGCCGTATAATCAATCCCGTCCTTATAACCCGTTATATCCCTGTATATTCCTCATATTATATATTATATACTCTCCGGCCGTATAACTAATCCCGTCCTTATAACCCGTTATATCCTGTATATTCCTCATATTATATATTATATACTCTCCGGCCGTATAATCAATCCCGTCCTTATAACCCGTTATATCCCTGTATATTCCTCATATTATATATTATATACTCTCCGGCCGTATAACCAATCCCGTCCTTATAACCCGTTATATCCCTGTATATTCCTCATATTATATATTATATACTCTCCGGCTGTATAACTAATCCCGTCCTTATAACCCGTTATATCCTGTATATTCCTCATATTATATATTATATACTCTCCGGCCGTATAATCAATCCCGTCCTTATAACCCGTTATATCCCTGTATATTCCTCATATTATATATTATATACTCTCCGGCAGTATAACTAATCCCGTCCTTATAACCCGTTATATCCCTGTATATTCCTCATATTATATATTATATACTCTCCGGCCGTATAAATAACTAATCCCGTCCTTATAACCCGTTATATCCCTGTATATTCCTCATATTATATATTATATACTCACCACTATACTGACGAGGACTGCTTCACTCCAGCGGGTTCATTCATGCACCTCTTGCATATCTTCCTTGACCGCGTTATTGGCACCAACGCCTCTTTAAAAAGGCAGGGTGGCAAAGCCTGCAATGTGCCAGAGCCCCGTGCCCCTACCATTGAGAAAAAAAGTAGACATTTTCTGAAGTCCTACATTTAACTTTTCTATAGAAATAACCCCAATAAATGTTCATAGCAATACCGTACTGTGCAAAAGTTTTAGGCAGGTGTGAAAAATAGGCACGGCAATGGTATATTTTTATCATTTAAGTGATCTAAATCAAATGAATGTTTGGTGCGACCGGCCTTTGCCTTCAAAACAGCATCGATTCTTCGAGGTATACTCACGCAAGGTCAGGGATTTTTCAGGCATATAGATAGGATTTTGATTAAACTGATGCTAATGATCCAAGGCAGAATTATTAAAGCAGACAAGAGTTTCCAGATGTTCTGTCCAAACTCTTTCAAAGACGCACCAATAAACGGGCGATGTTGAGGACCGTAGATTCAATGGTCAGCCAAGGAAAGCGGCAGATATAAGACACATCATGCTTACTTCCCTTCGCAAGCGGAAGACGTCCGGCGGTGCCATCAGCTCGGCATTGGCAGAAAATGGCGGGTTCCTGTGCACCCATCTGCCGCCTGGAGAAGTCTGGTCAGAAGTGGTCTTCATGGAGGACTTGCGTCCAAAAAGCCCGACCTCCGATGTGGAGACAAAGCCAAGGAATTCAATTACGCCCAAAAATACAGGAACCGAGGAGCAGAAAGATGGCAGCAGGTGCTGCTCTGAACTGGCGAGTCAAAATGCGAAATATGTGGCTGCAGCCGAAGGCAGGAGAGCGGTACGGGGACACGCGGTGGAGGTTCCTCGTATATTTGGGGCTACATTTCCGCAAGTGGGATCGCGAATTTAGGAAGAATTAATGGTCTCGATACTGAGAAGCATAGCAGATACTTCTCCATCATGCAATACCATCGAAGAGGCATCTGATACGGCACCAGATTTATTCTGCAGCACGACAACGACCCCAAACACACAGCCACAGACGTACGTCATTAGGATCTCTCTTCAGTGTAAAGAAGAAGCAGTCCTGGAACTGGTGGTTTGGCCCCCATAGAGCACCAAGTATTGAGTACATGAGCTCAGTATATGAGCTCTGAAGACTAATGCTTAGTACTGTTATTGAATGCGTGTTGGCTGGGAGTAATGTGATGTTACACAAGGTAAGTTTGTACTGGGTGTTCCTTTTGGACAGGCCGTGATTTAATCTGAGTAATAATGGAATGACAGTAGCGGTAACGGGGTTAGTTTCCTACGGTCATACCCCAGGACCGTCACCCCGTTCCATTTACAGAAGGGCATTATTCTCATCAGAGAAAACCCGCCGAACACAAATTACTAGCAAGTGAAACATAGACTGTAACAATGTATGTCCGTAAGGAGGCATTTGAGGAACAGAGACCATAACGGGCTCACTGGAGATACTGGACGTACCTGTAAGTCATCTCCCTGCCGCTACGCAGGAGATCAGGCCGTCTATCGATCATGTGTAACCGCGCACGCGCCCTTACACCGTTACAGAAGGAATGCCCAATCGTGTGAATGGGAATTTGCTCCTGGCAGGCATCGCTGCTGACACCCACCGGAAGGTCGCTGGAAGACGGGAGAGACGCAGCAGGGGTTCTCTTACATGCGGCTGGCGGCTCCCCCTGCTGGCTGAATGCACAAATTGCAACAGTGTAAAAAAAATGACGACAAATCCCTGACATCCCATCGCCTTATCAATACATCTAAAAATGATACCTGCCCCCTCCTCCATGAATTACGGCCAAACCCAGAGGTATTAAAAATACCTCCCTATACGGTACTGTGTAAGGGATGGATAACAATATGTATGTGGGGTCTGTAATCTCGGAGATGCTGAATTAGCGGCATTTAATCTGCAGACCCAATTCCAAGTAAAATTGTAAAGCATTTTTTTTAGCATAGGTTTTTTTTTTTTACATACTAGCACTCACAATGATCTTTTTTTTTTTTCTGCATGTTTCTATGGTTTCAAGTGAAAGCCGTATTTTTTTTTTCTGAAAAAAGGATGAATAATTTGTGTGGGTTCATCAAACATGGAAAAGGGGAATCTTGATTCCATATGGTTAAAATGGCAAATGTGTGCGGTACGTAGGGTACTTAAAAAGCCTTGGCATGCAAAGAATTAAAATAGTTAAAACCCCAGGGT
Organism: Spea hammondii; assembly: GCA_029215755.1. Taxonomy (NCBI): domain Eukaryota; kingdom Metazoa; phylum Chordata; class Amphibia; order Anura; family Pelobatidae; genus Spea; species Spea hammondii. Next base: position 1,022,135 of record JARDYJ010000031.1, on the reverse strand, counting down.
CCGATCTCAGCCAGGCCTAGGGTTCACGTCAGACTATCTGCGTTCTGTGAAGAGGTGAGTAAAATATTTAGCCCAGGGTCTTTGTTTGGATTTTGTTTGGATTTTGCTGCAGCATTTGATACGGACCCTCATAAAAGGGCGCTGCACAAAATAAAAGAGATTTGGTCCGGTGACGTTGTTTGCCCCCGGAATGAAAACGACGTTTTAGCCCTATGGGCGCGCAGGTTCGTCCATAAAAAAGGTGCATCCTGGCATTTTTGCAGCGGCAGGACGCTGTTGGTGCTGGCAGATCCGGTGTAACAGCGTGAGCACCAGCGCACGATCGTGGACTGACTCCCACTGGAAGGACTCGAGAGGAGACCCTGATTGGATCTCTGACGGCTCCCCCTTCTGGCCAATGACTAACATTGCCGGACATGCTTGTTGATCCATGTGATCAGCACAGGAGAGATTTTTTTATATATAAAAATAATAATAAAAATACTTTCTAGGGAGCCCGGTGAATCTATAATAGGAATCACAAAAGGGATCGCTGGCCATATTGTTGTACGAACCGTGCAAAAAAGAAGAAATAATAAAAAAGTAAATAGATGATTCCCAGCAGCTGGGGAGGAATATGGGAGCAATGCCAGCAAATTGTGTCTTTACATTATTATTCCTCTGTCCCCAGTAGCTGCTGGGAATGGGGAGGACCGGTCACTTGGAGAGAGTCTCTGATCTGGCTTTTCCGGTAAGGCTCATGCCACCAATCTCCACCAAAACAAGTGATTCCGATGTGGGAATTTCAGAAGTACGTCTCCAGTCACACTGTTGGTACCTCATCACCTCATCACCATCTTATTGCCCCCATCACCTCATCACCATCTTATTGCCCCCATCACCTCATCACCATCTTATTGTCCCCATTTCCGTTTCAATCCTTTTATTGTTCTCTGTCTGCACTCATTTTTTTGGCCCCCTCCATTGATTCCTGTTTCTTATCCCTTCACCCCCCGTTTCTCTCCTCTCCCATTGTCCATTAACTCTCTTTCCTCCATCTCTTTCCCCCACTTTTCTTTCCCCTGTTGCTCCGCTTTCTGGCATTGACAATTGTCTCTCTTGTCTCATTGTCCAATGTTTCACCCATGCATTGCCCATTGTTTCTTCCTCTACCCTCTCATATTCCCCCTTGCTCCCTCTCACTGTTCCCTGTCTCTCATTATTGCCCCCTTTTCTCTCTCCCCTCTTTCATTTTCCTGTTTCCCCAGCTCATTGTACCGGGTTCTCCTTACCTCCTCTTACTGTACCATTCTTTCTCCATAGCCTTTAATTATCCCCCTCTCTCCCCCATCTTTTTGCCCCATCATTGCCCCTGATTCCCTATACACTATCATTGCCCCCTGTATTTTCCACATTCCACTTTCTTGTCCCTGTTTTCATCTCTCCCCATTGTCCCCCTGTCACTGGACCCTATTTCTCTCCACCCAATCACTGTCCCCCTCTTTCTCCTCTCTGATTGTCCTCTTTCCCATCTCTTCCCTCATTGCCCCAATTTTGTCCTTTCCTCTATTATTATCCTCTCTTTCCCCTCTCCCCTTTCATTGTCCTCTCTTTGCCCTTCTCCCCTTTCGTGACTCTGTTGTTCTGTTCATTTCTCCCCTCTAGTTGTATTTTCTCCTGTCCCATTCCAAGCCCAATATCATTCTCTCTCTTTTCCTGTTTCTCTCCCCCATTGTCCCTTGTTTCTTGTTCTCCTATTTATATATCCCACTGTCTTTCTTCACTTTCCCCCATTTGTCTCTCCCCTCTCGTTGTCCCTCGTTTCTCGCTCTACTCTTTCATTTTACCGTTTCCCTTTCCTTCCTGTTTTTGTCCCGTTCCAAGCCCAAGATCCCTGTTTCTCCCACTCATAGTCCCCTGTTGCTCTCTCCCTCCTTGCTGCTTGCTTCTCTCTCTTTCTCTCTCTCTCTCTCTCTCTCTCTTGTCACCTGTCTCTGCCATCGGAACCACTTTCCTATTGCGTCCCTCTTTCCTGTCTGTGTTTTCCTTTTCTCTCTCCCCCCTATGTCTCTTTCTCTACCCACATTGTGCTTGTTTCTTTCATTGTCTCTTACTCCATGTGTGCCCCCTTCTGTGCGTCTCTCTACCCATAGAGACCTCTGTGTAGCTGTGTGTCTCTCTATGGCTGTCTCCCCCTCCCTCTCACTCCGTCTCTCTATCTCTCTCCCCCTGTGTGTCTCTCTCTCTCACTATTAGTCACTAAGTCTTCGTGAGTAACTACTATAGCGTGGGTTTTCTCTCCTCCCCCTCTCTTTCCTCTTTTTTCTCTCTCTCCTTCTTTCTCTCTCCGTCTCTCCCTCTCTCTCTCTTCCTTCTTCTCCTCGTTCTGTGTCTTTTTCTCTCTGAGTCTCCCTTTCTCCTCCCTCCCTCCTTCCTGCTCTCCCTCCCTCCGTCTCTGCATAACACCCAGAAGGCTGCAGGCTTCTCTTCTTTACACCAGCACCCTCTCTCCTGCTTCCATCCCCTGTCCTCCCTCTGTCAAATCCTCACCCTGTTCCCTCTTCTCCCCCTCTGCCCCCCACCCTCAGATCACTGAGGTGCCCGCCATAGGGGCAGAATACAGACAGACAGGGCTGGGGAATAGACAGGAAGGAGAGCAGGAAGGGGAGGGTTATCCTGCAGAGATTTTGGATGTGGTTGAGCGGCCGAGGTGACAGCAGGTGCCATGGATTGTCTGTGTATTGTCACCACTAAGGTAAGACATGACCCTCTACCCGTCCCCTAATGACCCTTTACCCGGTTCCACTCAAATCTGACTGCTCTTGTTCCCCCCTGCAGCAACCCTCTACTCACCTGCTCCAATGTGCCACCCACAAAGCCTCATTATTGCCCTCTCATCTATTTTGCCCCACTCAGTGCCATGTAACTATCCACTGGCCAATCCTGCCCCAGCCCGTGAATCCACTTCCCTCTGTAACAGGTCTCAAATATCGCACATAGACGCACAAAGAGACCGACACATTCTAATACAACATACACACGAGACACACAGCTGCACGCTAACCATGCCGCTGGACACACATACCGACACCGAGCCTACATGATCACGCTCTACACGGGGTACTTAAACGTCTACATGTCTGGGAGACACATGGCTCCGTCTTCCCGTGTCGGTCCAAGTATTCATCTATTCTACGGATCACAGCTAATTACGTGCAAAACCCGTGTTCATGGATGTCCGTGTTCATACACCAAATGTAGATGTGACAGCACAGACGGGGGGAGGAAAGCACCTATAGATATACTGTATAGGCAGATACCATTCCCACATATAGAATGGGAGCCGGTGGCCTCGCGGCACGTGACGCTCTCCATGGTGCTGAAATCGCACAGCAGCATATACAATGTGCCGTCGGATGCGTTACTGTCCTGTTACCCCAAACAGACCCTAATAACCTCCATATAACGCCTCCCATTACTTTGCAAAACCCTCCCTATAACTCTTCCCATTATACCATACCGTATATAATAAAACTCCTACTACTGCTCCTATCACTCCTCCTATTATATCATACCATATATAATATAACTCCTACTACTACTCCTATCACCCCTCCTATTATACCATACCATATATAATATAACTCCTACTACTACTCCTATCACCCCTCCTATTATACCATACCATATATAATATAACATAACTCTTATATATAATATTATATATTATATTATATATAATATAACTACTACTCATATACCCCCCCATTACACCATTTAATACCTTCCTATAATCCTCTATAACTCCTCGTATTACTCCATTTAATTCCTCCCTATAATCATTTCTATAACTCCTCCCACTACTGCATATAACTCCTCCCATTACTCCCTATAGCTCCGCCCAGGCCTTGCCTTTTAATATTGTTAATAAAATGTTAATTTGCTGTTGTATTGGTTTGATAGAAACGGCTTGTAGATTATCGATGTATCTCGCAGATTTAGTTCCTATGGATTGTTTGCATGCCGGAGTTTCCATACGTGTATCGGAAGCACGGCGTGCGTGTCATGTTACCGTGTTATGTAATCGCCGGGCCCTGTGTCATCCTGAACCAGATCCTTTCAATCTCCCTGGGAGACATCTTTTATCTGTCTGCAAATGCTGTGTCCCTTTAGGGGAAATATGGCTGTTTGGGCATCACCGTTACATAGGCCTCTATAGGGTTCCACTGGCAAATGTTACATGGCGTGACTTCATACATCCCACATACCGCCAGGGGTGGCTCATTAACACGGGGAATGAATGTATGTCCTGGAAAGCCTAGCACCATGGTACATGCCCATGTTCAGTAGCAGGGGTCGGCAGGTGGTCCGTACCGAGACATTGTGTCCTTCATCACAACTTGTGATGTCCGTCGCCCTGCTGGGGGCGCTTTGGAGGTGGACTGGACTGTCTGGAACAGGGCTGGTTGGGGAGACCATTGATCTCCAGGCCTACAATAAAGGGATCAGGAGGTCTGTTCCTTCAGACCAGCGCTCCCTCTCACTGCGCTCCGGTTATTGATGCTAAGCGCCAGGGGTATGATGTCATAGCCCGCTGCTCAGCACGACAGCCGCGCGCACCCTGAGTGAGCACTGAAGTGAAGGTCTGTAGGAAGAGACCACAAACTCCCACCACAGGACTTCTAGGGTAGGTCGAAGTACGGAGAAGAGGGAAAGATAGGAGAGAGGAGGAAGTTTTTATGTTACGGTAAATGTGTGTCTATAAGGGTAAGCGTAAATACGCGTGTGCACGTGCATGGGCGGTGTGTGTAAGCACAGTGTTTGTGGGTAAAGGTAGTGTGTTTGTGTGTGTCCATGTGTGTGTGTAAGGGCATCATCCCCTCATATCACACATGGAACCAAGGTCTTCTTTCTTATATCATTAGAGGGTCCCGAGGTTGACATGAACACAAGGCTGTGTGTACCCTGTATACGCAAGGCTATAGGTATCCAATATACGTACACACAGGGCTATGGATACCCAATATACCTACACACAGGGCTATAGGTACCCAATATACGTACACGCAAGGCTATGGATACCCAATATACGTACACGCAGGGCTATAGGTACCCAATATACGTACACGCAAGGCTATGGATACCCAATATAAGTACACGCAGGGCTATAGGTACCCAATATACGTACACGCAGGGCTATGGATACCCAATATACGTACACGCAGGGCTATAGTACCCAATATACGTACACGCAGGGCTATAGGTACCCAATATACGTACACGCAAGGCTATGGATACCCAATATACGTACACGCAGGGCTATAGGTACCCAATATACGTACACGCAGGGCTATGGATACCCAATATACGTACACGCAGGGCTATAGTACCCAATTTACATACACACAGGGCTATAGGTACCCAATATACCTACACACAGGGCTGTGGATACCCAATATACGTACACACAGGGCTATAGGTACCCAATATACGTATATGCAGGGCTATGGATACCCAATATACGTACACACAGGGCTATGGGTACCCAATATATGTGCACACAGGGCTATAGGTACACAATATACGTACACACAGGGCTATAGGTACCCAATATACGTGCACACAGGGCTATAGGTACACAATATACGTACACACAGGGCTATAGATACCCAATATACGTACACACAGGGCTATAGGTACCCAATATACGTACACACAGGGCTATGGGTACCCAATATATGTACACACAGGGCTATAGGTACCCAATATACATACACGCAGGGCTATGGATACCCAATATACATACAGGGCCTGCTATGTATGTATGTATGTATAGGACTGTTAAGGTATGTATGTATGTACAGGGCTGTTATAGTATGTATGTACACTACAGGACTGTTATAGTATGTATTTACGTACAGGACTGTTATAGTATGTATGTATACTACAGGACTGTTATAGTATGTATTTACGTACAGGACTGTTATAGTATGTATGTATGTACAGGACTGCTATAGTATGTATGTATGTATGTACAGTATAGGGCTGTTATGGTATGTATATACAGTACAGGACTGTTGTGGTATGTATGTATGTACAGGACTGTTATGGTATGTATGTATGTATGTATGTATATATAGTACAGGACTGTTATGGTATGTATGTATGTATGTATATATAGTACAGGACTGTTATGGTATGTATGTATAGTACAGGACTGTTATAGTATGTATGTATGTACAGTATAGGGCTGTTATGGTATGTATGTATGTATGTATATATAGTACAGGACTGTTATGGTATGTATGTATAGTACAGGACTGTTATAGTATGTATGTATGTATGTACAGTATAGGGCTGTTATGGTATGTATGTATGTATGTATTATTTTTTTTTTCAAAATCAATTTTTATTCAAGTCGGCCAACATGAGGTAGCAATTAGCGTTACAAAAAACAACACAGTACACAGATCGCGAAGACCAGGCAGGCCGCGATAGACCCGTCAACAGAGCAGGTAAGAGCATCGAACGGTCGAGCAACCTGGCAATACAGGGCAAAACAGGGCAACTACGCATCGTGCCCAACAACAGAGGACAACCAGTAGAACCATGTGGCCGTATAGGCCTCCCTAAGTTTCGGAGTCGAGGCGGAGGGATCCTCAACCCTCCTGATCTCCTCCACCCTTGCCACCCAGTCCCGGTGAGAGGGAGGGCGTGGTTGTTTCCAGTGTAGGGGTATAAGGCTTTGAGCAGCGTCAAGGAGATGTCGGACCACCGACCGCTTGTAATGTGAGATTGAGTGGGAAGTGTGATGCAGGAGCATGGGCAGCGGTTGGAAAGGGGGGGGGAGTCCGAGAGCTCCGAGATCACCCGGTGGATCTCCTTCCAGTAGGGTTGTAACAAGGAGCATGACCACCATATGTGCAACATCGTGCCCTCGTCCCCACCGCACCTCCAACACCACATCAGAGGTACCCGGGAACGTTCTATGGTGCCTCTGCGGCGTCCTGTACCAGTTCGTCAACAGTTTATAGTTAGTCTCCTGCATCTTAGTCGCTTTAGAGCTCTTGTGGGTGAAAATGAATATCTTGTCCCAGTCTTTGTCGGAGAGTCGAGTGTCACAGGTGGCCTCCCAGGTCGCGGAGAAGGGCGGTCGCGTCGTGTAAGTCGCTGTCAAGAGTAAGGAGTAGAGCAGGGAGATGGACCTCTCCGGTGGATGAGCCCTCGTGCACAAGGTCTCAAAGCCCGTTACGGGCCGGTGAAGATGGTCCCCACGTGGTAAGGTAGAAAGGTAGTGCCTAATTTGTTGGTACGTGAAGCGATCCAACCACGTAGGATCGCGACCCGGTATCAACAAACCCAAGGGCAGCAGCCTGCCTGCCCCCAGGAGCGCCCGAGCCCGGACAGGGGCAGAAACCACAAGGAAGTCCAGTCGACCCTTCCCACGCCCCGGCGCAAAGTCCGGGTTCCCCCAAAGGGGTAGCAAGGGTGACGGAGTGGTAGAGAGGCGGGCGCGTTGACCCACCTCCCTCCAAACTGCCAGAGTCGCCAGAATGAAAGGGTGCGAAATGCCGCCGTGGCTGCCACTCGGGTGTATGTATGTATTTATGTACAGTACAGGACTGTTATGGTATGTATGTATGTATGTATGTACATACAGGACTGTTATGGTATGTATGTATGTACAGGGCTGTTATGGTATGTATGTATGTACAGGGCTGTTATGGTATGTATGTATGTACAGGGCTGTTATGGTATGTATGTATGTACAGGGCTGTTATGGTATGTATGTATGTATGTACAGGACTGTTATGAGGTCTGTGTTTTGATGTGTAGCACAAATGGATGTTTTGACCAAACAAAAAATAGAGTCTTTAGTTGAAGTTGGTCCCAGTTATTGGCCCCATAGAAAAAGATGCAAAGCTATTTAAGCTTTTGGAGCCTCAGAAGTCTCATCTTCATTTGGGTTAGTATGAAGTCTCTGTCTCTCCTCCATGTATTATATTGATACTACAGGACGGTTGGAAGTCTGCATAGGACCCTCGTGAATCATGTTTCTGTGATCTCTCTCTCTCTCCACGCTCTCTATTTGCTGCTGTCCCCATTTCTCTCTGTGAGTCTCTGTGATTTTGTTAATTACATTTTGCACATGAAGTTAATTATCACATGAGCCAGAGAGAGAGAGAGAGAGAGAGAGAGAGAGAGAGAGAGAACGAGAGCCTGAATCTATCTGCAGCAGGGTGAGACAAAAGTAACTGCGAGTTTGCCCCTCCCCCTGTGGGGTGACAAAGGGAGCTGTGGGTCTGCCCTTCCCCCTTCAGGGTGAAATGGGGAGCTAGGAGTCTGCCCCTCTCCAAACGGGTATCACACAGGAAGCTAGGAGTCTACCCCTCTCCCAGCGGAGTCACACAGGGGGCTAGGAGTCTACCCCTCTCCCAGTGGGGTTACACAGGGGGCTAGGAGTCTACCCCTCTCCCAGTGGGGTTACACAGGGGGCTAGGAGTCTACTCCTCTCTCAGCGCGGTCACACAGGGGGCTAGGAGTCTACCCCTCTCTCAGCGGGGTCACACAGGGGGCTAGGAGTCTACCCCTCTCCCAGTGGGGTTACACAGGGGGCTAGGAGTCTACTCCTCTCTCAGCGGGGTCACACAGGGGGCTAGGAGTCTACCCCTCTCCCAGAGGGGTCACACAGGGGGCTAGGAGTCTACCCCTCTCCCAGCGGAGTCACACAGGGGGCTAGGAGTCTACCTCTCTCCCAGCGGGGTCACACAGGGGGCTAGGAGTCTACCCCTCTCCCAGCAGGGTCACACAGGGGGCTAGGAGTCTACCCCATGTGGTGAAACAGAGGAGTCAGAACTGAGGTGTAGGTTTTGGAGAAACCTCCTTATAAGGAGAACTCTGGGGCCCACTCATTCTGACATTCAGTTGTTTTTTTCTTCTTCCGTTCTTACCTCTCAGGTGCCCTCCTCATTCTCTCATGCCCTCCTCATTCTCTCATGCCTTCCTCATTCCCTCCTGTCCTCCTCATTCTTCCATGCCTTCCTCATTCTCTCCTGTCCTCCTCATTCTTCTGTGCCTTCCTCATTCTCTCCTGTCCTCCTCATTCTCTCCTGTCCTCCTCATTCTCTCCTGTCCTTCTCATTCTTCCATGCCTTCCTCATTCTCTCCTGTCCTCCTCATTCTCTCCTGTCCTCCTCATTCCTCCATGCCTTCCTCATTCTCTTCTGTCCTCCACATTCTCTCCTGTCCTCCTCATTCTCTCCTGTCCTCTACCAGTCTTTTAATGTGCTTGTTCTTGCTCTTCCTGAGGTCCATGCCGCGTTGTTTGTTCTCCCGTCTGTTTCTTTTATCTCCAATCACATAGTTTTTTGTAATCTGCTGCGAAGTATGGAGATTATCAGTGTATCTCAGGTGTCTCCGTCTCCTGGGTCCTTCCGCATGTGTCCCTTCAGGGGAAATATGGTTGTTTGGTGCCAAAGCATCTCTATTCCAAGGGCCCCCATATATTACTTGGTGTGACTTTATACATCCCACATACCGCCCCGTCTTCTCATTCCTTTCCGTTGTCTTCAGTCTCCTCTCAACACCCCAGCTGAATGTCCAAACGCTGCCTACAGATATTTCTGTAATCATGCACAAATCAGGTGACTCAAAAGCAGGCACTGATTGGTTGTTGCCGTAGATAGTGAAAAAGCATTAAAGTTTGTGGTTTTATGTGAAATTGTAAAATGTCAGATTTTGCCCTGAGGGGAATGTTTTGTAGAACCATCGCTTTCAGTAAATCCTCAGAACTGCTACATGCCCCTGGTGCTTTATATTTGTGCAGTAAATCCGGGTAGCAAGAATATTAGCCCAAAAGAAAATTGTGTTTTTAGTCAAAGTTTCCATCTGAAGGAGAGACCTCCGAGGTCCAAAAATCTTATGTAACTTTATTTATTTTTCTGTGTTGGTCCAAAAAAAGGTATCAACTTCAACGAAAGACTCAATATGAAGAAGAGACCTCTTTTGACTCTTCTTTCTGTATAATGTATAGTTAAATCAGCGAGCCGGCCCTTATATAATGTATAGTTAAATTAGTGAGATGCTCTGTATAATGAATAGATAAATCAGTGACCGTCCCTGTATAATGTATAGATAAATCAGTGAGCCGGCCCTTATATAATGTATAGTTAAATTAGTGAGATGCTCTGTATAATGAATAGATAAATCAGTGACCGTCCCTGTATAATGTATAGATAAGTCAGTGACCCGGCCCCCTGTATAATGTATAGATAAATCAGTGACCGGCCCCCTGTATAATGTATAGATAAATCAGTGACCGGCCCCTGTATAATGTATAGATAAATCAGTGACCCGGTCCCCTATATAATGTATAGATAAATCAGTGACCGGCCCCTTTATAATGTATAGATAAATCAGTGAACGGCCCCTGTATAATGTATAGTTAAATCAGCGAGCCGGCCCCCTGTATAATGTATAGATAAATCAGTGACTGGCCCCCTGTATAATGTATAGATAAGTCAGTGAACGCCCCCTGTATAATGTATAGTTAAATCAGCGAGCCGGCCCTTATATAATGCATAGTTAAATCAGTGAGATGCCCTGTATAATGTATAGATAAATCAGTGACCGGCCCCTGTATAATGTATAGATAAACCAGTGACTGGCCCTGTATACTGTATAGATAAATCAGTGACCGGCCCTGTATAATGTATAGATAAATCAGTGAGATGCCCTGTATAATGTATAGATAAATCAGTGACCGGCCCCTGTATAATGTATAGATAAACCAGTGACTGGCCCTGTATACTGTATAGATAAATCAGTGACCGGCCCTGTATAATGTATAGTCACATCAATAAATCACAACATCTCCCCATGTTAAGTATACATTATACAGGGCCAGCATGCAGGTGAATCACTCTCCCTCTTTTTCACTTATTTCTTTATTTCCTTCTCTTTTTGTTGCTCTTTCGTCCAATTGAAGTCTATTCATTAGGAGCTGAGTGGCGCATTTACGTTTGGTGCCGCCACTCCATTCCGCTGGGAGTCAGGATATGATGTCATATCCTGGTACTCCACTTTCAAAGGGAGTGCGACGCAGAAGGAAACTCAGCACAGCCCTTCGTAGTGTGAATGGGCCGGCTGGAGATAAGTGACCACCATATTAACCGGCCCATTGAGTGGTGCCGTTACAGGGGAGCCTAATCCCCCAATAGGGCAATCAATGCTCCTTGTCATCCGCCCCCTCGACTTGCCACCCTAGGCCCAGAGGGCATTTGGGATGGCAGTTTGGGGGCTAGATATTGCTGTGTTATTTGGCTCATGTGGGGGTCTGCGCTTGTTGAGGACCCTCACAATCTGATCATTGTGTCTCATTCTGCTCCTACTCCTCGAAAGCTCAGTCTATGTCCCCTGGTGGTTCACCTGCTGTTACCCCTCACGTCTCTCCTCATTTCCCTCTCCCACCTCTCTCTTTTCAGTGTCTGCGCTCGTCTCTTTTTCATCACTGCCGCTCTACCACATTTTCTAATCTTGCTCCTTCCTTAAAGTTTGCTCGTTCTCTGCCTTGTTTCCACTCTCTAATTTCTGGATTTCATTCTCTATTCTCCTTCTTCCCTTCCTGCCTCTCTTTCCCACGCTTCTCTTTTTACAAATTCTCCCTCCCCCGTTCCCCCATCCCACGCCCCTCGCTGTCACTCTGTCAATGTGATGTCACCGTATTGTTGCCATGGAGACAGTCTCTCCCTCCTCTCTTCTTTAAATAGCTAAAGCCATGCTCCCTCCTGCATCCTCTAATTCCTTATGTGAGCTTCCTTCCTCTGTGTGACATCATCAGTAGCTATGACATAATTTCGGTGTGCACAGTCAGCTATCAAAAGATGTAGGAGTCACCCTAAAGAGAACATTGTGTGTAAGGACACCATAATAGAACATGCAAGATATTTATGAGCTATTTGTCCCATAAATGATGGATGGGTGGGTGGACGAGTGGATAAACCTGGGGTCTCCAGGTCACCTTAAATGCCTCATCTGATCTGAGAGTTGTAGGGTGTAAAATTGAGAAACGTGTAGGAGCAACTGGCCTTCACAGGTAATCTTGCGGGGTGTTGGGGCTGTGACCTGGAGAGTCTGTGGAGTGAATCCTACTGACTCTTCACGGCTGAGTGGGCTCGGGCATGCGCTGACTGGAACAGAGAGACACTTAGCTTGGGCTGATGTGGCACCAAAATGGAACCATGTGCTTCAGACACAACCTTTCCCAACTCTCTGTACTGCACCAGTGGCTTAACTCTATTTAATATATGGGGTATCACACGGATCCGTACTGGGAGTGATGGCGTATCACAAGGATCCATTCTGGGAGTGATGGCGTATTACAGGGATCCATTCTGGGACTGATGGGGTATCACAGGGATCTGTACTGGGAATAATGGAGTTGTGACGGAAGCCTCCATCACTGGGGCCACTGGAGAGGCCTGACTGCCAGCCTCCTCCCTATTGACTATGGGCCCTGGGTTTGTAAAGGCTTCTGTGGCTACCCCCAGCAGTATCATCTCATCACTGGCTGAGGGGATTATCTCCGGCAGACAGCCAGGATCTGCCATCAGGGAGAGGCCGCCATTGTTTCAGTTTAATGTTGTATAAATCAGTCTCCCCCCTATTGTATTGTTAATCTCGTTACTGCCCCTGTTGTCTCTGGGAGGCAGATTAAGGGGGCGGTTTGTGTCCCAATATCTTGTTTTATGTAAATGTGTGTTTTGCTGGATATATCCAGCCCTGTGTGTGAGAAATAAATCAGTCGTCGTTTGGTTTTACCCTACACTGAGTCTCGGCTAGTGACTGGGGAACCGGGGAAAGAGTGGTGTCCCAGGCTAAGGGAGCACAAGACAGCGGAGGTAGTCGGTCGGACTAGCCAGCTCCGTGACAGGCGTATAGCGCAGATCCATTCTGGGAGTGATGGGGTATCACAGGGATCCGTACTGGGAGTGATGGTGTATCACACGGATCCGTACTGGGAGTGATGGTGTATCACAGAATCCGTACTGGGAGTGATGGCGTATCACACGGATCCGTACTGGGAGTGATGGCGTATCACACGGATCCGTACTGGGAGTGATGGCGTATCACACGGATCCGTACTGGGAGTGATGGCGTATCACACGGATCCGTACTGGGAGTGATGGTGTATCACAGAATCCGTACTGGGAGTGATGGCGTATCTGGGGGAAGGACAGGATGACACGAGACATAAATAATGACATTAACTGGGGACGTAGACGTGGAATGACGATAGACATATAATTGGCTTGAGACAGACAATGGCCAGGACACAGGGATAACAGGAGCTCACAAGATTAACAGCTACCTGTTATGTAATGGATAATTAGGTATGCAGCAGTGACACCAAGTCATACCTACAGGGGGTCTTAAGACAAGGGCTAACTCACACAATAACAGGGGAAACACTTCACACCTATACAATTAACAATGTACAGATAATCAGCCTTCTTCCTACCACAGGATGTCCAGCTGACGTTACAGTTCTGAGACTCTGAGTGCTAAAACATGGGGTACATCAGCAGACTGAACCCCTGTATCCACACACAGAAGTCTCTACAAGGCCTGGGCCCATAGTCGATAGGGAGGAGGCCGGCTCTCAGGCCTCTCCAGGGACCCCAGTGATGGAGGGTTCTGTCACAATTGTGACTGATCTGCCGTGGGTAGCATTCTGTACCCAGGGCATCTGCATTAGCCCCAGCTGGGGGGTGCTGCCATCTACCCCAGGATTACCCCAGGAATAGCTCATAAAGCGGGGTTTATATCAGAGAGACGGGAAGCAGGGCTTTAGCTATGGGCGGAAAGCATAGTGCGTGTGATGGGATACGCGGTCCTGAGTGGGTGAAGAAGATCTACCGTGGGAGACGTGGGATGGAGTGACGAGGCAGGGATTGCGTTCCTCGCAATCACCAGAATTTACAGGTTTTTGGTTAAATAGCGTGATTGTTGCCTATCCAGGCGTGTGTAACCCATGTGCGCTTTTGACTTCCTACAAGTGATAGAGGAGAGATCCTCATCACTTCGAGCGGGAAAAGTCTGATCAGGTGAAGCCGGTAGATGGAGACCGGGGGGGGGGGGTAGGTGAGAAGCTGAGGCTGCAGTTTGACAGCCGCCTTGACAGGCGCATCGTCCAGTTAGGGCTAAAGGAACCGATAAAAACCCCCCAAACATAGACCAAATAATTGAGACCACACCATATATGTTGGAAAAAATATTGTCCACAGCTTTATTATAACCACAGAATTAAATATAATATATATATATATGATATAAACATACCAAAACATAACAATAAGTCATTGTCCAAACAAGATAACAATGAAAACCCCTTACACATTCCCACCTGTCAAAACACATAGACAATGACCCCCAAGATAACAGATCTAAGAATAAACATCACCATACCTTTAAGGTACAATACCTTACCAAACCAACAGTAGGGGCATACCGTGACACCCCTACACCCCCAGGTTCTGAGCCACAGACCAGCTCGAAACCTACCATACCAACCAACACCACCAACCAATAACCCAAATTAACCGAAACATCCCAATTATACCCCGCCTACCCAAACCGGCACCGCCGCTGTGACAAAGCGAAGCCAGAAGAAAAACAAAAATATAGGGAGGGAGGGTGGGACAAAAGCAGGTAAGTGGCTCAAATTAAAAGTGACCGTTATCTAAAATGTCCGCCCATTTATAGCACCCGATAAGCCCCACCTACTAAACCCTGCAACCAACCCCAAAACTAGAGGCATAACACCAGCCCTCCTCCTAGCTCTGTCAAGGCCTGCTCCGCTAAGCTGCGCTGCTCCTCTGGCCACAAGACTGCATCTTAAAAAGCGCCGTCAGGTGAAGTGACAGTTTGAGCTTTAGCTTCCAGAAGGTCATTGGTGACTTTAACCCCGGCTTCCCCTATAAAACCAGATTTGGTGGGGTCAGACCCAGGACTGGAAAGGGATTTACGCATATAGAGTCTTAGTGACAGCTGTAGTAGAGATAAGGTGAGGCCAGCATTAGTTGGATGGGATTGAGTTATCATTTTGGGCAGTTTTCAGATAATCTATACACGTGTACAGTTAAATCAGTGACCCGGCCCCCTGTATAATGTATAGATAAATCAGTGACCGGCCCCTGTATAATGTATAGCTAAATCAGTGACCGGCCCCTGTATAATGTACAGTTAAATCAGTGACCCGGCCCCCTGTATAATGTATAGATAAATCAGTGACCGGCCCCTGTATAATGTATAGCTAAATCAGTGACCGGCCCCTGTATAATGTACAGTTAAATCAGTGACCCGGCCCCCTGTATAATATATAGATAAATCAGTGACCGGCCCCTGTATAATGTATAGATAAATCAGTGACCCGGCCCCTGTATAATGTATAGATAAATCAGTGACCGGCCCCGTGTATAATGTATAGATAAATCAGCGAGCCGACCCCCTGTATAATGTATAGATAAATCAGTGACCGGCCCCTGTATAATGTATAGATAAATCAGTGAGCAGGCCCCCTGTATCATGTATAGTTAAATCAGTGACCGGCCCCTGTATAATGTGTAGATAAATCAGTGACCCGGCCCCTGTATAATGTATAGATAAATTAGTGACCGGCCCCTGTATAATGTATAGATAAATCAGTGGCCGGCCCCCTGTATAATGTATAGATAAATCAGTGACCGGCCCCTGTATAATGTATAGATAAATCAGTGGCCGGCCCCCTGTATAATGTATAGATAAATCAGTGACCGGCCCCTGTATAATGTATAGATAAATCAGTGACCGGCCCCTGTATAATGTATAGATAAATCAGTGACCGGCCCCTGTATAATGTATAGATAAATCAGTGACCGGTCTCCTGTATAATGTATAGATAAATGAGCGATCGGCCCCCTGTATAATGTATAGATAAATCAGTGACCGGTCCCCTGTATAATATATAGATAAATTAATGACCGGCCCCTGTATAATGTATAGATAAATCAGTGACTTGTCCCTGTATGATGTGTAGATAAATCAGTGAGCCGGCCCCCTGTATAATGTATATAATGTATAGATAAATCAGTGACCGGCCCTGTATTATGTATAGATAAAACTCTCGTATATATATATATATATACATAGGTGTGTGTGTGTGTGTATACATACCTGGAAACTGCGGGATGCGGCCAGGACTGCCCATTGATGTCGGTGCCTCATATATATATATATGAGGCACTGACATCAATGGGCATATATATATATATAGTGTGTGTATAATATATATGTGTGTATATAATATATATATAGTGTGTGTATAATATATATATATATGTGTGTATATAATATATATATGTGTATATAATATATATATATATATAGTGTGTGTATAATATATGTGTGTATATAATATATATATAGTGTGTGTATAATATATATATATGTGTGTATATAATATATATAGTGTGTGTATAATATATATATATGTGTGTATATAATATATATATAGTGTGTGTATAATATATATATGTGTGTATATAATATATATAGTGTGTGTATAATATATATATATGTGTGTATATAATATATATATAGTGTGTGTATAATATATATATATGTGTGTATATAATATATATGTGTATATAATATATATATATAGTGTGTGTGTATATATATATATAGTGTGTGTATAATATATGTGTGTATATAATATATATATAGTGTGTATATAATATATATATGGTGTATATAGTAGTATATAGTTTGGTGCTTTTTTAAAGAATTTTTTTTTTTAATAGACATGCTGCCACTCTGTCCCCCCCGAGATATGCTGCCACTGTCCCCCCCCCCGTGATATGCTGCCACTCTCCCCCACCCGAGATATGCTGCCACTGCCCCCCCCGAGATATGCTGCCACTCTCCCCCACCCGAGATATGCTGCCACTGTCCCCCCACCGAGATATGCTGCTACTGTCCCCCCCCGAGATATGCTGCCACTCTCCCCCACCCGAGATATGCTGCCACTATCCCCCCACCGAGATATGCTGCCACTGTCCCCCACCCGAGATATGCTGCCACTCTGTCCCCTCCCAAGATATGCTGCCACTGTCCTCCCCCCAAGATATGCTGCCACTCTGTCCCCCCCCGAGATATGCTGCTACTGTCCTCCTCCTCCTCCCCCCGAGATATGCTGCCACTGTCCTCCTCCTCCTCCCCCCGAGATATGCTGCCACTGTCCTCCTCCTCCCCCGAGATATGCTGCCACTCTGCCCCACCGACTTACCAGAGCAGACTCCCGGGTGTCTTGCGGGGCCGGCGGGGGACATCTACGCAATACGCGTATACAACTTCCGGTGCCGGGACTCAGCGGATGTGCCGGCACCGGAAGTTGTATACGCGTATTGCGTAGGTGTCCCCCGCCGGCCCCACAAGACACCCGGGAGTCTGCTCTGGTAAGTCTTGGGGGCAGAGGTAAAACGCATCATGCGGACGGTCACCGGCGGCGGCGATGCGGGTAAACAACCTCCGCAGCCGGTGACCGTACGCAAATGCGCTTAAACAACCTCCTGTGCCGGCACCCCCCCCCCCGTGGAAAGTGCTGGCAGGGGAGGCTGTCTGAGCGTATCAGAGAGTAGGATGCAGGTCCCCTGCACCGCTGCGGGGCATCTGCATCCTATCCCCGCTGCCTGCCCGGCGCCCGGGACTGCATGTCCCGGGCGTCGGGCGCTAGATCCCGAATATAGGCCGCACCCCCACTTTAAAGACTTAAAGTGGGGGGGAAAAGTGCGGCCTATATTCGAGCCAATACGGTATATAGTGTGTGTGTAATAGATATATAGTGTGTGTATAATATATATATAGTGTGTGTGTGTAATAGATATATAGTGTGTGTATAATATATATATGTGTATAATATATATATATAGTGTGTGTATAATATATATATGTGTATATAATATATATATATATATATAGTGTGTGTATATATATATACTGTGTGTATAATATATGTGTGTATATAATATATATATAGTGTGTGTATAATATATATATGTGTGTGTATAATATATATATGTGTGTATATAATATATATATAGTGTGTGTATAATATATATATGTGTGTATATAATATATATATAGTGTGTGTATAATATATATATATACATATAGTATGTGTATAATATATATGTGTGTATAATATATATATAGTGTGTGTATAATATATATATGTCTGTATATAATATATATATGTGTATGTAATATATATATAGTGTGTGTATAATATATATATGTCTGTATATAATATATATATGTGTATGTAATATATATATAGTGTGTGTATATATATATAGTGTGTGTATAATATATGTGTGTATATAATATATATATAGTGTGTGTATAATATATATATATATATATATATATATATATACGATGTCTGTATTGAGTTTTGCTTCAGGCCTGATGAAGGGAGGATAACTCTCGAAAGCTTGTCTTTTTAATATTATGTTAGTCCAATAAAAAAGGTATCACCGCATACTCTGCAATACTCTATTTTTTGACATCGTGTCTACTGGACTAATACGGCTTCACCCTTTTACATATATATATATATACATATAGTATGTGTATAATATATATGTGTGTATAATATATATATAGTGTGTGTATAATATATGTGTGTATATAATATATATATAGTGTGTGTATAATATATATATATATACATATAGTATGTGTATAATATATATATAGTGTGTGTATAATATATATATATGTGTGTATATAATATATATGTGTATATAATATATATATATATAGTGTGTGTATATATATATAGTGTGTGTATAATATGTGTGTATATAATATATATATAGTGTGTGTATAATATATATATGTGTGTATATAATATATATAATATATAATGTATTTATGTGTATGTGACGGTGTGTATATGTGAATCAGTCTGTATGTGATATATATATATATAATATATAATGTATTTATGTGTATGTGACAGTGTGTATATGTGAATCAGTGTGTATGTGATATATATATAATATAAAATGTATTTATGTGTATGTGACGGTGTGTATATGTGAATCAGTGGGTATGTGATATATATATAATATATAATGTATTTATGTGTATGTGACGGTGTGTATATGTGAATCAGTGTATATGTGATATATATATAATATAAAATGTATGTTATGTGTATGTGACGGTGTGTATATGTGAATCAGTGCATATGTGATATATATATAATATAAAATGTATGTTATGTGTATGTGACGGTGTGTATATGTGAATCAGTGTGTATGTGATATATATATATATCTAATGTATTTATGTGTATGTGACGGTGTGTATATGTGAATCAGTGTGTATGTGATATATATATATATCTAATGTATGTTATGTGTATGTGACGGTGTGTAAATGTGAATCAGTGTATATGTGATATATATATAATATAAAATGTATGTTATGTGTATGTGACGGTGTGTATATGTGAATCAGTGCATATGTGATATATATATAATATAAAATGTATGTTATGTGTATGTGACGGTGTGGATATGTGAGTCAGGGTGTATGTGATATATATATATATATATATATATATATAATCTTGGATAAGCTTTCGAGAGCATCTGGGAGCGCTTGCCACGCATGTGGTTCTGAACAAAGCTTCAAGCCAGGGCTGGAAAAAAACCTTGTCTTATAATCGAGCAAATATGGTATCAGCAACTCTTTGTCATTATTCCTCCCCAATGTATACATTCTTCAGCGTGCTGGACGTATGTGTGACTGGATCAGTACAAAAAGGTGTCTAAACGCAGTACTGGAGGGGGGTTATTTCCAAGGAGGAGAAAAAAATCTAACTCTACTTCACCAAGAGGGTAGTAGATAAGTGCATCAGCCTCCCAGCAGAAGTGGTAGAGGGTAATACAGTGAGGGTATTAAACATGCAAGGGATAGACATACAGCTCCTGTATCTAAGACGAGGCTGACGACTAATTATATTCTGAGTCTGCTGGCAGCTTCTATGTTCTGTATGAATGGTTCTGCTTATCTGTAGTATTAGCTGGAGATGCTCAGTGCTGCCATCTAGTGTCCTTCCTGAACAGTGCATGCAGCACATAGTACCCTCCTCCTATTCACTAAGCTGCAAGTGCATGCAGCAAGCGGGCAGTCGGTCGGACTAGCCAGCTCCGTGACAGAAACCCACTTACAACTTCACCAGAGCCGACTCGCACGACCCGCACGCCCCACACTCCACACGCCCAACACTCCGCGCCCCCCACACTCCACGTGACCGCACGTGACCGCACAGGTTAACCTTCATTCCCCCCATTATAGGGTATTTATCATTCTTGTACATTTTGTAATGTATATATAATATACCCCCAGCGCTCTATACAGTAATATAACCCCCCGCTCTGTATACAGTAATATAACCCCCAGCGCTCTATACAGTAATATAACCCCCAGCACTGCATACAGTAATATAACCCCCAGCGCTGTATACAGTAATATAACCCCCAGCACTGTATACAGTAATATAACCCCCAGCGCTGTATACAGTAATATAACCCCCAGCGCTGTATACAGTAATATAACCCCCCAGCACTGCATACAGTAATATAACCCCCAGCGCTCTATACAGTAATATAACCCCAGCACTGTATACAGTAATATACCCCCAGCACTGCATACAGTAATATAACCCCCAGTGCTGTATACAGTAATATAACCCCCAGCGCTGTATACAGTAATATAACCTCCCAGTGCTGTATACAGTAATATAACCCCCAGCACTGTATACAGTAATATAACCTCCCAGCGCTGTATACAGTAATATAACCCCCAGCGCTGTATACAGTAATATAACCCCACAGCACTGTATACAGTAATATAACCCCCAGGGCTGTATACAGTAATATAACCCCCAGCACTGTATACAGTAATATACCCCCCAGTGCTGTATACAGTAATATAACCCCCCAGCGCTGTATACAGTAATATAACCCCCAGTGCTATATACAGTAATATAACCCCCAGCGCTGTATACAGTAATATAACCCCCAGCGCTGTATACAGTAATATAACCCCCAACGCTGTATACAGTAATAACCCCCAGCGCTGTATACAGTAATATAACCCCCCGCACTGTATACAGTAATATAACCCCCCAGTGCTGTATACAATAATATAACCCCCAGCGCTGTATACAGTAATATAACCCCCCAGCGCTGTATACAGTAATATAACCCCCAGCGCTGGATACAGTAATATAACCCCCAGCGCTGCATACAGTAATATAACCCCCAGCGCTGTATACAGTAATATAACCCCCAGCGCTGTATACAGCAATATAACCCCCAGCGCTGTATACAGCAATATAACCCCCAGCACTGTATACAGCAATATAACCCCCAGCGCTGTATACAGCAATATAACCCCCAGCACTGTATACAGTAATATAACCCCCAGTGCTGTATACAGTAATATAACCCCCAGCGCTGTATACAGTAATATAACCCCCAGCACTGTATACAGTAATATAACCCCCAGCGCTGTATACAGTAATATAACCCCCAGCGCTGTATACAGTAATATAATTCCCCAGTGCTGTATACAATAATATAACCCCCAGTGCTGTATACAGTAATATAACCCCCCAGTGCTGTATACAATAATATAACCCCCAGCGCTGTATACAGTAATATAACCCCCCAGTGCTGTATACAATAATATAACCCCCAGTGCTGTATACAGTAATATAATTCCCCAGCGCTGTATACAGTAATATAACCCCCAGCGCTGTATACAGTAATATATCCCCCAGCGCTGCATACAGTAATATAACCCCCAGCGCTGTATACAGTAATATAACCCCCAGCACTGTATACAGCAATATAACCCCCAGCGCTGTATACAGTAATATAAGTACATAAGTACATTCATTTATGTACATTATACAGGGGCCCGGTCACTGATTTATCTATACATTATACAGGGGCCGGCTCACTGATTTATCTATACATTATACAGGGGCCGGTCACTGATTTGTCTATACATTATACAGGGGGCCGGTCACTGATTTATCTATACATTATACAGGGCCGGTCACTGATTTATCTATACATTATACAGGGGCCGGGTCACTGATTTATCTATACATTATACAGGGGCCGGCTCACTGATTTATCTATACATTATACAGGGGCCCGGTCACTGATTTATCTATACATTATACAGGGGCCGGCTCACTGATTTATCTATACATTATACAGGGGCCGGTCACTGATTTGTCTATACATTATACAGGGGGCCGGTCACTGATTTATCTATACATTATACAGGGCCGGTCACTGATTTATCTATACATTATACAGGGGCCGGGTCACTGATTTATCTATACATTATACAGGGGCCGGCTCACTGATTTATCTATACATTATACAGGGGCCCGGTCACTGATTTATCTATACATTATACAGGGGCCGGCTCACTGATTTATCTATACATTATACAGGGGCCGGTCACTGGTTTGTCTATACATTATACAGGGGGCCGGTCACTGATTTATCTATACATTATACAGGGCCGGTCACTGATTTATCTATACATTATACAGGGGCCGGGTCACTGATTTATCTATACATTATAAAGGGGCCGGCTCACTGATTTATCTATACATTATACAGGGGGCCGGATCACTGATTTATCTATACATTATACAGGGGGCCGGTCACTGATTTATCTATACATTATACAGGGGGCCTGTTACAGGGTCACCGTACCCAAGGCTGGGTCCCCCTGTTTGAGGGCTGAGGAATCACCAGTCAGTCCCTCATACGGATCGCACTCAGCTATCCACGGATCATCCAGACCACCATTCGTAGTAAACCAAGAAGAACTCTCTTTATTACAAACACACAGAACTTATATACAATCTCAATGCAATGTGTACCGAACCCAACCCCCAATCCCATCACTCACATCCCATCACAAATCCCATCAGTATACAGGGGATGTATCAGGTGAGGGGATTACAGAATACAATGGGTTCCCCCACCTGTGTTATCCCCCCTGTAGTGCGGGGGCCGTCTGGGCAGACAGGGCTGTGTTGGCTGATTAAGAGCCCCAGCCAGATTATAGGATCGTCTCTTTGAAGGCTGGGGCTGAAGCCACATCAGTCTCTGGGCCGGTTACACAATAAACACAATATAATATATTACCGGGTGACGGTATACGGAACCGGACACAAAAGTGCTCCGTGACCCGGCTAAACTTCATATGACACATGAGCCAGCTAGCCTGGTCCTGTCACAGGGCCGGTCACGGATTTATCTATACATTATAAAGGGGCCGGTCACTGTTTGTCATGTGACTGAAAGGCCGGCATTGATAGGTTGTCTTCGATGTGATCGAATCTTTAGGGGGAATAAATAAGTGGAACAGCACCTTGAAAGCGCAGAAGACGGGCGATACTCTAGGAAATCTCCGCTTTATATACTGTCTCTATTACCTCTATTTATATGGCGCCTGCAGATTCCGTAGCGCTGTATACATACACATATATACATAAATCTGTGACTCTGTCCCTATGGAAACTACACATGCTGCTTAGCAACCAAGTTTAGATTTATAGTTGTTCTGGAGCCCAGTATGTAGGGTAATGAGTGTCCACGGCAGGGGCAAAAGGGGGCACTCGCTCCGTCCGTGAAGTAGCTTGACAATGCTGCCCTCTTTTGCCCTACCTTTAGGCTTAATTCCCCCCTGTGCAGATGCCCCGTGGCGCTCACGCATTGTATTCGGGTTCGTCTCTAGAAGAGGAATTTATTATATTATTTATTAACCCATTCCTTGCTGTTTCTATACACATTATCGGGGCTTTTAGGGCTGAAGAACCCTGCGATCCCCTCTTACCCAGCAAACATTCTGAGCTAGAAAAGAGCGGGGGCATCGGGGGGAGGAGAGAGGGGCATCTGGGGAGGAGAGATGGGTATCAGGGGGGCAGAGAGGGGCATCAGGGGGACTTAGAGGGGTATCAGGGGGAGTTATATGGTGTTATAGGGAGTATAAATATAGGGAAGTGAGTTAATGTACAGTATGAGAGAGACTAGTTGGGGCAGAATATCAGAGAAGTGAGTTGGGGGGCAGGATCAGAGGGGCAGGTTGGTGGGGTTGTAGGAGAGAAGTGAGTTGGGGGAAGGATCAGAGGGGCAGGTTGGTGGGGTTGTATGAGAGAAGTGAGTTGGGGGAAGGATCAGAGGGGCAGGTTGGTGGGGTTGTAGGAGAGAAGTGAGTTGGGGGGTTGTATGAGAGAAGTGAGTTGGGGGCAGGTTGGTGGGGTTGTGTGAGAGAAATGAGTTGGGGGGGAAGATTAGAGGGGCAGGTTGGTGGGGTTGTGTGAGAGAAGTGAGTTGGGGGGCAGGATCAGAGGGGCAGGTTGGTGGGGTTGTGTGAGAGAAGTGAGTTGGGGGGCAGTACCAGGGGGGCAGGTTGGTGGGGTTGTATGAGAAGTGAGTTGGGGGGCAGGATCAGAGGGGCAGGTTGGTGGGGTTGTATGAGAGAAGTGAGTTGGGGGTTGTGTGAGAGAAGTGAGTCGGGGGGCAGGATCAGAGGGGACAGGGTGGGGTTTTATGAGAGAAGTGAGTTGGGGGCAGGTTGGTGGGGTTGTGTGAGAGAAATGAGTTGGGGGGCAGGATTAGAGGGGCAGGTTGGTGGGGTTGTGTGAGAAGTGAGTTGGGGGGCAGGATCGGAGGGGCAGGTTGGTGGGGTTGTATGAGAGAAGTGAGTTGGGGGGCAGGATCAGAGGGGCAGGTTGGTGGGGTTGTATGAGAGAAGTGAGTTGGGGGGCAGGATCAGAGGGGCAGGTTGGTGGGGTTGTATGAGAGAAGTGAGTTGGGGGGCAGGATCAGAGGGGCAGGTTGGTGGGGTTGTATGGGAGAAGTGAGTTGAGGGGCAGGTTGGTGGGGTTGTATGAGAGAAGTGAGTTGGGGGGCAGGATCAGAGGGGCAGGTTGGTGGGGTTGTATGAGAGAAGTGAGTTGGGGGGCAGGATCAGAGGGGCAGGTTGGTGGGGTTGTATGAGAGAAGTGAGTTGGGGGGCAGGATCAGAGGGGCAGGTTGGTGGGGTTGTATGGGAGAAGTGAGTTGAGGGGCAGGTTGGTGGGGTTGTATGAGAGAAGTGAGTTGGGGGGCAGGATCAGAGGGGCAGGTTGGTGGGGTTGTATGGGAGAAGTGAGTTGAGGGGCAGGTTGGTGGGGTTGTATGAGAGAAGTGAGTTGGGGGGCAGGATCAGAGGGGCAGGTTGGTGGGGTTGTATGGGAGAAGTGAGTTGAGGGGCAGGTTGGTGGGGTTGTATGAGAGAAGTGAGTTGGGGGGCAGGATCACTCCCTTTTCCTCTCTCTCCGCCCACTCATTTCTCGCTCTCCATCGCTCACGTCTCCTGGCCTGTCTCCCTGCGCTCCCCATTTCTGCCTCTTCCTCTCGCTGATCCCCGTGTCCACCCACCCTGTTTTTCCAGCCACTCTCTCCCCCCTCTTCATCTTATTTTAAGCGATCTCCGCAGAGATTGCAGGGTGGCTCTCCTGCTCCATCCGTCGCCGTTCCTGTTTCCCCTGTCCGTGTCTCGTCTCTCTCTCTCTAGTAGCTGTCAGCTGTCTGTTATAATGAAGAATAAATCTCGACTGCAGTCTGTCTGTCTGTGTGTGGTAGGTGGTCTCTTTCTGTCTATTTCCCATCCCCTCCCTTACAGCGCAGACACAGCCTGAATGCTAATCAGCAGCCCCGGACCGTCTCTCCCTCCTCCCGTGTCCCAGCCTGTCACTTTCTGCTAGCCATATTCAAATATATATACTTAGTATGTTTACCCTCTGTAATGCTCCTAACCCTATAACCCCTCCTATTACTCCCTATAACCAATCCTATTACTCTGTATAATCCTCCTCATAACCCCATATATTACTCCATATAACCCCTCCTATTACTCTCTATAACCAATCCTATTACTTCATATAATCCTCCTCATAACCTTGTATATTACTCCCTATTACCCTCCTTATAAGCTCTCCTATTACTCCATATAACCCCTCCTATTAATCACTATAACTCCCTATTACTCCATATAATCCCTCCTATTACTCCATATAACCCTCACTATAACCTCTCCTATTAATTTATATACCCCTCCCTATAACTTCTCCCATTACTCACTATAACCCCTCCTATTACTTTGTATACCCTTCACTATAGCCCCTCCTATTACTCCCTATTACTCCATATAAACTCTTTATATCTTCTCTTACTCCATATAACCCTCTCTATACCCCTCTTATTAAGCCATATAACCCATCCTATTACTCTCTAAAACCATCCTTATAGCTCCATGTACCCCTCCTAATACTCCCTATAACCTCTACTTTTACTCCATATTACCTATCCTATTACTCTATAAAAACCTTCCTTATAGCTCCATGTACCCCTCCTAATACTCCATATAACCCATTCGATTACTCCATATAACCCCTCCTATTACTACATATAACCCTCCTTATAACCCCTCTTATCACTTCATATCACCCCCTCCTATTACTACCTATAACCCTCCTAATACTCCATATAACCCAAATACCCTTCACTTATAACCCCTCCTATTTCTCCATATAACTCTTACTACATATAACCCTCCTTATAACCCCCTCCTATTACTCCCTATAACCCTCCTATAACCCCTCCTATTACTCTATATAACCCATCCTATTACTCCCTATAACCCTTAAACCCCTCATATTGCTCCATATAACCCTCCTTATAAGCCCTCCTATTACTCCACATAAACCGTCCTATTACTACCTGTGACGGAAGCCTCCATCACTGGGACCACTGGAGAGGCCTGACTGCCAGCCTCCTCCCTATTGACTATGGGCCCTGGGTTTGTAAAGACTTCTGTGGCTACCCCCAGCAGTATCATCTCATCACTGGCTGAGGGGATTATCTCCGGCAAACAGCCAGGATCTGCCACCAGGGAGTCACCACCATTCTTTCAGTTTAATGTTGTATAAATCAGTCTCCCCCTCTATTGTATTGTTAATCTCGTTACTGCCCCTGTTGTCTCTGGGAGGCAGATTAAGGGGGCGGTTTGTGTCCCAATATCTTGTTTTATGTAAATATGTGTTTTGCTGGATATATCCAGTCCTGTGTGTGAGAAATAAATCAGTCTTCGTTTGGTTTTACCCTACACTGAGTCTCGGCGATTGACTGGGGAACCGGGGAAAGTGTGGTGTCCCAGGCTAAGGGAGCACAAGACAGCAGAGGTAGTCGGTCGTGACACTACCTATAACCCTCTTTGTTATAGCTCATCCTGTTACTCTTTATAAACCCTTCCCTAACCCCTCCTATTACTCTACGTATTCCTCCATATAAACCCTCCAATTACTCCATATAACCCTCCCCATGACTCCTCCTATTACTTCCTATAACCATATATTTGGATTCTGCTTTAGCTTCTGATGATTATTTTAGGGATTTTTCTTGGGGTGCGTGTGGCTGGGCAAAAGTGGCATCTACAGTATCAACACAAGCGATATTAAATGCCGATTTTACCATGAGTTGTAGATACAGGGCAATCATAACTTCTTCCCCTATCAACCATAATTAGGCCTTTGGTAACAGGTTGGGTGCTGGTGAACATTACACCTCTGACTACAGGTTGGGTGCTGGTGACCTCACATCTCTAGTTACAGGATGGGTGCCGGTGATATCACACCCCTGGGTACAGGTTGGGTGCTGGTGACCTCACATCTCTAGTTACAGGTTGGGTGATGGTGACCTCACACCCCTGGGTACAGGTTGGGTGCTGGTGACCTCACATCTCTAGTTACAGGTTGGGTGATGGTGACCTCACACCCCTGGATACAGGTTAGGTGATGGTGACCTCACACCCCTGGATACAGGTTGGGTGGTGGTGACCTCACACCCCTGGATACAGGTTGGGTGGTGGTGACCTCACACCCCTGGATACAGGTTGGGTGATGGTGACCTCACACCCCTGGATACAGGTTGGGCGCTGGTGACCTCACACCACTGGCTACAGGTTTTTTAGTAGGGTAGAGACCTCCGGCCTCGGGTTACAGGTTGTGTCCTGGTGGCAGGCCTCTGTTTACAGGTTGGGTGCTACAGACCTCAGGTCTCTGGCTACAGGTTGAGTGGTGGAGACCTCATGCCACTAGTTACACGTTGACCTGTCTTTTGGTTACGATATGGATAGTGGTGGCCTTACATCAGCTGAGGGATGGCAAATTTCAGACTAAGGAAGCTTATCCAAACGGCTCAGTTATGCATTGGACTGAAGCCTTTAGCTGACCATAGCCTCATTGTGCTTTACTTTTCCTGATTAGAAATAAGTTTATCTAAACGGGTTAGAAACCACAAAGGAAGGAGAGCTTTTTCTGACACTTTGTAGATCACAGACAACACTTTATTAATTTAGTATTGCAGCCCCGAGCTACACAAGGAGAGTTCCCCCAAGAGGCAGATCAGCAGTCCAGAAGATTCCCTTATAGCCTAGGTGGGTAGAGGTGGGCAAGATATATGGAAGTGTCATGTAAAGAGGAAGGTAAAGCTACATGTGGCGCAGTAGATGGCGTGTGCAGCCACAACCCAAGCAAATTGCCCCAGGCCCGGCTAGGCCTACAAGCTAGAACCTTGGAGACAATGTGGTAATTGTAGCTCTTGCTAGCAGGGTTGTCCTGGGATATTGAAGGGCTGTTATAGACATTTAAATCCGTATTTTGCAGATCTTCACTCACAATGATTTTACTATGATGTGTTATGAGAGATCCTAAAAAGCGCATATTCTAACCCTATAAGAACTTGGCTTAGAGGCTGGCGCTTAACCTATCCTCTTAACATAGGACAGCCCTCTTTCCTGAAGATAAGCTTTGGGCTACTCAGCTGCCACCAAGACTCAGCTGCCTCCCAACGTACAAATGAGCTAAGGGTAAAGGATATATGGTGAAGTGACCACTGAGGTCTGGAAGTCATATTTGATGTTTTCTATCAATGTTATCTTTTTCTATGTCGGGCCATTAAAAGGTTTTGCCTTCCACCAAACATTCCATCCTCTCTTGGACCAATACGGCAACTTCCATTTTGTTCTTTAGTTCCCAAATCTCTGTGGCCCGCTTTAGGGCCAAGTCTCTCTTTCCTAGTAGATCAGAAAGGTGCACGCGACGAAGTGCTGGACATTGGGCTCTATAACACTGGCCCCCATGAGCCAGAGTGAGCGTGAATTGGAGACCTCCACGTAGGGTGACCACATTTCATGCGATAGTTTTAGGGATGGAGTTATGTGGCTGGTTTGTGCTTGGTAGGGACGCGGCGATGGTTTTGGTTTAGTGGCGGTGGAGCTCTTGCACTGTGGTGTCGATGGGACACAGCACAGTTTAATAGATATGGCTTCATGTCTTGGGGGCGATTGCATGTGTGGCATTTTCCATATGTTTGCTCTTTAAAAGGGGGACACATTATGCCTGCGCTCTAAATATAATGGCCAGCAGCCATTCATACTGCAGCCAGCAGTATGAAAGTCAACAATGAACAAAGTACCAAAGCTAAAAACACATACGTCCCTTACGTAAACGGTCTGTTACATACCTGCCAAGTGTCCCTGTTTAAGTGGTCCTCCTTTTGTAGTCTAAATCCCTCTGTCCCCATCTATGATATCCCAGCATTGCATCCAGGTGCCGATATCCTGAAGATATCTCGCTATCGTGTGTTATCTGCCGGTATGTGGGGGGGAAGGGTACATGTATGTCAGCGTAAGTGTGCATGGACAGCACTACATGTCACAGTCCATGTGTGCAATGCCTTAACACATGCATTGTGTGTATTAGTGTGTAGTGTGTGTGTGGAGAGGCGCAGGTAAAGGGTTAATTAAATATATTATTCATGTATGTATACATATATATATATATATTTATATATCATGTATTGATTACCTATTGCCGTATGGTCTGATTCCAGAAATACCGTTACCAGGACGATGACTCCCCCCCACTGGAGCACAGTCCGGCTCACCTGCCCAACTCCATGAAAGCTCCAGAACTGGTCCACGTGTCGGAGAAGAACCTTTCCCAGATTGAGAACGTCCACGGATACGTGTCCCACTCACACATCTCCCCCATGAAGGTAACTTCAAATGGCCCAAGTCAGGGCAGTTCTGCATTGGGAGGGCAGTTCTGCATTGGCAGGGCAGTTCTACGTTGGGAGTGTGGGTAGAGAGACGTGAGAAGGAGCGGGGCTCCCTAAGACCTTTTATGAGACTTTCTCACCTGTATATAACCATTAATCATTTGCTGCATAAAATGACACAAACAACCCCGGTAACAGGACATCCTGTGATGTGTGCAGCAGCCAAAATTGCCCCAATCAGGCTGACCAGCAACAGCCTGGGCTCTCGGCGCAAGCGCAACTACACC
Organism: Spea hammondii; assembly: GCA_029215755.1. Classification (NCBI taxonomy): domain Eukaryota; kingdom Metazoa; phylum Chordata; class Amphibia; order Anura; family Pelobatidae; genus Spea; species Spea hammondii. Next base: position 991,615 of record JARDYJ010000031.1, on the reverse strand, counting down.
CTGCACAGCCCTGCTTCCTGATCACAGCGCTGTCAGTTACAGTGGAGAATATAATACTGACGGATTAGTTATACGGCCGGAGAGTATATAATATGAGGAATATACAGGATATAACGGGTTATAAGGACAGGATTAGTTATACGGCCGGAGAGTATATAATATATAATATGAGGAATATACAGGGATATAACAGGTTATAAAGATGGGATTAGTTATACGGGCGGAGAGTATATAATATATAATATGAGGAACATACATCTCCGGCTCGTATAACTAATCCCATCCTTATTACCCGTTATATCCCTGTATATTCCTCATATTATATATTATATACTCTCCGGCCGTATAACTAACCCCGTCCTTATAACCCGTTATATCCCTGTATATTCCTCATATTATATATTATATACTCTCCGGCCGTATAACTAATCCCGTCCTTATAACCCGTTATATCCCTGTATATTCCTCATATTATATATTATATACTCTCCGGCCCGTATAACTAATCCCGTCCTTATAACCTATTATATCCTGTATATTCCTCATATTATATACTCTCCGGCTGTAAAATGAATCCCGTCTTTATAACCCATCATATCTTGTATGTGACGGAGACCTCCATCATTGGGGCCCCTGGAGAGGCCTGACAGCCAGCCTCCTCCCTACTGACTAAGGGCCCTGACTTTGTAAAGACTTCTGTGTCACCCCCAGCAGTATCATCTCATCACCTGCTGAGGATATTATCTCCGGCAGACAGCCAGGATCTGCAACCAGGGAGAGACCGACCGCAATTGTTTTAGTTTAATGTTGTATAAGTCAGTCCCCCTCCCCCAGTTCCACCACTACAGACATTTACCCAGGCCATCCATGGAACTGGTTTGGGCCGGTAATAGATAGTGGAGGTTGGGACCCTATTGTATTGTTAATCCCTTTACTGCCCCTGTTGTCTCTGGAAGGCAGATTAAGGGGGCGGTTTGTGTCCCAATATCTTGTTTTATGTTAATGTGTTTTGCATGATATATCCAGTCCTGTGTGTGAGAAATAAATCAGTCTTCGTTTTGGTTTATACCCTACACTGAGTCTTGGCGAGTTACTGGGAAACCGGGGAAAGAGTGTGTCCCAGGCTAAAGGAGCACAAGACAGCGGTCATACTCTGCAGCCCGTATAACTAATCCCGTCCTTATAACCTGTTATAGCCTGTATATTCCTCATATTATATATTATATACTCTCCCCCGTATAACTAATCCTCTCCTTATAACCCGTTATATCCTGTATATTCCTCATATTATATATTATATACTCTCCGGCCCGTGTAACTAATCCCGTGCTTATAACCTGTTATATCCCTGTATATTCCTCATATTATATATTATATACTCTCCGCCCATATTACTAATCCCGTCCTTATAACCCGTTATATCCTGTATATTCCTCATATTATATATTATATACTCTCCGGCCGTATAACTAATCCCGTCCTTATAACCCGTTATATCCTGTATATTCCTCATATTATATATTATATACTCTCCGGCCGTATAACTAATCCCATCCTTATAACCCACTGTTGGTCGAATTAATGGTCGAATTCTCTTCAGAAAGAGTTTTTCTTTATTTAGATCATGCGCAAGACAAGGCGAGACAAGGCACATAACACACAAAAGTCGAAGCATTGTCTGATTATATGTTTAGATTACATGGTTTATATAGCATCTTATCTACTTGTAATAGCATGCATCATTATGATTGGTTACTTTTCAAGCAGGTTACACCTATTAAGCTGCATAATTAAAAATGGCCCAGACTTGACCTTTTATTCTATATATATATATATAGAATATCATAGAGGAAGCGTGCTGGCGGGGACTGGTGCATATATCATGGACATGACATTTTCTACTTCCTTATATGTAAGCAAATAATATTTTCGATAACATAAGTATTTTTCCAACACCCACTATATCCCTGTATATTCCTCATATTATATATTATATACTCTCCCACCGTATAACTAATCCCGTCCTTATAACCCGTTATATCCTGTATATTCCTCATATTATATATTATATACTCTCGGGCCCATAAACGAATCCCGTCCTTATAACCCGTTATATCCCTGTATATTCCTCATATTATATGTTATATACTGTCCCCCGTATAACTAATCCAGTCCTTATAACCCGTTATATCCTGTATGTTCCTCATATTATATATTATATACTCTCCCACTGTATAACTAATCCCGTCCTTATAACCCGTTATATCCTGTATATTCCACATATTATATATTATATACTCTACGGCCGTATAACTAACCCCGTCCTTATAACCCGTTATATCCCTGTATATTCCTCATGTTAGATATTATATACTCTCCGGCCGTATAACTAATCCCGTCCTTATAACCTGTTATATCCCTGTATATAACAGAGTGGCAGAATTTCCCAGAAATGCCACTCTGCCCCCCAGAAATGCCACTTTTCCATCCCCCCAGAATAAACCCAAAATATAGGCCGCACCCCACTTTGAAGACTTACAGTGTGGGAGAAAAGTGCAACCTATATTGGGGCAAATACGGTATATTATATACTCTCCAACCCGTATAACTTATCCTGCCATTATAACCCATTATTTATATACAGGGATATAACAATATCAGGACTGCTATATGTGCATCGGGCCGATTGCTCAGACAATGATTTCCGCCATGTCGTGGAGGGCGCCACCTCCTGTCCACTCGGTGGAATTTTAGGCGTAGGAGTTGCAGGTAGAGCTGATACAGGCTGTTCTAGGTCCTGGGGTTTGGGGTCACTCTGCATTCCTAGAACCCCGAAAGTTGTATGGGGTGTGTGGGTCTCAAAGGATGGATGCCGTAAGGCTGGGAAGATGGTGGGATTTGGGGAGTGTTGTTTGTGGTTTGTCTCATCTCGTCTCTTTGTAAATGAATGAACGTAGAACATCCTTCCCCCATTTCTCTTCTCATCTTTCTATTTTCTCGCCATTCCCCCCATTTCTCATCAGCCTCATTTTCTACCCTTCCAACATGTCTCACCATCTCCCATTTCTTCTCTCTCCCCCAGATCCCTGTTCTCCTTCCTCCTGTTGTTCCATTGCCCATTCCCCCCCCCCCCGGTCCCTGGGTCCTGCCAGCTCTCACCTCTCATTCCCATTTACTCCCCCTTCTCCTTTTTGTTTCTCCTCCACTCCCTCCATCTTCCCCCTCCCTCCTTTCTCTCCTGATCCTGGAGTCCCTCCTTCCCTCCCTGGCTTCCCCATCTGTAAGCATCCTCTGCGCTATTTGACAGAGCCCAGGGTAGATTCCCAGATAGATGCCCCAGACTCAGGTTGCCTCGCAGCCCTTGGGATCTGACGATGGTGCTTGCGCCCCTCTTGCTCTACATTTGGCAAGAGTGAGGAACGCAGGATCCGTCCTAGGCTGAGGAAACCATCACCTTCATCTTTCTTCCTCCCTCTCCTCCCATCCTTTCTCTGTCTCTGTCCATCAGACCCTCTCCCTCCCACCCCCCCTCTCTCTCCATCTCTCTCTCTCACAGTGGATAGGGGGGGAGAGATGTTTGTTTCTGTTTGGTATGCAAAAAAAATGGGGAGACGGTTTATCAGCAACGTCAGGAAAGCAAAGAAACAGAGACAGACGGTGAGTGAGAGTGAGTGTGAGCAGCAGATCGTGACCAGCAAATGGGAGTGAGCATCAGACTCTATGCTTTTGAATGAGAGTGAGTGTGGGCATCAGATCATGAGCCGGTGAGTGTGAGCAGCAGATCCTGAGTTGGTGGATGAATTGGAGCGACAGATCCTGAGTTGGTGGATGAATTGGAGCGACAGATCCGGAGCTGGTGGGTGAGTGTGAGCGGCAGGTCCTGAGCTTGTGTGTGAGTGTGAGCAGCAGGTCCTGAGCTGGTGGGTGAGTGTGAGCGGCAGGTCCTGAGCTGGTGGGTGAGTGTGAGCGGCAGGTCCTGAGCTGGTGGGTGAGTGTGAGCGGCAGGTCCTGAGCTGGTGAGTGTGGGATATGGTTTGTGTCAGTGTGTGTATGTACGGGCTGGGTTTGTATGATTGTGCGTGATGTTGTGTGCCGCGGGTGTTTGTGTTAAAGCATTTATCGCGCAGGGTCAGTCTGTTTGTGTGAGATCCGTGGGTGATCTTGCACCGGCATATTGTGTACTGCAATGAATTGTGACATATTGCGTGATGTTGTGATATGCAGCCACTTGCTGCTGTATGGCAGACACAGCACCGTATTATGTGACACGCAGCTGATACCGGGGCTGTCCACCGTGTCGGGATATAGTGTGCTGCTGTGATATTATATAGCACATGTAATATGTTATAATATAAATATACGGAGAGATTGTGATATACTAGGACGTGTTGCACTCTAATGACGCTGTGATGTAATGTGTCAGATTGTTTGGTGACGGGGGTAATGCTGTATGCTAAATACGTTGGGATATATTGTGATGAAATAGGATGTATCGCATTTGCCGGTGATGGGGGATAACGTGATATCTGGATTCTGTTTGTATATACCGTGGTAGAATGGATTGTATCGGATAGGCGGTCGTAATGCTGCATCTGTAGTCTGTTGGGATATATCGTGAAAGAATGGGTTATATCACATATGCTGTGATAGAGGTGGTAATGCTGTATCTGGAGTCTGTTGGGATATATCGTGATAGAATGGGTTACATAGGATTGGGTGGTTATGGGGCGTAATGCTGTATCTGGAGTCTGTTGGGATATATCCTGATAGAATGGGTTATATCACATATGCTGTGATAGAGGTGGTAATGTTGTATCTGGAGTCTGTTGGGATATATCGTGATAGAATGGGTTACATAGGATTGGGTGGTTATGGGGGGGGTAATGCTGTATCTGGAGTCTGTTGGGATATATCCTGATAGAATGGGTTATATCACATATGCTGTGATAGAGGTGGTAATGCTGTATCTGGAGTCTGTTGGGATATATTGTGATAGAATGGATTACATAGGATTGGGTGGCTATGGGGTGGTAATGCTGTATGCTGGATACGTTGGGATATATCGCAATAGAATGGGTTGTATCGGATTGGCTGGCAATGGGGGGATAATGCTGTATGCTGGATACGTTGGGATATATCGTGATAGAATGGGTTCTATCGCATAGGCTGGTGATGGGGTTGGGAAATGCTATATGCTGAATACATTAGGATATATCTTGATAGAATGAGGTATATGGCAATATTTCATGAGACGCTTCATACCCTTTGGGTGACTGAGCACAAAATTCTCCTCAAATTAATGTGTATTTTGTTAGGAGGTGTAAAATGACGCATTTATATGGGGTATGAATGAAAGTGCCTGGCTGGGCTCAGTGACGGCACATGTACGTCACTCCTTCACACGCCATTCCCTCATTCCTCCTCCTTTGCCGCCGTCCCCTGAGTAGTCGGGGGCTTGTTTATTCTTATGATTTTCCCAATCTCTGTATTCCCAGTAACCCCAAACGCTGAGACAAATGAAATGGTTAAAGTTATTTGTTACGAGAAATAAAGCTATATTTAACCATTTATTTCCCCGCATCCAAAAAGTGTTTCCCAGTCACAGAATCTGTGCAGGAAGCATCGGGGTGTAAGAGTGCGCGTGTGGAGTGTCACGGCAGGAATAACAGAGAGGGCTGCGGGGCAGGATGGAGGGGCAGTGACAGAGCTGTGTGTGTGCGGGGTTAGTATAGGAATAGCAGAGAGGGCTGCGGGGCAGGATTGGAGGGGCAGTGACAGAGCTGTGTGTGGGGGGTTAGTATAGGAATAACAGAGAGGGCTGCGGGGCAGGATGGAGGGGCAGTGACAGAGCTGTGTGTGGGGGTTAGTATAGGAATAGTAGAGAGGGCTGCGGGGCAGGATGGAGGGGCAGTGACAGAGCTGTGTGTGGGGGGCTAGTATAGGAATAGCAGAGAGGGCTGCGGGGCAGGATGGAGGGGCAGTGACAGAGCTGTGTGTGCGGGGTTAGTATAGGAATAGCAGAGAGGGCTGCAGGGCAGGATGGAGGGGCAGTGACAGAGCTGTGTGCGGGGGGTTAGTATAGGAATAGCAGAGAGGGCTGCGGGGCAGGATGGAGGGGCAGTGACAGAGCTGTGTGTGTGGGGGGTTAGTATAGGAATAGCAGAGAGGGCTGCGGGGCAGGATGGAGGGGCAGTGACAGAGCTGTGTGGGGTTAGTATAGGAATAGCAGAGAGGGCTGCGGGGCAGGATGGAGGGGCAGTGACAGAACTGTGTGTGTGGGGTTAGTATAGGAATAGCAGAGAGGGCTGCGGGGCAGGATGGAGGGGCAGTGACAGAGCTGTGTGTGGGGGGTTAGTATAGGAATAGCAGAGAGGGCTGCGGGGCAGGATGGAGGGGCAGTGACAGAGCTGTGTGTGCGGGGTTAGTATAGGAATAGCAGAGAGGGCTGCGGGGCAGGATGGAGGGGCAGTGACAGAGCTGTGTGTGTGGGGGGTTAGTATAGGAATAGCAGAGAGGGCTGCGGGGCAGGATGGAGGGGCAGTGACAGAGCTCTGTCTGGGGGGGGTTAGTATAGGAATAGCAGAGAGGGCTGCGGGGCAGGATGGAGGGGCAGTGACAGAGCTGTGTGTGCGGGGTTAGTATAGGACTAGCAGAGAGGGCTGCGGGGCAGGATGGAGGGGCAGTGACAGAGCTGTGTGTGGGGGGTTAGTATAGGAATAGCAGAGAGGGCTGCGGGGCAGGATGGAGGGGCAGTGACAGAGCTGTGTGTGCGGGGTTAGTATAGGAATAGCAGAGAGGGCTGCGGGGCAGGATGGAGGGGCAGTGACAGAGCTGTGTGTGGGGGGTTAGTATAGGAATAGCAGAGAGGGCTGCGGGGCAGGATGGAGGGGCAGTGACACAGCTGTGTGTGGGGGGTTAGTATAGGAATAGTAGAGAGGGCTGCGGGGCAGGATGGAGGGGCAGTGACAGAGCTGTGTGTGCGGGGTTAGTATAGGAATAGCAGAGAGGGCTGCGGGGCAGGATGGAGGGGCAGTGACAGAGCTGTGTGTGCGGGGTTAATATAGGAATAGCAGAGAGGGCTGCGGGGCAGGATGGAGGGGCAGTGACAGAGCTGTGTGTGCGGGGTTAGTATAGGAATAGCAGAGAGGACTGCGGGGCAGGATGGAGGGGCAGTGACAGAGCTGTGTGTGTGCGGGGTTAGTATAGGAATAGCAGAGAGGGCTGCGGGGCAGGATGGAGGGGCAGTGACAGAGCTGTGTGTGTGTGGGGGTTAGTATAGGAATAGCAGAGAGGGCTGCGGGGCAGGATGGAGGGGCAGTGACAGAGCTGTGTGTGTGTGCGGGGTTAGTATAGGAATAGCAGAGAGGGCTGCGGGGCAGGATGGAGGGGCAGTGACAGAGCTGTGTGTGTGTGTGGGGGGGTTAGTATAGGAATAGCAGAGAGGGCTGCGGGGCAGGATGGAGGGGCAGTGACAGAGCTGTGTGTGTGTGCGGGGTTAGTATAGGAATAGCAGAGAGGGCTGCGGGGCAGGATGGAGGGGCAGTGACAGAGCTGTGTGTGTGTGCGGGGTTAGTATAGGAATAGCGGAGAGGGCTGCGGGGCAGGATGGAGGGGCAGTGACAGAGCTGTGTGTGTGGGGTTAGTATAGGAATAGCAGAGAGGGCTGCAGGGCAGGATGGAGGGGCAGTGACAGAGCTGTGTGTGTGCGGGGGGGTTAGTATAGGAATAGCAGAGAGGGCTGCGGGGCAGGATGGAGGGGCAGTGACAGAGCTGTGTGTGTGTGGGGGGGTTAGTATAGGAATAGTAGAGAGGGCTGCGGGGCAGGGTGGAGGGGCAGTGACAGAGCTGTGTGTGTGTGGGGGGGTTAGTATAGGAATAGTAGAGAGGGCTGCGGGGCAGGGTGGAGGGGCAGTGACAGAGCTGTGTGCGGGGTTAGTATAGGAATAGGATTTATTATTATAACTATTAGTAATAAAATGTAAATGTTTTATGTTTTTTAGGCCAGTTCCCCTCCTGTGATTGTGAACACAGATACGTTGGAGGCCCCAGCCTATGTAAGTGACACAACTGAGGTATTAATACCGTATATACCGGTATATGTAGAGTCTGCCCCTCCCTCTGCAGGGTGACACAGGGAGCTGTGAGTCTGCCCCTCCCCCTGTGGGGTGCTCCTCCCCCTGTGGGGTGTGTGTACATGTTTGTAAAGCGTGATTCTATTGGTTTTCGTTTCTTTTTTTTCAGGTTAACGGTACAGAAGCTGAAATGGAATACGAGGAGATCACATTAGAGAGGGTGAGAGTCGGGGCAATAATAGTCAATAATAGTCAATGACCCAAAGCGCCCCAGATACCTCCACTTTCCATTTTTCCTCCTCTTTTTCGTCCTCCCCCTGCCCTGTTATTAGCCCGAGATTTTTGTGATGCCGGTTCCCCCTCCGTTGCTGTGGGGCTCCGGTCTCGCAGTTTGCCGTTTGTACAGTGCCTCAGCAGGATCATTCCCAGTCCTGGCTATGATGTTCTTTATCTCTCCTTCCCCTTCTATAGTCTTTCTCTCCTTCTCTCCCTTTTTTTTACGACTCTCCTCTTTCCTTTCTTTTTAGGGTAACTCAGGTCTGGGGTTCAGTATTGCAGGCGGAACTGACAACCCCCACGTGGGTGATGACCCCAGCATCTTCATCACCAAGATCATTCCTGGTGGGGCGGCTGCCCAGGATGGACGTCTCAGGTACCGACCGGTCCTGTTACTGTTCTGTGCGGCCCGTTTCTCCCTGCAGAACGTTGCATCTCCCGTTCCGTGATCTCTGCTCCTCTTCAAAATGTTTTCTTTGTCTCGCCAGTAAACACTCATTAGTAGATCTACCATGTGATGACCCTCTTTGCCTGCCATACGTGATGTCAACACGGCTACATGTGATTCCCATGATTCACACACGCCTTCTCTTGCAGGGTGAATGACAGTATCCTGTTTGTGAATGACGTGGACGTGCGAGAAGTCACACATAGTACGGCCGTTGAAGCTCTGAAGGACGCGGGGTCCATTGTGCGCCTGTATGTCATGCGCAGGAAACCAGCATCGGAGAAAATTATCGAGATCAAACTCATTAAAGGACCAAAAGGTGAGAGGACCTTGGGTTTCTCCGTCCTCAGACCTTCCAGCTGCTCTCAGATTACCTTCAGGTTAAATTAATTACAACTGCTAGGTGATTAAGACTAAGCCATTCTATTGTTTCTCACATGCAGTATGATAAGGAGCCAGGGGGGTTGTCTAGTAGATTGGGATCAGATAACACAATAGGTTCAGCTATGTTATGAGGCTTGTCTGTGGGCGAAGATACCCCGGGGATGGCTGTACCCGGATCTCGAACATCATAGTGGTGTCACCAGGGGTCTATCTTGGGCCCCTACATGGGTCCCAGGGGATCATTCTCCACCAATCTATCTGCATTACCGGCCAAAAGGCTGAGCCATGGGGACAGCCCAGGTGCCTCTCGTCACCTGTAGCTGAACTCGAGGCTGCTCACAGCCGCAGGGAAAACTACGGTTGAGGTAAGGGGGTGTGAGGGAAAGAGAAAAAGGGAGAGAGGAATGGAGGGAGTATGTATTATTGTATGTACGTTAGAGTGTAAAAGTGTATGTGTGTAAGCATGGACAAAGATGGCACTGAGAAGCTGTTTGGGAACAAAGATGGCAGACACAGGCTGTTTGCCCGATGCATTACTTTACATTTATCAATGCTGAATCTCACCTGCACATGCTCACTAATGACATGTGAGCAATAGAAAGCGAACCCCTTATGTGTACACCATGGGGGCAACAATCATAACGTCCTGATTTTCAGTAACTGCAGGATGATTCCTCCCCATTGACTTATCTTTCCTCTAGGTTGAAACCCCCCCATTGACTTATTTTTCCTCTAGGTTGATACCCCCCATTGACTTATCTTTCCTCTAGGTTGATACCCCCCATTGACTTATCTTTCCTCTAGGTTGATACCCCCCCATTGACTTATCTTTCCTCTAGGTTGATACCCCCCCATTGACTTATCTTTCCTCTAGGTTGATACCCCCCATTGACTTATCTTTCCTCTAGGTTGATAACCCCCATTGACTTACCTTTCCTCTAGGTTGATACCCCCCATTGACTTATCTTTCCTCTAGGTTGATACCCCCATTGACTTATCTTTCCTTTAGGTTGATACCCCCCATTGACTTATCTTTCCTCTAGGTTGATACCCCCCATTGACTTATCTTTCCTCTAGGTTGATACCCCCCCATTGACTTATCTTTCCTCTAGGTTGATACCCCCCATTGACTTATCTTTCCTCTAGGTTGACACCCCCCCATTGACTTATCTTTCCTCTAGGTTGATACCCCCATTGACTCATCTTTCCTCTAGGTTGATATCCCCCATTGACTTATCTTTCCTCTAGGTTGATACCCCCCATTGACTTATCTTTCCTCTAGGCTGATACCCCCCCATTGACTTATCTTTCCTCTAGGTTGATACCCCCCATTGACTTATCTTTCCTCTAGGTTGATACCCCCCATTGACTTATCTTTCCTCTAGGTTGATACCCCCCCATTGACTTATCCTTCCTCTAGGTTGATACCCCCCATTGACTTATCTTTCCTCTAGGTTGATACCCCCCCATTGACTTATCTTTCCTCTAGGTTGATACCCCCCCATTGACTTATCTTTCCTCCAGCTTGATACCCCTCTTAGCGGAAGTTGGTTTAGGCAAGTTTTGTGATAGTGGGGGAAGTTGAGGAAATCAGAATAATAAAAGCATCAATATGCGAGTACAGCCACCTTTTCCCTCATGTATCACCTTCCCTGGGGTAAAATAGGTTTACTTTACAACTAAATGCCCCCAGACAGCAGGTAGAAACCTGTGACAGCGTTTGTCTCCTTTCCTCGTCTTTCTCATCGCCGTCTTTCTTTTCTTTCCCAAAGGTCTGGGGTTTAGCATTGCAGGGGGTGTAGGGAATCAGCATATTCCAGGAGATAACAGTATCTACGTTACCAAGATCATAGAGGGGGGAGCCGCGCACAAAGACATGCGCCTTCAGATCGGAGACAAGATTCTAGCGGTAATTTTAAACTCTCATATAACCCCTCCTCTTACTCCATATAACCCTCTCTATATCCCCTCCTATTACACATATAACCCTCCCTATATCCCCTCCTATTACACATATAACCCTCCCTATATCCCTTCCTATTACACATATAACCCTCCCTATATCCCCTCCTATTACACATATAACCCTCCCTATATCCCCTCCTATTACACATATAACCCTCCCAATAACCCCTCCTATTACACATATAACCCTCCCCATAACCCCTCCTATTACACATATAACCCTCCCTATATCCTTTCCTATTACACATATAACCCTCCCTATATCCCCTCCTATTACACATATAACCCTCCCTATATCCCCTCCTATTACACATATAACCCTCCCAATAACCCCTCCTATTACACATATAACCCTCCCCATAACCTCCTATTACACATATAACCATCCCTATATCCCTTCCTATTACACATATAACCCTCCCTATATCCCCTCCTATTACACTTATAACCCTCCCTATAACCCCTCCTATTACACATAAAACCATCCCTATAACCCCTCCTATTACACATATAACCCTCCCTGTAACCCCTCCTATTACACATATAACCCTCCCTATATCCCCTCCTATTACACATATAAGCCTCCCTATATCCCCTCCTATTACACATATAACCCTCCCTGTATCCCTTCCTCTTACACATATAACCTGCCCTATATCCCCTCCTATTACACATATAACCCTCCCTATATCCCCTGCTATTACACATATAACCCTCCCAATATCCCCTCCTATTACACATGTAACCCTCCCTATATCCCCTCCTATTACACATATAACCCCTCCTATTACACATATAACCCTCCCTATATCCCCTCCTAGTACCCTATAACCCCACCATATAACCACTCCTCTTAACCTCCTATTACACCAATAACCATCCCTATAACCCCTCCTATTACACATATAACCCTCCCCATAACCTCCTATTACACATATAACCATCCCTATATCCCTTCCTATTACACATATAACCCTCCCTATATCCCCTCCTATTACACATAAAACCCTCCCTATATCCCCTCCTATTACACATATAACCCTCCCTATATCCCCTCCTATTACACATATAACCCTCCCTATAACCCCTCCTATTACACATATAACCCTCCCTATATCCCCTCCTATTACACATATAACCCTCCCTATATCCCCTCCTATTACACATATAAGCCTCCCTATATCCCCTCCTATTACACATATAACCCTCCCTATATCCCTTCCTCTTACACATATAACCCTCCCTATATCCCCTCCTATTACACATATAACCCTCCCTATATCCCCTCCTATTACACATATAACCCTCCCTATATCCCCTCCTCTTACACATATAAGCCTCCCTATATCCCCTCCTATTACACATATAACCCTCCCTATATCCCCTCCTATTACACATATAACCCTCCCTATATCCCCTCCTATTACACATATAACCCTCCCTATATCCTCTCCTATTACACATATAACCCTCCCTATATCCCCTCCTATTACACATATAACCCTCCCTATATCCCCTCCTCTTACACATATAACCCTCCCTATATCCCCTCCTATTACACATATAACCTTCCCTATATCCCCTCCTATTACACATATAACCCTCCCTATATCCCCTCCTATTACACATATAACCCTCCCTATATCCCTTCCTATTACACATATAACCCTCCCTATATCCCCTCCTATTACACATATAATCCTCCCTATATCCCCTCCTCTTACACATATAAGCCTTCCTATATCCCCTCCTATTACACATATAACCCTCTCTATATCCCCTCCTCTTACACATATAACCCTCCCTATATCCCCTCCTATTACACATATAACCTTCCCTATAACCCCTCCTATTACACATATAACCCTCCCTATATCCCCTCCTATTACACATATAACCATCCCTATATCCCTTCCTATTACACATATAACCCTCCCTATATCCCCTCCTATTACACATATAACCCTCCCTATATCCCCTCCTCTTACACATATAAGCCTCCCTATATCCCCTCCTATTACACATATAACCCTCCCTATATCCTCTCCTATTACACATATAACCCTCCCTATATCCCCTCCTATTACACATATAACCCTCCCTATATCCCCTCATCTTACACATATAACCCTCCCTATAGCCCCTCCTATTACACATATAACCTTCCCTATAACCCCTCCTATTACACATATAACCCTCCCTATATCCCCTCCTATTACACATATAACCATCCCTATATCCCTTCCTATTTCACATATAACCCTCCCTATATCCCCTCCTATTACACATATAACCCTCCCTATATCCCCTCCTCTTACACATCTAACCCTCCCCATAACCTCCTATTACACATATAACCCTCCCTATATCCCCTCCTATTACACATATAACCCTCCCTATATCCCCTCCTATTACACATATAACCCTCCCCATAACTTTCTATTGCACATATAACCCTCTCTATATCCCCTCCTATTACACATATAACCCTCCCCATAACTTTCTATTGCACATATAACCCTCTCTATATCCCCTTCTATTACACATATAACCGTTCCTATATCCCCTCCTAGTACCCTATCACCCCACCATATAACCCCTCCTCTTACTCCGGATAGCCCTCTCTATATGCCCCCCGTATTACTCCATATAACGCTGCTGTTAATCACATGACTCCTCCATGTAACCCGTGTTTGTTGTGTTTATTGATTGGTTTGTCGTCCGTGGCAGGTGAATCACGTCAGTTTGGAGGACGTGATGCATGAAGACGCTGTGGCGGCTTTGAAGAATACATCTGATGTTGTTTACCTGAAAGTGGCCAAACCGACCAACGTTTATCTAAACGACTCCTACGCTCCCCCAGATATTACCACCTGTAACTATCAGCCTAACTCGCTATCTCTCATTTATTCATTCTCTCCTCCTACTCGTTATCTCCCTCTCTATTTCTCTCCTTTTCTCTCTCACACTCTCTCCCCTTCCCTTTATTTCTCTCCCTCTCTCTCTCATGGCGTCTCTCTATTTCTCTATTATTCTCCCTGTTTCTCTCCATTTTTCTCTCTCATGTTGTCGCTCTCTTTCTCTGTATCTATTTATCTCTGTCCTTTTCTCTTTTTATCTCCCTCCCTCTCATTCTCTATATTTCTCTCCCTTTCTTTTCCTTTCTCTCTATTTTTCTCCCTTTTTCTCTTAAATATTCTGTCTCTCTCTCTCTCTGTGTATCTCTTTATCTCTCTCCTTTGTCTTTCTATCTCTCTCCCTTTCTCATTCTCTCTCTATTTTCTATTTCGATCCCTTTCTGTGCCATTCTCGAGTCCTCCCCCTTTCTCTCTCGTTCTCCCTCTCTCTCATGTTCGGTGTATCTCTCTGCCTCTCTTGCTATTCCCCGTGGGTGCGTTGGGGTTTCTCTCTTGGTGCACCGATTAATCTAATTGCCCCTTTGATTTATCCCCAGCCTATTCCCAGCAGATGGACAGTGACCTCTGCCACCCAAGTTATTTGGGCCCTGAATACGCCTCAGTCATGACACCAACCTCCCCCCACCGATATTCCCCCATCCCCAAAGAACTCATGGGAGAGGAGGAGGTGCCCAGGTGAGTGTGAGGTGGGCTGAGGAGAGCGGGACGGTGGGCTTTTTCATTTCTGGGATGGCCCAGGTCTGTGTAGTCCCTGTTATTATTATATAGGGTTGTAGTTGGAGTGCTATGTCGCTTTGTCGCATTGCAGGGAGCCCCGCCGGGTTGTGATACACCGCGGCTCCACCGGGTTAGGGTTTAACATCGTAGGCGGCGAGGACGGAGAAGGAATCTTCATCTCGTTCATCCTCGCGGGAGGCCCGGCAGATCTGAGCGGAGCCCTGAGGAAAGGAGACCAGATCATGTCTGTGAGTAACACGAGACATGGCGTTCGCCGCCACCCCTGTGTTACAGGGTCACCGTACCCAAGGCTGGGTCCCCCTGTTTGAGGGCTGAGGAATCACCAGTCAGTCCCTCATACGGATCGCACTCAGCTATCCACGGATCATCCAGACCACCATTCGTAGTAAACCAAGAAGAACTCTCTTTATTACAAACACACAGAACTTATATACAATCTCAATGCAATGTGTACCGAACCCAACCCCCAATCCCATCACTCACATCCCATCACAAATCCCATCAGTATACAGGGGATGTATCAGGTGAGGGGATTACAGAATACAATGGGTTCCCCCACCTGTGTTATCCCCCCTGTAGTGCGGGTGCCGTCTGGGCAGACAGGGCTGTGTTGGCTGATTAAGAGCCCCAGCCAGATTATAGGATCGTCTCTTTGAAGGCTGGGGCTGAATCCACATCAGTCTCTGGGCCGGTTACACAATTAACACAATATAATATATTACCGGGTCACAGTATACAGAACCGGACACAAAAGTGCTCCGTGACCCGGCTAAACTTCATATGACATATGAGCCAGCTAGCCTGGCCCTGTCACACCCTGTAACAACACGCTGTGGTAACGAACTCATCAACGTCCGCAGGTCAACGGGGTGGACCTGAGAAACGCCACACACGAGCAGGCGGCCCTGGCCCTGAAGAACGCGGGGCAGACGGTTACTATCATCGCACAGTACAAGCCAGAAGGTACGTAGCGTTGCTTCCTTTGTGGATTTGACGTTAAGGGTGTGTGGCCCAGGGTAGATGGATCCCGGATGGAGCTAAACATCGCCCTCGTGTCCAGAGACTAAAAAACCTCGACACAAAGTCCCAAGAGCTCCCATAAATGGCCTCACATAATCGTTGCATGTCTCGTGTGAGACGCACAGCGCGTTGTTTTCCAAAAAGTGTGAACTGAGATCACCGTAATGTCTCCAGAGTACAGCAGGTTCGAAGCCAAGATCCACGATCTACGGGAACAGCTGATGAACAGCAGCCTGGGATCTGGGAGCGCATCCCTGCCGAACACCAACGGCAGCAAGAGGGGCTTCTACATCAGGTAAGCCGAGAGACCGCCAGGGGTGCGGGCAAAGAGAGGCCCGACAGATGGCCGGACCAAAGAGCTGACAAAAGAGAGAGCAACGAGTGGAGAACAGAAAAGGAGGATGATCCATAAGACTAGGAGAAGAAGGTCCATAGACAATGAGTGTGGCAATGGGTATTTTTGTCCCTTTCTCTGCCTCTTCCATACTAGCGTCCCCCGGAGAGGGTTCCTTTATTCCCGTTTCCTGTCTCTGTGGTGTACGCGGCTGCTTGTTCAGCCTCCATCTCTTGTCTCCACACGCAGAGCGCTTTTTGATTACGACAAGACGCGGGACTGCGGTTTCCTGAGCCAAGCCCTCAGCTTCAAGTTTGGGGACGTCCTTCACGTCATTGACGCGACCGATGAAGAATGGTGGCAGGCCCGGCGCGTCCAGCCCGAGGGGGAGGAGATCGGCTTCATCCCCAGCAAGAGAAGGTAACCCTTCCTGAATGTATAGCTACCCCGCTCGCCCGTGGCCCCGCGATCCGGCCAAACCCACCTCCGCCACGGAAGATAGCTGGGGCCACCGTGTAATGGGACCTGTCCCCTGTCACGTGCGTTAAAGTGCGCATGGTGGCTGGAGAGACTCCGTCTCAAACAAAAACAATGAAGGACGCGGTTCATTTACGAACAAAAAAAAATGATATCCAATTAAAGAGGTCCTTGCGTCCCCCACATCATCTCTGAGGGTCCCTAAACAAATGCGTGAGATCTTGCCCCAAAATATTTACCGCCTTCGTGTTCCCGAACAGCCGTTTCCATCTTTCTTTATTATTTCATTTTATTAAAGGAACCACAGTATTTTTTTTAGCTTTTTCTTTTAGATTCTTGGCCTCCTGTTAAGAAACATCTCGGGGTAATAATAATAAATTAGTATAAAAAATGATTTTATTTAATATAAAAATAATGATTTAATTTAGTTTAAAAAATTATTTTATTTAATATAAAAAAAAAATATTTAATTTAATATAAAGAAAAATATTTAATTTAGTCCAAAAAATGATTTTATTTAGTGTAAAAAATGATTTTATTTAATATAAAAAAATATATTTAATTTAATTTAAAAAATGATTTTATTTAATATAAAAAAAATTTTTTAATTTAGAGTAAAAAATGATTTTATTTAGTGTAAAAAATGATTTTATTTAGTGTAAAAAATGATTTTATTTAATATAAAAGTAATGATTTAATTTAGTTTAAAAAATGATTTTATTTATTTCTCGACCCTCTGCACAGCTTTTTTAACTTAGGAGTGCGAGCGGAGGCTCGGGGGTATCAGCGAGGCGGGTGGGCGATCGTTAATAACCCTGCACGTGTCGCCAGCTCCGCTCATGGCTCTGGTCTTTATGCTTTGTCTCCGCAGGGTAGAGAGGAGGGAGTGGTCCCGCTTGAAGGTAAAGGTGAGGAGGGTCGCTGGGTGTTTGGCTTCATTAGTTTGGTGTATATGGGAATTTCAGCATGTTAGTGTGTCGCCTGATATCTGGGGGGCCGCTCCTAGGATTTGGGGTCTCATAATATGCATGTCTGGGGCTATCGGGGGCCGTTTTTTAGGTTTTGGGGTCCCGGGGCTGAGATAATATGCATGTCGGGGGCTTCTATTGGGGGGCGTTCCTAGGACCCCTGATGTAATTGTGACATCACAATAATATTATGAGGCTGCTGCCTGGCGCGAGGCTCTCCTGTCACGGCCGCCCCAGTTCCGCACTGAGACCGCTGCAGTAAACAGGGGTCTCTGTGACATGGCACTCACCAAGGGCCGGCCCGGACGGCTCCTCTGGGTGTAACATGCATGTTATCTGACAGGTATGCAATG
The DNA here is from genome assembly GCA_029215755.1 of Spea hammondii. NCBI lineage: Eukaryota > Metazoa > Chordata > Amphibia > Anura > Pelobatidae > Spea > Spea hammondii. Next base: position 973,662 of record JARDYJ010000031.1, on the reverse strand, counting down.
ATTTTGGGGTTCACATCATGGAGAGATGGAGCCCAGATCTCGCCCCAGCGCTGTCTGTCTGTCTGTCTCACTAAAACTCTGTCCATCTGTCTCCCTCTCACTTACTTTCTATCTCTTCCCTCTGCTGCGTAGGATCGAGGCAGCACAGCAGGGTCTCAGAGTATGTATATTCATTATATATCCCACTACACCCCTCCCCCGCCTGCTGCTTCAATATACAGCTCAACAGCTCCCTCTGCTATTCCTGCATCTCCATCCTGCCCCGCAGCCCTGCACACGCAGCTCTGTCACTGCCCCTCCATCCTGCCCCGCAGCCCTCTCTGCTATTCCTATACTAACCCCCCACACACAGCTCTGTCACTGCCCCTCCATCCTGCCCCGCAGCCCTCTCTGCTATTCCTATACTAACCCCCCACACACAGCTCTGTCACTGCCCCTCCATCCTGCCCCGCACCCCTCTCTGCTATTCCTATACTAACCCCGCACACACAGCTCTGTCACTGCCCCTCCATCCTGCCCCGCAGCCCTCTCTGCTATTCCTATACTAACCCCCCCACAGACAGCTCTGTCACTGCCCCTCCATCCTGCCCCGCAGCCCTCTCTGCTATTCCTATACTAACCCCGCACACACAGCTCTGTCACTGCCCCTCCATCCTGCCCTGCAGCCCTCTCTGGTATTCCTATACTAACCCCCCACACACACAGCTCTGTCACTGCCCCTCCATCCTGCCCCGCAGCCCTCTCTGCTATTCCTATACTAACCCCCCCACACACAGCTCTGTCACTGCCCCTCCATCCTGCCCCGCAGCCCTCTCTGCTATTCCTATACTAACCCCGCACACACACAGCTCTGTCACTGCCCCTCCATCCTGCCCCGCACCCCTCTCTGCTATTCCTATACTAACCCCGCACACACACACAGCTCTGTCACTGCCCCTCCATCCTGCCCCGCAGCCCTCTCTGCTATTCCTATACTAACCCCCCACACACAGCTCTGTCACTGCCCCTCCATCCTGCCCCGCAGCCCTCTCTGCTATTCCTATACTAACCCCGCACACACACACAGCTCTGTCACTGCCCCTCCATCCTGCCCCGCAGCCCTCTCTGCTATTCCTATACTAACCCCCCCCACACACAGCTCTGTCACTGCCCCTCCATCCTGCCCCGCAGCCCTCTCTGCTATTCCTATACTAACCCCGCACACACAGCTCTGTCACTGCCCCTCCATCCTGCTCCGCAGCCCTCTCTGCTATTCCTATACTAACCCCCCCCACACACAGCTCTGTCACTGCCCCTCCATCCTGCCCCGCAGCCCTCTCTGCTATTCCTATACTAACCCCGCACACACAGCTCTGTCACTGCCCCTCCATCCTGCCCCGCAGCCCTCTCTGCTATTCCTATACTAACCCCCCACACACACAGCTCTGTCACTGCCCCTCCATCCTGCCCCGCAGCCGTCTCTGCTATTCCTATACTAACTATAATATGAGGTCATGTAAATATAAATGCTGTTGGTGCGCTGCAGGCCCCCTGCCGCCGCGTTTAAAAGGAGCAGTTGGGCTGATTGATTGGCATATTATACTCGGAAGCTTTCAGGGCCCGGACAGGACTTATGACAAATGTAGGCAGGGCTATGTCATTTGTGGGTGGGGCTAGTCAGGTACATGGGCGTGACAAGCCCAAAACACCTTAAATTGTCTGGTAGTAGGTGGGGAACTGGGCGGGGAGATACCTGAGAGCTTTCAGGTCTTTTATTGGCCCCCCAGGCAGGTTGTACCCCAGAAAGCTGGGCACGCTGAGTATTGTGACCAATCAGAAGCCATCCAGATGGGAGGAGTGGTCCTGGCTGCCTACTCCATGCCATGTCCCTGCATTAACTCATCTCACTGATTTATCTTTACATTATACAGGGGGCCGGTCATTGATTTATCTATACATTATACAGGGAATCTCACTGATTTATCTATACATTATACAGGGGGCCGGTCACTGCTTTATCTATACATTATACATGGAATCTCACTGATTTATCTATACATTATACAGAGGCCGGTCACTGATTTATCTATACATTATACAGGGGCCGGTCACTGATTTATCTATACATTATACAGGTGGCAAGTCACTGATTTATCTATACATTATACAGGGGCCGGTCACTGATTTATCTATACATTATACAGGGGGCCAGTCACTGATTTATCTATACATTATACAGGGGGCCGGTCACTGATTTATCTATACATTATACAGGGGGCCGGTCACTGATTTATCTATACATTATACAGGGGCCGTCACTGATTTATCTATACATTATACAGGTGGCCAGTCACTGATTTATCTATACATTATACAGGGAATCTCACTGATTTATCTATACATTATACAGAGGCCGGTCACTGATTTATCTATACATTATACAGGGGCCGTCACTGATTTATCTATACATTATACAGGGGCCGTCACTGATTTATCTATACATTATACAGGGGCCGGCTCACTGATTTATCTATACATTATACAGGGCCGGTCATTGATTTATCTATACATTATACAGGGGCCGGTCACTGATTTATCTATACATTATACAGGGGCCGGTCACTGATTTATCTATACATTATACAGGGGACGGTCACTGATTTATCTATACTTTATACAGGGGGCCGGTCACGGATTTATCTATACGTTATACAGGGTCAGGGTGTTTTAGTTATGTGAATGAACGGATTAAAGAAAGGAATAAAAGGTTTTATAATAATTTGATTATTTCAGGTCGTCCCCGGGATCCATAATTCACATTTTTGATGTCAGCTTTTATTTTTTACAGGTCGGGAAGAGACAGTTCTGAGCTACGAGACTGTTGTGCATATGGAAGGTGACTGTCTGTATATCTGCCTAAGGTTCTGTCTGTCTATCCATCCCGCTGTCTGTCTCTCTTTCCATATCTGCCTCTCCAACTCTCTCTCCATGTCTGTTTCTCTCTATGTCTGTCTCTCCAACTCTCTCTCTCTATGTCTCTCTTCAAGGCTGTCTCTCTTGCCTTGTCTATCTCTCTAATTTTCTCTTCATGTCTGTCTCTCTCTCTATGTCTATTTCTCTAACTCTCTGTCTGTCTGTCTAACTCTCTCTCTCTCTCTCTATGTCTCTTTCTATGTCTGTCTCTCTAACTCTCTATGTCTTTCTGTCTCTCTCCATGTCTGTCTCTTTATCTATAATGTCTTTTGCATCAATAGCCCCTGTTACTTTGCTCCCCGGGGTCTCTGTGGCTTTGTTGCCCTTGCTGGGGGTAATTCTGGAATCTTTCGGGACGTTATCATCGCTGCCGTCTCGTAATCATCCTCTCTTTTCTGCTTTTAGTGCACTATGCTCGGCCAATCATAATCCTCGGCCCTGGGAAGGACAGGGTTAACGATGATCTTCTCTCTGAGTTTCCCGACAAGTTTGGCTCCTGTGTACCCCGTGAGTAGAAACCCCCAAATGTAGCCCAATCCCGAGCGTCCAGAAAGATTGTGGGGGGACGGGGGGCTTCGCTGGATAATCGGGGGTCCGATCTTCTCAACAATCCGAGTGACCCGCGGGCGAGAGCGCTCTTCGTGGGGAGGGCAAGGGGCCAGTGGGAGACGGTTCGGCAGCGAGAGGCAGTCCGGCGGTGAGAGGCGGTCCGGCAGATGGAACTCCGACGGCTGGGGAGAGCTGCCGGCTATTTGGACCAGATGCCCGGTGGTCTGGACCAGATGCCCGGTGGTCCTCCATCTCGGCCCTCGATACCGGCAGGGGGGGTTACATTGGCGGTGAATTTGCCGGGTTTCAGGATGATGTTTTTGGGCTCGCCCCACAGATACGACCCGACCCAAGCGCGACTACGAGGTGGACGGGAGGGATTATCACTTCGTGTCGTCCAGGGAGAAGATGGAGAAGGACATCCAAGCCCATAAATTCATCGAAGCCGGACAATACAACGGACATTTATACGGGACGAGCGTGCAGAGCGTGAGAGAAGTGGCCGAACAGGTGAGCCTCGTCGCGCATCATGTAACGACTCGGACCCTTAATCACATTCAGGAGCCATATGCATTATGCCACTTCTGCTGGGTGGCGCCAAATCTTTGCCTCTAGACCCCCAGGGACGCTACTCAATGTTGTATTAACACTTCTGCTGCCAGAGCCCAGAAGAGTGTCTCTGTTAACCCTTGCTCTGCTGGGGACGCAGACGTTTTAGCTCTCGTCGGACAGTCGGCATTAACGCTGTCTATCCCAGGCCTGCTGTGTCATGTCTCTCTTTCCTGCGGTCTCTCTGTCCAGGGCAAGCATTGTATCCTCGACGTCTCTGCCAACGCCGTGAGACGCTTACAAGCTGCGCAGTTGCAGCCTATCGCCATTTTTATACGTCCCAAGTCTCTGGAAAATATCCTGTGAGTATGTTCAGCCACGGCTATCACTTTGTCTCGCCGCCCCCCCGCGTGTCTCTCCCGTCCACTGGCCCCGTCTGTGTTTTTTCCTATCTCTTACGGCCATATTTTCCCTGCAGCCAACGCGGGGTCTCCTCCATCTCCCCCCTCGGTGCGGTTCTCGGCGTCTCTGCCGATGCTGCCCCCGCATGTAGTCTCTGGGTTTGGACGATGCCCGTTGGATGCAGATACTGGGTAGCGGGGGGTGTAGTCGGTTCAGGGCGGCAGATCCGTGGGGACGTAATTAGTGGACGCGCATGTTCACTGCTGGTCTCTAAACGATGCTGAACGTTTACATTTCTTCCCACAGAGAAATTAATAAGCGTCTGACGGAGGAGCAGGCCAGAAAAACGTACGAGAGAGCGACCAAACTGGAGCAGGACTTTACAGAGTGCTTCTCAGGTGAGTGATGGCTCTGTGTATAGCGACAGTTGTGTGTACGGGGGCAGGCGGCAGTGTGTGTACGGCGGCAGACGGCAGAGTGTGTAGTGGCGGCAGGCGGCTGTGCGTAGCGGAGGCAGGCGGCAGTGTGTGGTGGCAGAAGGCAGCTGTGTGTAGCAGCGGCACAGTGTGTAGTGGTGGCAGACGGCTGTGTGTGGTGGCAGAAGGCATCTGTGTGTAGTGGCGGCAGGCGGCTATGTGTGGTGGCGGCAGACGGCTGTGTGTAGTGGGGGCAGGCGGCTGTGTGTAGCGGCGGCAGGCGGCTGTGTGTCGTGGCAGGTGGCTGTGTGTAGCGGCGGCAGACGGCGTCTGTGTGTAGCGGCAGAAGGCGTCTGTGTGTAGTGGTGGCAGACGGCTGTGTGTAGTGGTGGAAGACGGCTGTGTGCAGTGGGGGCAGACGGCTGTGTGTAGCGGCGGCAGGCGGCTGTGTGTAGCGGCGGCAGGCGGCTGTATGTAGTGGTGGCAGACGGCTGTGTGTAGCGGCGGCAGGCGGCTGTGTGTGGTGGCAGAAGGCATCTGTGTGTAGTGGTGGCAGACGGCTGTCTGTAGTGGGGGCAGACGGCTGTGTGTGGTGGCAGAAGGCGGCTGTGTGTGGTGGCAGAAGGCGTCTGTGTGTAGTGGTGGCAGGCGGCGGCAGGCGGCTGTGTGTAGCGGCGGCAGGTGGCTGTGTGTGTTAGTGCTGACTACATCTTCTCTCTTGTTCCTCCCCGGTTGACGCTCTCTTCTCCAGCCGTGGTTGAGGGAGAAAGCTTTGAAGAAGTCTATCATAAAGTCAAAGGAATTATCGAGGATCTGTCAGGACCCTACATCTGGGTTCCTTCCAGAGAGAGACTTTAAAAATCTGGCACTTCCCCCCATCCATCACATCGCAGCATCTGCCCTTCCCCTGGGGAGCTTTGGACTGGAGGCAATAAGGCACACATCTCCCCGGTGCCTTATTACTTCTCACGGGAGCGGAGGAGCCATTGGCACAGAGGATTGTCGAACACTGGCTCGGCTCTTGCGTGTGTTGGCGTAGACCGATCTGCACGCACACACATATCAGAATTCGGCTCTAATTTTGTAACCCAGTTCCTCAGAGGAGTGGTCTCCTATTGCCCCACCCCTGCTGTATGCAGAGGGTGTGTCTTTCTGCAGCCCCACCCAATGCAATGGGTTGGCTCTGGTGTATAAAAAGACATTTAGTCCTGTTTTTTATCTCGCTGTCTGCGTTTATCTTGTGCATGCGTCTTTCAGTGGACATGGGGAGGGATTGATGGACAGAAGCTCATTATCCCCCCCCACACACAAATGCCCTGCGAGAAAGTGGCAGAATTGGCAAGAACCACCCTGTGGACGGCATCGTTGGATGGTTAAGAGCTTATTCATATCTTCCATTTCTCTCCAGAAACAGACTACAATCAACACAGCAATGTTCTGCAGATAACTGGGAATGGAGCGATGCTCTGCAGACTTCAGAGAATGCTGCAATGTTCTGCAGATAACTGGGAATGGAGCGATGCTCTGCAGACGTCAGAGAATGCTGCAATGTTCTGCAGATAACTGGGAATGGAGCGATGCTCTGCAGACTTCAGAGAATGCTGCAATGTTCTGCAGATAACTGGGAATGGAGCGATGCTCTGCAGACGTCAGAGAATGCTGCAATGTTCTGCAGATAACTGGGAATGGAGCGATGCTCTGCAGACGTCAGAGAATGCTGCAATGTTCTGCAGATAACTGGGAATGGGGCGATGCTCTGCAGACTTCAGAGAATGCTGCAATGTTCTGCAGATAACTGGGAATGGAGCGATGCTCTGCAGACTTCAGAGAATGCTGCAATGTTCTGCAGATAACTGGGAATGGGGCGATGCTCTGCAGACTTCGGAGAATGCTGCAATGTTCTGCAGATAACTGGGAATGGGGCGATGCTCTGCAGACTTCGGAGAATGCTGCAATGTTCTGAAAACAGAGCATGTGCGGGGCTCACAGAAAGCTGTACTGTTTTCTAGACTTCTTTCAATAGGACTTCTGGGAATTGTGCTCTGCAGGGTTCTGAGGACAATGCAATGTTCTGCAGGGTTCCCGGGGACAATGCAATGTTCTGCAAGGTTCTGAGAACTGCGAAATGTTCTGCAAGGTTCTGGGAACAGTGCAATGTTCTGCAAGGCTCTGAGAAATGTGCAATGTTCTGCAGGGTTCAGGGTTCTGGGGACAATGCAATATTTTGCAAGGTTCTGGGAATTGTGTAATGTTCTGCTGGTTCTGGGGACTGTGCAATGTTCTGCAGGGTTCAGGGTTCTGGGGACAATGCAATATTTTGCAAGGTTCTGGGAATTGTGTAATGTTCTGCTGGTTCTGGGGACTGTGCAATGTTCTGCAGGGTTCAGGGTTCTGGGGACAATGCAATATTTTGCAAGGTTCTGGGAATTGTGTAATGTTCTGCTGGTTCTGGGGACTGTGCAATGTTCTGCAGGGTTCTGGGAGAGGATTATGGTTTCTCACCTTAACCCTTTCAGGTCCAATAAAGCATTACAATGCCCACCTCTGCGGCACCTAAAAATCCAAGCGATGCAGGGGAGGCTTTGTAGACACAGCGGCGGGCGGGTTCAAGACGCGATGCGCTGCGGCTGTGAACACGTGCGACGGATGTGACAGTAATAAAAAACAAAACAAAAGCTATTTTATGTGGATAAATAAAATGTTATATATTTAACCTTCGTCTCTCATTGTCTCCACTACTTTCACAGAAGTGATGTGCACAGAAAGTGCCATAACCCCCTGGCAGAGAGCGGCCCCCTATCTGCATAACCCCCCCGGCAGAGAGTGGCCCCCTATCCACACAACCCCCAGCAGAGAGCGACCCCCTTAACTCATAACCCCCCAGCTGGGCCCGTGTATAATGTATAGATAAATCAGTGACCGGCCCCCTGTATAATGTATAGATAAATCACCTTTCTAGTCTTGCAATAGTATAGTTCGCATAGGCTCACAGTTCTTCCACTGAACCACCAATGCATTTGCGACACCGAGCTTGAAAACACGACAAGCGGTTGATGGGGAATCAATAAGTGAGTTGATTATACGTGTAGCTGTTAAAAAAAATGCGTGCCCTGTGTGAGGATCGTACTCACGACATTCAGATTATGAGACTGATACGCTACCTACTGCGCTAACAAGGCAAATTCTTCCAGGGTTCTGTTGTTTAAGCTTTTCATACGTAATGCATTGCAACATAGCAAAGAAGAATTTCCTTCAGAATGGGTAAAACGCACCTCGCTTTTCCGGAGACCTGACTTACCAATGCTCTGAAAAAGAAGCTTGCACTGGCCAGGAATCGAACCCGGGTCTCCCGCGTGGGAGGCGAGAATTCTACCACTGAACCACCAATGCAGCTGTAACACGAGACTTGGAAATCCATAGGGATTCCAGTGGTCCGACAGAAAATGATGGAAGCGGTGGTTGGGAGATCAATTAGTTAGTCCTAGATGTAATGTAAGTTCACATGGACAAAGAGTGAGCCAACAGCAGTGCATTCATCTTGACGAGGTGGCCGAGTGGTTAAGGCGATGGACTGCTAATCCATTGTGCTCTGCACGCGTGGGTTCGAATCCCATCCTCGTCGCTTGCTTTTCTCCTCTTTATGGCTTCTGTTGCTAAAGTTCTTGTCACATTCCAGATAATGCATTTCTGGGGAACCTCCCTGGATGGGCTACATGAAGGTCTCTCTGTGTTAATAGGCAGGGGTTGGGGTTGGGGCAAACATCACTCCCCTGCCTGATGAAAATGTAAACTAACCCGGGGAAGCATTATTAAAGAGTATTCTTGACAGCTTCCCAGTCCAGAGAGGGGAGGGAAGGGAGGACAGCAGTTACATCGGGATGTCTTTGGAGCAGAGCCCGCTTTATCTAGTGTTTGGGTATGTCGATTGTGTGACAGGGCCAGGCTAGCTGGCTCATGTGTCATATGAAGTTTAGCCGGGTCACGGAGCACTTTTGTGTCCGGTTCCGTATCCCGTGACCCGGTAATATATTATATTGTGTTTATTGTGTAACCGGCCCAGAGACTGATGTGGATTCAGCCCCAGCCTTCAAAGAGACGATCCTATAATCTGGCTGGGGCTCTTAATCAGACAACACAGCCCTGTCTGCCCAGACGGCACCCGCACTACAGGGGGGATAACACAGGTGGGGGAACCCATTGTATTCTGTAATCCCCTCACCTGATACATCCCCTGTATACTGATGGGATTTGTGATGGGATGTGAGTGATGGGATTGGGGGTTGGGTTCGGTACACATTGCATTGAGAATGTATATAAGTTCTGTGTGTTTGTAATAAAGAGAGTTCTTCTTGGTTTACTACGAATGGTGGTCTGGATGATCCGTAGATAGCTGAGTGCTATCCATATGAGGGACTGACTGGTGATTCCTCAGCCCTCAAACAGGGGTACCCAGCCTTGAGTACGGTGACCCTGTAACATTGGTTGGCAGCGGTGGGAAGAATCCCACGACTTGGGTGAAATCCAAACCACCAACTGGGATTGCAGACGAGAGACACCGAGAGAGCTCCTGGAGGTTTGTAGCAAAGAAAAGGCTACTCTGATTGCGGACTGCAGAGAGATGGACCGGCACCAGGATGGCCCAGAGGAGAGCCTCGGACTGAGTGCTCTACAAAAGAACATTCTATGGCACCTATCCCTGTACCCAGGAGGGGCTACATCGGAGCAAGTGACGGCGGTGATTAAAATGTGTCACCAGGAACTGAGCCAGAGTGGGTCTGTATCTCCCAGACTAGGGGAACAGACCACCAAAATATCATACCAGGATATCCAACCCTTCTGAGAACCAGAGGGTGAGACAGACCGGGTTACAGCCGAGGTGTGTGAGCTGGAACACCAGCAGAGGCAGTTAGAGTCTGCGCCTGCAGACTGGAGGGATGATTTCTCCCATCCCCACTTTGAAACGTACTGGGCACAGTACTGGACAATGTGGGATATACGAGTTCCACTCCTGGGGGAGAACCCGTTGCCGGAGTGGGAAGACGAATTGAGGGATCTCATATATGCAGAGCTCGACCTCCAGAGCCGCTACCAGGGATTCTCCCAGCAGTTAGCAGGTGAAGACCACAGCGACCCTCTGATGCTGTATAGCCCCGTCGACCCAGGACTGATATATGATGCCTTCCAATTTGACTCGTCCTTCGGAAGCCCGTGCCAGTACCGCAGGGATACAATCTGGGACAACCGTGCAGAAGTCCTGGTTTATGCTATTCCCCCCGAGCTGGAGGCTGTTATGGATTGCCTGGTCCAAGAGGAATGGCAGCTCGAGAGGGACTATAAAGAATTGCTGCGGAGAGTGGAGCTCCAGGAGTTACAAGGAGACTGGGAGCATGGTACTACAACTTGCGGGAGTGGGACCGAGGTCCTCTTCACCTACTCCATTGCCCCTGTCCTGGCGAGAAGAACCGAGGTCCTCACCAGCAAAAAGAAGCGGAGGAGGAAGCCAAAAGCTCCGACCCATGTCCCCACCAACAACCCTGGCTGCTCTACCACGGCAGAAGAGATGACTGTCCCCACCGCCCGAGTAAGTGGCACATTCCCCCTCACCAAACCCCTATCTATGCCCGTAGAAGCCAGTGCCCCAGACTGTCCCCCTGATTGCCCGAGTGTCCTGGAAGAAGCCCGGGTCACTGCCCCAGAGGTTCCCTATGAAGTCCCCGGTGACCCGGTAGAGGCACCGTTCCCCGACCTAGCGAGGACGCCAGAGGGGCTGCCGAGTTCCCTGGGTCCTCTCAGTAGCCTGGCGCAGGCCCTGGCTCCTATCCCTGTGTTCTCCGAAGTGATCCCTGGTTCCCCAAGTGTCCTGGTAGAAGCCCAGGTCACTGTCCCAGAGTGTTCCTCTGACTCTCCCCGTGCCCAGGCAGAGGCACCTGTCCCAGAGAGGAAGATCGAGGGTCTGCTTAACCCTCCCGGTGGTCCACTATTGGCACCTGTCCCTGCCCCGGAGTATTCCCCTGGGTCCCCTGAGTACCCCGCAGAGCTGCTTAGCTCGCCCAATAACCCTGTAAGGGCACCTGTTCCTGTCCCAGAGTGTCCCCTAGGTCACTCCAGTGTCCCGGTAGAGGCCCCTCTTACTACCTCTACGTGTTTCCCTGGTTCCCCGAGTGCCCCGGCCCGATCAGCAGGGTTTTCCTTCCATGCAACCACCCTGGCCTGGCAGCTGCCCCAGACTCAGTTCCCAAGACTAGGGAGCAAGAGTCTCCACGTGCCCCTGTTACCCCGGTGAGGGGGATAGCCATGTGCCCCCGGCTGAGCTGGGACCGTCCTCCAATTCACAGAGGACTACTGACTATCCTTTTGGGCAACCAGGGCCCTGGCCCACCTTCAATGGATGATTCTGACAAAGGGGGCCATGAACTAAGGCCTGCACCATTGAACTTTATCCACTCGGACAGCCTGCAGCAGACCCGTGAGGATCTGCCTGGTCTGCCGGACCGTTGGTCAAGGGGGAGATCTGTGACAGGGCCAGGCTAGCTGGCTCATATGTCATATGAAGTTTAGCCGGGTCACGGAGCACTTTTGTGTCCGGTTCCGTATCCCGTGACCCGGTAATATATTATATTGTGTTTATTGTGTAACCGGCCCAGAGACTGATGTGGATTCAGCCCCAGCCTTCAAAGAGACGATCCTATAATCTGGCTGGGGCTCTTAATCAGCCAACACAGCCCTGTCTGCCCAGACGGCACCCGCACTACAGGGGGGATAACACAGGTGGGGGAACCCATTGTATTCTGTAATCCCCTCACCTGATACATCCCCTGTATACTGATGGGATTTGTGATGGGATGTGGCTGATGGGATTGGGGGTTGAGTTCGGTACACATTGCATTGAGATTGTATATAAGTTCTGTGTGTTTGTAATAAAGAGAGTTCTTCTTGGTTTACTACGAATGGTGGTCTGGATGATCCGTAGATAGCTGAGTGCGATCCGTATGAGGGACTGACCGGTGATTCCTCAGCCCTCAAACAGGGGGACCCAGCCTTGGGTACGGTGACCCTGTAACAGATTGTCTGACAGTTGTAGTTTTGTCATCACCCTTACTGTGAGAAGCACTGAGTGAATTGGTGATACATGAAAAAAGACCACAACAACGGTATATAGATATATACTATAATATAATATATATGCTTTTTATAATGGGAGACAAGAGGACATCTTTGAAGGGGCGATAGGAGCACACCAATGGAAAAAGAGAGGTTAAAAGATTGCTAAGGGGATAGGGTCAAAAGGGTAGGTGGTGATCAGACAAGAGGACATTAGCAGCTGAGAGGGGTGGCCCAACATCACTCCCCTATGCTCAGATGTTATTCCTGCTCCAGTATCACCACTTTATACAATAAAATGCTTATCTTTGTCTTTTCTCTTTTTTCTTCATTGAAAGCATGAATGAAGTAGCGTCCAGTTTCGGTACCTCTTTCACAAATAAAACAAGAGACACTTCTTTATTTCAAAATTTTATTAACGTCAGAATGGAATTATTTGTCCGCGGTGCGGACTTAAACACCTCAGCACCGCGACACTCAACCTTTATTAATATGTCATAAAGTGTCAAATATTATAAACACAACAAATTTGACACAACATATATCAATAATTATTGTCAAAACGAAAGACAACATAACCAATTGTAACCATTAATAACCAAATTAATAGCCTGCTGGTATGGGCGTGCCCACCTGTATCTCTGCTGGAACTGCCGGCGTCCCCTAGCGCGGCAGTCACATGACCTTACGATTCACAGAGGCGCATGCCCCTGGAGTGTCCTGCACTTACACCTCTGTGCACCACAAGTAACCATACCTAGATGGTTAACTCCTGCACCGTACCAGCTTAACCAAACCAGAGTACCCGGCAGAGCCAAAAATTAGGGGAGGGATGGGCGGGAAAAATCTCTTTGAAAATAATTGCCCCTATAGGCCACGACCCTTCCTTATATATCCCCCAGGGAGGGTAATTACCCCCTCCCCTCTGGCCCTGCACGTGCCTCCAAACTTAACTCCTTCCGTGCTAAAATTTCCGCTTAGTCATGCCTTAACCCCTTAAACCGGCTTGACCATGGGTACCTCGTCCGCACTACATTCATGGGGCCCCTCTGTCCAATTCTTTCCCTCCGGGGCTGTTCTTGAATGAAGTAGCGTCCAGTTTCGGTACCTCTTTCACAAATAAAACAAGAGACACTTCTTTATTTCAAAATTTTATTAACGTCAGAATGGAATTATTTGTCCGCGGTGCGGACTTAAACACTTCAGCACCGCGACACTCAACCTTTATTAATATGTCATAAAGTGTCAAATATTATAAACACAACAAATTTGACACAACATATATCAATAATTATTGTCAAAACGAAAGACAACATAACCAATTGTAACCATTAATAACCAAATTAATAGCCTGCTGGTATGGGCGTGGCCACCTGTATCTCTGCTGGAACTGCCGGCGTCCCCTAGCGCGGCAGTCACATGACCTTACGATTCACAGAGGCGCATGCCCCTGGAGTGTCCTGCACTTACACCTCTGTGCACCACAAGTAACCATACCTAGATGGTTAACTCCTGCACCGTACCAGCTTAACCAAACCAGAGTACCCGGCCAAGGCCGGAGAACGCGACCCCTTGCGCTTCACCGGCTCCCCAACACAGCCTCGGCCCTCTCTAAACCGGACCGAACGTCCAGCAGCCAAATGTCCAGACCAATGTCGGACAAATGAACACCGTCATCACGGAACAACCCCGCAACGTCACCCACCAAGTCCCTATGCCTAACCACTATGCCACCCCGAAAAGCCACAAAACGCGAAACCGACCTATTAACCAGCTTGCGTGCCCGTTCAATACCGGCCAACGAGTTGGCACCACGCCAACGCAAACGGCACACTATCTCAGACCAAACGAACACCGTCTCCGGGTAAGCGGCCCAAAGCTGAAGCAGGTCTGCCTTAATATCAGCTATCAGCGCCCGGATAGGAACCGAACACAAATCATTCCCACCGACATGCAGGAGCAGGATCCGGGGCACCCCATGGATCTGAACGTGGCGAGACACCTCTCGGGACACACGATCCCAACGCATACCTCGGAAACCGAGCCAGCGGACCGTCAACTGCGCAGGATCAAGACCCAGCTGTCTCCCATTCGGACGCACAGCAGCCCGACGCGCCGCCCAGAAGACATAGGAGTGCCCCAGGATCCAAACTGCTCCTAAAAAACAAACAAAGAAAAACAAACGTCAAGAAAACAACCGTCACAGCAAATGAGGACGAACATACGACAGAAAACGGCTAGACTCCCACCTGCCCAACCTCATAATCACCTCCTGACGCAACCCCCACCGCGCAGCTTCCGTAGCCGCCCCAATCCGGAAGGAATGGGACCCATACTCATCAGCCGACAAACCGAGGTACGCCAGGGCCCGCTTAAACAAGGCAATGAACTGAAACCGGGACAGATGGGAACCGTCCATATGCACCAGCAAAGGCCCCCCAACCTGAGGCCGAACTGCAAGATAAGCCGCCATACAGTCATGCGGGCAAACCGAAGAACCGGGAAGAGACTGCAAAACAATAAAACGACCCCTGCCCTCCTGATCCGTCTTGGACCTCCGAAGACCCAACCGGACCCCCCCACCGGACAGCAAAACATCATCGAACAGCAGGCCACCAGGGACAGACTTGCTGGGACTCACAAGCTCACCAATACGGAAGGCACCAAAAAAGGCGAGGACAAACGCCAGCCGAAACAACAAGAACTCCTCCCGCGACACACAAGCCCCGTCTAGAAACGCCACCAAATCCAACAGCAGAGGGTAGGAAACCGGCCTCCTAGAATCACGCCTAGCAGCACCCCGCCGATACCCCCGCAGAGCCTGACGGACCATAAAGGTTTTAGTGAAATCAGGCTCACCCCCAGCCTTAAAATGAAAAGCAAGAGCAGCCATCCGGCGACCCAAACCCGCAACAGACACCCCACTACTAAACCAATAACCCACCAGCCACAACAGGCACTCCGCCCTACTAAGACCCTGTTCCAAGGCGGACGCCTCGGCCCAAAAAGCAGTCCATTCACCCCAAACCTGATCGTAAAAACCACGAGTAGCAGGGACCAGAGAACGTTGCAGAAGGACCTCTACTCCAGCTCGCCCAGACTCCACATCCAAGCCAGAAAATCCGTGCCCACCTTGTCCGCCCCGGGCGCCAAAGCGAAGAATCGGTCCCACTGCAAACGAGAAAGGGAGTCAGCTATACAATTGTCAATACCAGGAACATGAGAAGCCCTAAGGCACATATTAAGCTGAAGACAACGCAACACCAAGCGCCGCAACAAGCGCAACACGGGAACCGAAGAGGAGGTGAGATTAGAAATCGCCTGAACCACGGCAAGGTTGTCACACCAAAAACGAACCTGGCGATTAGCGAGACGATCACCCCACACCTCCACCGCCACCAAAATGGGAAACAACTCCAGGAAAGTCAAATTCTTAGTCAAACCCGCACGAGCCCAGCCGGCCGGCCAGCTCCCCACACACCAACTACCCCCAAAATAAGCACCGAACCCCACCGCACCCGCGGCATCCGTCCACAACTCCAGGTCCACATTAGTGACCGGCTCCTCCATCCTCCGACCATTATAATCACGCAGAAACAAATCCCACACCTCAAGGTCCTCCTTCAGGGATCTCGTAAGCCGCACAAAATGATGTGGGGCCGATACACCAGCAGTCGCCAAAGACAAACGCCTCGAAAAAACCCTGCCCATCGGCATAACCCGAGACGCAAAATTCAATTTCCCCAACAAGGACTGTAATTGCCTCAAAGTGACCTTGTGCAGCCGCCGAAAACTCGCAACCAAAAAACGAAGCTCAACCACTTTCGCCTCAGGGAGCCGATAAGACATGTCCCCCGAATCAATTTCAATACCCAAGAAACACAAGGAACTACACGGCCCCTCAGTCTTATCAGGTGCCAACGGGACACCAAAAAGACGTACCACCTGTTGCATCGTGGCCAACAAAACCGCACACTGAGAAGAACCCGCCGGACCCACACACAAAAAATCGTCCAAATAATGAATAATAGAAGGGAGACCCGCAACCTCCCGAACCACCCACTCCAAGAACGTACTAAACGTCTCAAAGTACGAGCAAGAAATGGAGCAACCCATCGGGAGGCACCTGTCAACAAAAAACCCATCACCCCAAAAACACCCCAACAAATGAAAACTTTCCGGATGAACAGGAAGGAGACGGAAGGCAGCCTCAATATCAACCTTTGCCAACAACGCCCCCCTACCAGACACCCTCACCCAATGCGCCGCCCTATCAAAAGACGCATACGAGACCGTACACAGAGCCGGGTCAATACCATCATTCACCGACTGCCCTTTCGGATACGACAAATGATGGATCAACCGGAACTTGTTTGGTTCTTTTTTGGGGACCAGGCCCAACGGGGACACCCGCAAATCAGGGATAGGGGGGGAAGGAAACGGACCCGCCATCCTGCCCAAACGCACCTCTTTCAACAACTTGTCAGAAACAACAGACGGATTGGCAAGCGCCGATTTAAGGTTACGCGACCGAGCAGATAAACCCTCAACCTTAGACGGAATGCGAAAACCCTCACGAAAACCCTCCTCCAGCAACCGGGCAGCATCCCGATCGGGATATTTAATCAGCCACGGCAGCATCATCTCCAGCCGCACCGGAGTCTCCCCTTTTGCCAGCACTGGCCCTACCCCCTTTCTGCCGCTTGAGGCACTTAGTAAGCGGGTGTGCGCCACTACAGCCGGAGCACTCATGCTTAAAGCGACACAACGTGCCCCACTTGCACTGCCCCTCATTAAACTTCCAGCAGTATCCTTTCTGTTGCCCAGCCGACACCCCTGAACCGGAAGTGCCGGCTCCCGTCTGAAAAGGCTGAGACCCAGGACGACCCGGCGTCATAACGCGCAGCCACAGTGCTATATCTTTATGGTCCCAACGGACCCCAGGACGCACCGCCATGCGCTGCCGGAACTGCTCATCATACCGCAGCCACGCCTGCCCACCATAAACCCGATACGCTTCCCCAATCGAGTCAAGGTAGCAAAATAACCCCGAACAATGCTCAGGCGCCTTCTGACCAATGACACTGGCCAAAATGGCGAAAGCCTGCAGCCAATTAGAAAAGGTGCGAGAAATCAAACGGTATCTACGCTTCTCCTCATCCTCCTTTTTAGTGGCCTCATTTTTTGACGGCCTGTCAAGATTAAACTTCTCCAGAGGGAGGAGCGAAAATATTTCCACATATTCCCCCTTCCAAATCTTTTCCCTCACGTCCTGCTTCAAATGCGAACCCAAAGGAGCCTCAAAACAAACATATATCTCCCCACGGGCAGCGTCCGCTAGACGAACAGGATCCACGTCAGCGCGCGAACCCCCAGCAGCCGGGTCAGCAGAAGCGCTGCTAGCGCTAACAGGCGCAGGAACAGGCGAAACAACAGGCGAAACAACAGGCGAAACAACAGGCGCAATAACAGGCGCAGTAACAGGCGCAGTAACAGGCGCAGTAACAGGCGCAGTAACAGGCGCAGCAACAGGCGCAGTAACAGGCGCAGCAACAGGCGCAGGCGCAACCTGCCCCACGGCCCCAGCCGGCACCCCAGTAACAGCCGGTACACCACCACCACTCCCCAAAGCACTGAGACCACCAGCCCCAGGCGCACCATATGACCCCCATACCTGCGCCGGCGACGCACCCTGACCCCCCAAACCACAAGTCGCCACCAGGTCACGAAAAACAGTAAGCAATTGGAGCGCTACCGCCGAGCTATCCCCAGAAACCGCAGAAGCACTCCCACCACCCCCAGCCAACCCCCCAACAGGTGTAGAGTGTGAAACAAAATCAGAAAATAAAGGAAACAAATGCTCACCCTGAGATGCAGCGCCCCCAGCGGTGGATGTAGAAGGCACAGCCTCCGGAGAATGTGCAACTGCAGTACCGGAACGGAAGGCAGCAGGAGTGTCCAGCAGGTCGTCCGCGGCCTCAGTGCGTGGAGCAACTGAGGAACAGCCGGCAGCAGCAGCCTCCCCAGCGTCTCTGCAGGCACCCAGGGCTCCACGGGCCCCCGCACTGGCCCGCAAGCTAGGCCGAGACGCAGCCTGCGTGGGGTTCGGAGCCCTCAGCGGGGAAGCGGCCCTCCGCGACGATCGCACCCGGGCGCGAGCACCGGCGCGTCCAAAATCGAGGCCGCGGTCGCGGCCTGTACCGCCAGGCCGCAAGGAACCCGCACCGGCGGCGCCAGACGCCCCGGACGCTCCGGCAACGGAGCCCTCGACCCCGCCGCCAAGCTCCTCCCCGGAGCTGGACCTAGACTGCGGCGGGGATGATCGGTGCGGCGGCACCTCCGGGCGAGGCCTGCCGGCCCTCCCGGAACGCGCCGGACGGGAACTCCGGCGCTTGGTAGGCCCGGAACGGGACACGGGGCGGACCGGAGACGCAGCAGCCACTCTCCGGCCAGACACCTCCGGGCTCAGCCTGACGGGAGGGCGGGAGACCCTGGAACGGCTTGACCTCGACGTCCCAGGGGCAGGTGAAGGACCAGGAGCCGGAGAAGAAGACAGGACCCCGGACAGACGCTCCCGGAGCCACTCAACATCTCCCCCAGCAGCCTCCTGAAGTTCCTGAAGCAGGGATTCCATGCTGGACGCCATCAGGACCTGCAAGACAAAAGGTGAAAAATCTCTTTGAAAATAATTGCCCCTATAGGCCACGACCCTTCCTTATATATCCCCCAGGGAGGGTAATTACCCCCTCCCCTCTGGCCCTGCACGTGCCTCCAAACTTAACTCCTTCCGTGCTAAAATTTCCGCTTAGTCATGCCTTAACCCCTTAAACCGGCTTGACCATGGGTACCTCGTCCGCACTACATTCATGGGGCCCCTCTGTCCAATTCTTTCCCTCCGGGGCTGTTCTTTACTGTTTCACGAGATGACCCCTTCAATACTAAGGTAATGTCACTAGTTTTCATACAAAAAACCGCAAATGACCCCGACGTGATTTGAACACGCAACCTTCTGATCTGGAGTCAGACGCGCTACCGTTGCACCATGAGGTCAGATACTCTTGACATTTTAAAATGTCTTTAAATACAAGGCCCACCTTTCTAGTCTTGCAATAGTATAGTTCGCATAGGCTCACAGTTCTTCCACTGAACCACCAATGCGTTTGCGACACCGAGCTTGAAAACACGACAAGCGGTTGATGGGGAATCAATAAGTGAGTTGATTATACGTGTAGCTGTAAAAAAAAAAAAAGGCGCGCCCTGTGTGAGGATCGAACTCACGACCTTCAGATTATGAGACTGATACGCTACCTACCGCGCTAACAAGGCAAATTCTTCCAGGGTTCTGTTGTTTAAGCTCTTCATACGTAATGCATTGCAACATAGCAAAGAAGAATTTCCTTCAGAATGGGTAAAACTCACCTCGCTTTTCCGGAGACCTGACTTACCAATGCTCTGAAAAAGAAGTTTGCACTGGCCGGGAATCAAACCCGGGTCTCCTGCGTGGGAGGTGAGAATTCTACCACTGAACCACCAATGCAGATATAACACAAGACTTGGAAATCCATAGGGATTCCAGTGGTCGGACAGAAAATGATGGAAGCGGTGGTTGGGAGATCAATTAGTTAGTCCTAGATGTAATGTAAGTTCACATGGACAAAGAACTCAAAGCGTTACGAATTGTTTTTTTTTGTTTGTTTTCATAAGATTCATGCATTGCAAAGTCTTCTTCTCTTTCGGTGTTGTGCGAATGTCTTAGCTTTAGTTTGTTGCTGCAAGCTATATAGCGATGCCTTTTGGTGGGACGGTGTCCCTCGCAGGGCGGACGTCAAGACTATACTTTCAGGGATCATTTCTATAGTGCCCGACCGGAGAAATGTGCTCGGAAGTGGTCAGGCTCGGTAACCATGATGAAGAGTTTGCGTGCGTTCCCCTGAGCGTGAAGCGAGTATCAAGCGCCGTGGCTAACGGCTGCTTGTTGCTTTTGATGACTGTTCCTTTCTTCGCGAGAGCAGGTTAGGAGGGGGAACGCGCAAGCTGAGTGGTTACTTCTCGTAGCGACGCGTTGAGCTGTGCTTTCTGCGGATACAGCCTTAATTGTGTTTGTTGGCCTCTTTCGAGGGCCTTCCTTCTATGCCGTCGTACTAGCTTTCAAGGCAGGCCTACTCTTAACAGGATAGACACCTCGCGAGGGGCTTAATGTTGCCTATGTTTCATGAGCCTTTAATGGAAACGTTCTACGTACCAACATCAAATGATAGCCAAGTCCTGTTGCCCGGCTCGTGCTTTAAGGTCGCCAAGGGGTAAATGCTCCTTCCCCGCCGCGAGGTCCCGCTGATGGGCGGTGCTACCGCGTGCAAATTTTTGTGCTGCAAAGCACTATGGGAATGCTGGATTTTACGAGCGCAGCTTAACACGGGAAGATTTTTCCCTGAAGGGCAACAATGAGGAATTTCCTGTGTGCAGGCACCTTGTCCAAGCAGCTGTTCTGCACAGAGCCAAGTGTTAGAGCAGAAACCATCTTCTATGGCAGCTCATACTTACCTGGCAGGGGAGATACCCTGATCACGAGGGGGGTTCTCCCAGGGTGAGGCTCAGCCATTGCACTCCGGCTGTGCTGACCCCTGCGATTTCCCCAAATGCGGGAAACTCGACTGCATAATTTCTGGTAGTGGGGGACTGCGTTCGCGCTTTCCCCTGATCATCCCGGTTTAACGATAGAGCCCGCAGTATCTCCGGTATCAGCTGGTGGTTCTCCAGGCGTGGCCCTTGCCGCTACCTCCTAAGGGGGCTGCTCTAGCGCCTTAAGGCGTGCCTCCTCCGCCTCACCCCGTCTACTCATCCGCTGGGTTAGCCGGCTTTGCCGCTTCCGACCCAGCCTGCGCTCGGCGCCTCCTAGGCCGGGAGGAAGCTCCTTCTCCCTGTCTCTTCTGATGCTCTTGAAAGGCTGGCGACCGCCGCCCAGCAGCCTCCTCTCTTTCCCGGGAACTCGCACCAGGGCTTGCCCTTCCAGAAGCACGCGCCGCCTAGCCTCTCGTGTTAATGACGCTTTATGCTTTGCCAGGAACCGCCTCCGTTATGGTTAGGGAAAAGGGTACCGCCCCAGACTCTTTGCGGCCTCATCAGGTGTTGCTCCTGCGTCAGAGACAATATATCTGCATAAGCCCCACCCCTGGGAGGTCTTAAATGTTAAACGTGTGGTCTCATCACTCACGCTTCTCTGGTTGTTTTTTTTTCCTTCTTGCTTTTCCAAAGCATGCAAAAACGCCATCACAGAGCGTCCTCGGTCAAGCTGCTGATGCTGATGTTCTGCGCTGCCTCGCAGCCTGCCTTGGATGTAATGTATGTTCAGTGGTTGAATAAACGCAATCTAGCCTAGTGTATTGATTATGACATCATAATGATTTAGTTGTCTTATAACTATGATACCGGAAAGGGGTCTTATGATTGTGATGTCATAATGCTATCATCACCTTAACATTATGACATCATAAAGGGGAGTTTTGATTGTAATATTATAATGTTTTAATTGTGTTACCATTATGAGATACTAAAGAGGTGTTTTGATTGTGACATCATAATGATATCATTCTTTTACCATTATGACATAATAAAAGAGTGTATTGATTATGACATCATAATGATGTAGTTGTCTTATAATTATGACACCGGAAAGGGGTCTTTTGATTGTGATGTCATAATGCTATCATCATTTTAACATTATGACATCATAAAGGGGAATTTTGATTGAAATATAATGTTTTAATTGTGTTACCATTATGAGATACTAAAGAGGTGTTTTGATTGTGACATCATAATGCTATCATTATTTTACCATTATGACATAATAAAAGAGTGTATTGATTATGACATCATAATGATTTAATTGTCTTATAATTATGACACCGGAAAGGGGTCTTATGATTGTGATGTCATAATGCTATCATCATTTTACCATTATGACATCATAAAGGGGAGTTTTAATTTTAATATTATAATGTTTTAATTGTGTTACCATTATGAGATACTAAAGAGGTGTTTTGATTGTGACATCATAATGCTATCATTCTTTTACCATTATGACATAATAAAAGATTGTATTGATTATGACATTATAGTGATTTAGTTGTTTTATAATTATGACACCGGAAAGGGGGCTTATGATTGTGATGTCATAATGCTATCATCATTTTAACATTATGACATCATAAAGGGGAGTTTTGATTGTAATATTATAATGTTTTAATTGTGTTACCATTATGAGATACTAAAGATGTGTTTTGATTGTGACATCATAATGCTATTATTCTTTTACCATTATGACATAATAAAAGATTGTATTGATTATGACATCATAGTGATTTAGTTGTTTTATAATTATGACACCGGAAAGGGGTCTTATGATTGTGATGTCATAATGCTATCATCATTTTAACATTATGACATCATAAAGGGGAGTTTTGATTGTAATATTATAATATTTTAATTGTGTTACCATTATGAGATACTAAAGGGGAGTTTTGATTGTGACATCATATTGCTATCATTCTTTTATCATTATGACATAATAAAAGAGTGTATTGATTATGACATCATAATGATGTAGTTGTCTTATAATTATGACACCGGAAAGGGGGCTTATGATTGTGATGTCATAATGCTATCATCATTTTAACATTATGACATCATAAAGGGGAGTGTTGAGTGTAATATTATAATGTTTTAATTGTGTTACCATTATGAGATACTAAAGAGGTGTTTTGATTGTGACATCATAATGCTATCATTCTTTTACCATTATGACATAATAAAAGAGTGTATTGATTATGACATCATAATTATTTAATTGTCTTAGAATTATGACACCGGAAAGGAGTCTTATGATTGTGATGTCATAATGCTATCATTTTAACATTATGACATCATAAAGGGGAGTTTTGATTGTAATATTATAATGTTTTAATTGTGTTACCATTATGAGATACTAAAGAGGGGTTTTGATTGTGACATCATAATGCTATCGTTCTTTTATCATTATGACATAATAATAGAGTGTATTGATTATGACATCATAATGATGTAGTTGTCTTATAATTATGACACCGGAAAGGGGTCTTTTGATTGTGCATCTTGACATTATGACATCATAAAGGGGAGTTTTGATTGTAATATTATAATGTTTTAATTGTGTTACCATTATGAGATACTAAAGAGGTGTTTTGATTGTGACATCATAATGATATCATTCTTTTACCATTATGACATAATAAAAGAGTGTATTGATTATGACATCATAGTGATTTAGTTGTCTTATAAATATGACAACGGAAAGGGGTCTTATGATTGTGATGTCATAATGCTATCATCATTTTAACATTATAACATCATAAAGGGGAATTTTGATTGTAATATAATGTTTTAATTGTGTTACAATTATGCGATACTAAAGAGGTGTTTTGATTGTGACATCATAATGCTATCATTCTTTTATCATTATGACATAATAAAAGAGTGTATTGATTATGACATCATAATTATTTAGTTGTCTTATAATTATGACACCGGAAAGGGTCTTATGATTGTGATGTCATAATGCTATCATCATTTTAACATTATGATATCCTAAAGGGGAGTTTTGATTGTAATATTATAATGTTTTAATTGTGTTACCATTATGAGATACTAAAGATGTGTTTTGATTGTGACATCATAATGCTATTATTCTTTTTACCATTTTGACATAATAAAAGATTGTATTGATTATGACATCATAGTGATTTAGTTGTTTTATAATTATAATTATAATTATGACACCGGAAAGGGGGCTTATGATTGTGATGTCATAATGCTATCATCATTTTAACATTATGACATCATAAAGGGGAATTTTGATTGTAATATACGGTTTTAATTGTGTTACCATTATGAGATACTAAAGAGGTGTTTTGATTGTGACATCATAATGCTATCATTATTTTACCATTATGACATAATAAAAGAGTGTATTGATTATGACATCATAATGATTTAATTGTCTTATAATTATGACACCGGAAAGGGGTCTTATGATTGTGATGTCATAATGCTATCATCATTTTACCATTATGACATCATAAAGGGGAGTTTTAATTTTAATATTATAATGTTTTAATTGTGTTACCATTATGAGATACTAAAGAGGTGTTTTGATTGTGACATCATAATGCTATCATTCTTTTACCATTATGACATAATAAAAGATTGTATAGTGATTTAGTTGTTTTATAATTATGACACCGGAAAGGGGGCTTATGATTGTGATGTCATAATGCTATCATCATTTTAACATTATGACATCATAAAGGGGAGTTTTGATTGTAATATTATAATGTTTTAATTGTGTTACCATTATGAGATACTAAAGATGTGTTTTGATTGTGACATCATAATGCTATTATTCTTTTACCATTATGACATAATAAAAGATTGTATTGATTATGACATCATAGTGATTTAGTTGTTTTATAATTATGACACCGGAAAGGGGTCTTATGATTGTGATGTCATAATGCTATCATCATTTTAACATTATGACATCATAAAGGGGAGTTTTGATTGTAATATTATAATATTTTAATTGTGTTACCATTATGAGATACTAAAGGGGAGTTTTGATTGTGACATCATATTGCTATCATTCTTTTATCATTATGACATAATAAAAGAGTGTATTGATTATGACATCATAATGATGTAGTTGTCTTATAATTATGACACCGGAAAGGGGGCTTATGATTGTGATGTCATAATGCTATCATCATTTTAACATTATGACATCATAAAGGGGAGTGTTGAGTGTAATATTATAATGTTTTAATTGTGTTACCATTATGAGATACTAAAGAGGTGTTTTGATTGTGACATCATAATGCTATCATTCTTTTACCATTATGACATAATAAAAGAGTGTATTGATTATGACATCATAATTATTTAATTGTCTTAGAATTATGACACCGGAAAGGAGTCTTATGATTGTGATGTCATAATGCTATCATTTTAACATTATGACATCATAAAGGGGAGTTTTGATTGTAATATTATAATGTTTTAATTGTGTTACCATTATGAGATACTAAAGAGGGGTTTTGATTGTGACATCATAATGCTATCGTTCTTTTATCATTATGACATAATAATAGAGTGTATTGATTATGACATCATAATGATGTAGTTGTCTTATAATTATGACACCGGAAAGGGGTCTTTTGATTGTGCATCTTGACATTATGACATCATAAAGGGGAGTTTTGATTGTAATATTATAATGTTTTAATTGTGTTACCATTATGAGATACTAAAGAGGTGTTTTGATTGTGACATCATAATGATATCATTCTTTTACCATTATGACATAATAAAAGAGTGTATTGATTATGACATCATAGTGATTTAGTTGTCTTATAAATATGACAACGGAAAGGGGTCTTATGATTGTGATGTCATAATGCTATCATCATTTTAACATTATAACATCATAAAGGGGAATTTTGATTGTAATATAATGTTTTAATTGTGTTACAATTATGCGATACTAAAGAGGTGTTTTGATTGTGACATCATAATGCTATCATTCTTTTATCATTATGACATAATAAAAGAGTCTATTGATTATGACATCATAATTATTTAGTTGTCTTATAATTATGACACCGGAAAGGGTCTTATGATTGTGATGTCATAATGCTATCATCATTTTAACATTATGATATCCTAAAAGGGAGTTTTGATTGTAATATTATAATGTTTTAATTGTGTTACCATTATGAGATACTAAAGATGTGTTTTGATTGTGACATCATAATGCTATTATTCTTTTACCATTTTGACATAATAAAAGATTGTATTGATTATGACATCATAGTGATTTAGTTGTTTTATAATTATGACACCGGAAAGGGGGCTTATGATTGTGATGTCATAATGCTATCATCATTTTAACATTATGACATCATAAAGGGGAATTTTGATTGTAATATACGGTTTTAATTGTGTTACCATTATGAGATACTAAAGATGTGTTTTTATTGTGACATCATAATGATATCATTATTTTACCATTATGACATAATAAAAGAGTGTATTGAATATGACATCATAATGATTTCATTGTCTTATAATTATGACACCAGAAAGGAGTCTTATGATTGTGATGTCTTAATGCTATCATCATTTGAACATTATGACATCATAAAGGGGAGTTTTGATTGTAATATTATAATGTTTTAATTGTGTTACCATTATGAGATACTAAAGAGGTGTTTTGATTGTGACATCATAATGCTATCATTATTTTACCATTATGTTTAAAGAGAATCCACCGTTAATGCCTCCTGTATTCACGAAAACAAATAACATACGTGCAGAAGAATCGAGACACCGCCGCCTCTAAACAGAAGCCCGCAATCCGCGGATGTATGGTAATGCATAGATGTCCAGACATTTCCTGAATAACTGATATAGTTGTATCTATACAATGCATCATGCAAATAAGGAAGTCATTTCATTTGCAGAAACATAGGCAAAACAGCATGGCCCGTACAGGCATCGAGCCTGCGACCCTGGCGTTATTAGCACCACGCTCTAACCAACTGAGCTAACCGGCCATGGTGGCTAGCTTGGCGATACAGAGGACCATGGAAAAAACTCTATAGTAAATGAACGTTTAGCATCACCTATCAACAGTCTCAAGCTGCAAAAGAAGCATGCCCTGCATGAGGATCGAACTCACAACCTTCAGATTATGAGACTGACGTGCTACCTACTGCGCTAACAAGGCAAACGCTACTGGGTGTTGCTTGTTGAAGCTCTTCATACGTAATGCGTTGCAACATAGTCAAGGACAAATTTCCTTCAGAATAATAAAGGCATCTCGCTTTTCCAGGGACCTGTTTGCATTGGCGGGGAATCGAACCTGGGCCGCCCGCGTGGCATGCGAGAATTCTACCACTGAACCACCAATGCATCTGCGACCGCTGACTTAAAAATCCATAGAGATTCGTGTGGTGGGAATGAAGATTTCTCCCCCTGAACAGAAAGTTATGGAAGCGGTGGTTGGGGGATCACTCAGTTAGTTGCTTATACGTGTAGCTGTAAATGAAGCATGCCCTGTGTGAGGACCTGACTCTCGACCTTCAGATTATGAGACCGACATTGTGGAAATGGTTGTCAACCAGAAACTCAAGGTGTCCTAGATGTAATGTAAGTGCACGTGGACAAACTCTGTGACTGATAGCCAGCTTCAGGTCTGGCCCAAGACCCATGCCCAGCGGGCCTGGATAGCTTAGTCGGCAGAGCATCAGACTTTTAATCTGAGGGTCCAGGGTTCAAGTCCCTGTTCGGGCGCTGCTCGCTTTGTTATGCTAAAACCATGAGTTCATCGCTGTACAATGAACATTGGAAAGCTTTACTTGACTCAAAAGATAGTAGATAAGCGGGACGGCTTCCCTGCAAATGTTTTAGATATGCCGAATGGTTCTTACCTGCCAAAAAATGTCTCCTGTATCTATGTGTAAAGAAACAAGATCATTTATAATGTCACCCCCTTTTCTTTCTAGACCTTAGACCAATGGTGCACACACCAGAGTTTGAAGGATATTGAATGTTTAAAGAGAATCCACCGTTAATGCCTCCTGTATTCACAAAATACAGCAACAGGGTTCAAGTCCCTGTTCAGGCGCTACTCACTTTATTATGCTAAAACCATGAGTTCCTTTGTTGTGGTGTTTTTTCATGTATCACCAATTCACTCAGTGCTTCTCACAGTAGTTTCCCCGGGTTAGTTTACATTTTCATCAGCCAGGGGAGTGATGTTTGCCCCAACCACTGCCTATTAACACAACTACCTTCATGTAGCCCATCCAGGGAGGTTCCCCAGAAATGCATTATCTGGAATGTGACAAGAACTTTAGCAACAGAAGCCATAAAGAGCAGAAAAGCAAGCGACAAAGATGGGATTCGAACCCACGCGTGCAGAGCACAATGGATTAGCAGTCCATCGCCTTAACCACTCGGCCACCTCGTCAAGATGAATGCACTGCTGTTGGCTCACTCTTTGTCCATGTGAACTTACATTACATCTAGGACTAACTAATTGATCTCCCAACCACCGCTTCCATCATTTTCTGTCCGACCACTTGAATCCCTATGGATTTCCAAGTCTTGTGTTAAATCAGCAATCTTTTAACCTCTCTTTTTCCATTGGTGTGCTCCTATCGCCCCTTCAAAGATGTCCTCTTGTCTCCCATTATAAAAAGCATATATATTATATTATAGTATATATCTATATACCTTTGTTGTGGTCTTTTTTCATGTATCACCAATTCACTCAGTGCTTCTCACAGTAAGGGTGATGACAAAACTACAACTGTCAGGCAATCGACATACCCAAACACTACATAAAGCGGGCTCTGCTCCAAAGACATCCCGATGTAACTGCTGTCCTCCCTTCCCTCTCTGGACTGGGAAGCTGTCAAGAATACTCTTTAATAACGCTTCCCCGGGTTAGTTTACATTTTCATCAGGCAGGGGAGCGATGTTTGCCCCCACCCCAACCACTGCCTATTAACACAGAGAGACCTTCATGTAGCCCATCCAGGGAGGTTCCCCAGAAATGCATTATCTGGAATGTGACAAGAACTTTAGCAACAGAAGCCATAAAGAGCAGAAAAGCAAGCGACGAGGATGGGATTCGAACCCACGCGTGCAGAGCACAATGGATTAGCAGTCCATCGCCTTAACCACTCGGCCACCTCGTCAAGATGAATGCACTGCTGTTGGCTCACTCTTTGTCCATGTGAACTTACATTACATCTAGGACTAACTAATTGATCTCCCAACCACCGCTTCCATCATTTTCTGTCGGACCACTGGAATCCCTATGGATTTCCAAGTCTCGTGTTACAGCTGCATTGGTGGTTCAGTGGTAGAATTCTCGCCTCCCACGCGAGAGACCCGGGTTCGATTCTTTTTCAGAGCATTGGTAAGTCAGGTCTCCGGAAAAGCGAGGTGCGTTTTACCCATTCTGAAGGAAATTCTTCTTTGCTATGTTGCAATGCATTACGTATGAAGAGCTTAAACAACAGAAGCCTGGAAGAATTTGCCTTGTTAGCGCAGTAGGTAGCGTATCAGTCTCATAATCTGAAGGTCGTGAGTTCGATCCACACACAGGGCACGCATTTTTTTTTACAGCTACACGTATAATCAACTCACTTATTGATTCCCCATCAACCGCTTGTCGTGTTTTCAAGCTCGGTGTCGCAAATGCATTGGTGGTTCAGTGGAAGAACTGTGAGCCTATGCGAACTATACTATTGCAAGACTAGAAAGGTGGGCCTTGTATTTAAAGACATTTTAAAACCTCACGAGCATCTGACCTCATGGCGCAACGGTAGCACGGCTGACTCCAAATCAGAAGGTTGCGTGTTCAAATCACGTCGGGGTCATTTGCGTTTTTTTGTATGAAAACTAGAGACATTACCTTAGTATTGAAGGGGTCATCTCGTGAAACAGTAATGCTTTCAATGAAGAAAAAAGAGAAAAGACAAAGATAAGCATTTTATTGTATAAAGTGGTGATACTGGAGCAGGAATAACATCTGAGCATAGGGGAGTGATGTTGGGCCACCCCTCTCAGCTGCTAATGTCCTCTTGTCTGATCACCACCTACCCTTTTGACCCTATCCCCTTAGCAATCTTTTAACCTCTCTTTTTCCATTGGTGTGCTCCTATCGCCCCTTCAAAGATGTCCTCTTGTCTCCCATTATAAAAAGCATATATATTATATTATAGTATATATCTATATACCTTTGTTGTGGTCTTTTTTCATGTATCACCAATTCACTCAGTGCTTCTCACAGTAAGGGTGATGACAAAACTACAACTGTCAGGCAATCGACATACCCAAACACTACATAAAGCGGGCTCTGCTCCAAAGACATCCCGATGTAACTGCTGTCCTCCCTTCCCTCTCTGGACTGGGAAGCTGTCAAGAATACTCTTTAATAACGCTTCCCCGGGTTAGTTTACATTTTCATCAGGCAGGGGAGTGATGTTTGCCCCCACCCCAACCACTGCCTATTAACACAGAGAGACCTTCATGTAGCCCATCCAGGGAGGTTCCCCAGAAATGCATTATCTGGAATGTGACAAGAACTTTAGCAACAGAAGCCATAAAGAGCAGAAAAGCAAGCGACGAGGATGGGATTCGAACCCACGCGTGCAGAGCACAATGGATTAGCAGTCCATCGCCTTAACCACTCGGCCACCTCGTCAAGATGAATGCACTGCTGTTGGCTCACTCTTTGTCCATGTGAACTTACATTACATCTAGGACTAACTAATTGATCTCCCAACCACCGCTTCCATCATTTTCTGTCGGACCACTGGAATCCCTATGGATTTCCAAGTCTCGTGTTACAGCTGCATTGGTGGTTCAGTGGTAGAATTCTCGCCTCCCACGCGGGAGACCCGGGTTCGATTCTTTTTCAGAGCATTGGTAAGTCAGGTCTCCGGAAAAGCGAGGTGCGTTTTACCCATTCTGAAGGAAATTCTTCTTTGCTATGTTGCAATGCATTACGTATGAAGAGCTTAAACAACAGAACCCTGGAAGAATTTGCCTTGTTAGCGCAGTAGGTAGCGTATCAGTCTCATAATCTGAATGTCGTGAGTACGATCCTCACACAGGGCACGCATTTTTTTTAACAGCTACACGTATAATCAACTCACTTATTGATTCCCCATCAACCGCTTGTCGTGTTTTCAAGCTCGGTGTCGCAAATGCATTGGTGGTTCAGTGGAAGAACTGTGAGCCTATGCGAACTATACTATTGCAAGACTAGAAAGGTGGGCCTTGTATTTAAAGACATTTTAAAACCCCAAGAGCGTCTGACCTCGTGGCGCAACGGTAGCGCGTCTGACTCCAGATCAGAAGGTTGCATGTTCAAATCACGTCGGGGTCATTTGTGGTTTTTTTGTATGAAAACTAGAGACATTACCTTAGTATTGAAGGGGTCATCTCGTGAAACAGTAATGCTTTCAATGAAGAAAAAAGACAAAGATAAGCATCTTATTGTATAAAGTGGTGATACTGGAGCAGGAATAACATCTGAGCATAGGGGAGTGATGTTGGGCCACCCCTCTCAGCTGCTAATGTCCTCTTGTCTGATCACCACCTACCCTTTTGACCCTATCCCCTTAGCAATCTTTTAACCTCTCTTTTTCCATTGGTGTGCTCCTATCGCCCCTTCAAAGATGTCCTCTTGTCTCCCATTATAAAAAGCATATATATTATATTATAGTATATATTTATATACCTTTGTTGTGGTCTTTTTTCATGTATCACCAATTCACTCAGTGCTTCTCACAGTAAGGGTGATGACAAAACTACAACTGTCAGGCAATCGACATACCCAAACACTACATAAAGCGGGCTCTGCTCCAAAGACATCCCGATGTAACTGCTGTCCTCCCTTCCCTCTCTGGACTGGGAAGCTGTCAAGAATACTCTTTAATAACGCTTCCCCGGGTTAGTTTACATTTTCATCAGGCAGGGGAGTGATGTTTGCCCCCACCCCAACCACTGCCTATTAACACAGAGAGACCTTCATGTAGCCCATCCAGGGAGGTTCCCCAGAAATGCATTATCTGGAATGTGACAAGAACTTTAGCAACAGAAGCCATAAAGAGCAGAAAAGCAAGCGACGAGGATGGGATTCGAACCCACGCGTGCAGAGCACAATGGATTAGCAGTCCATCGCCTTAACCACTCGGCCACCTCGTCAAGATGAATGCACTGCTGTTGGCTCACTCTTTGTCCATGTGAACTTACATTACATCTAGGACTAACTAATTGATCTCCCAACCACCGCTTCCATCATTTTCTGTCGGACCACTGGAATCCCTATGGATTTCCAAGTCTCGTGTTACAGCTGCATTGGTGGTTCAGTGGTAGAATTCTCGCCTCCCACGCGGGAGACCCGGGTTCGATTCCTGGCCAGTGCAAGCTTCTTTTTCAGAGCATTGGTAAGTCAGGTCTCCGGAAAAGCGAGGTGCGTTTTACCCATTCTGAAGGAAATTCTTCTTTGCTATGTTGCAATGCATTACGTATGAAGAGCTTAAACAACAGAACCCTGGAAGAATTTGCCTTGTTAGCGCAGTAGGTAGCGTATCAGTCTCATAATCTGAATGTCGTGAGTACGATCCTCACACAGGGCACGCATTTTTTTTAACAGCTACACGTATAATCAACTCACTTATTGATTCCCCATCAACCGCTTGTCGTGTTTTCAAGCTCGGTGTCGCAAATGCATTGGTGGTTCAGTGGAAGAACTGTGAGCCTATGCGAACTATACTATTGCAAGACTAGAAAGGTGGGCCTTGTATTTAAAGACATTTTAAAACCTCGAGAGCGTCTGACCCCGTGGCGCAACGGTAGCGCGTCTGACTCCAGATCAGAAGGTTGCGTGTTCAAATCACGTCGGGGTCATTTGCGTTTTTTTTGTATGAAAACTAGAGACATTACCTTAGTATTGAAGGGGTCATCTCGTGAAACAGTAATGCTTTCAATGAAGAAAAAAGACAAAGATAAGCATCTTATTGTATAAAGTGGTGATACTGGAGCAGGAATAACATCTGAGCATAGGGGAGTGATGTTGGGCCACCCCTCTCAGCTGCTAATGTCCTCTTGTCTGATCACCACCTACCCTTTTGACCCTATCCCCTTAGCAATCTTTTAACCTCTCTTTTTCCATTGGTGTGCTCCTATCGCCCCTTCAAAGATGTCCTCTTGTCTCCCATTATAAAAAGCATATATATTATATTATAGTATATATCTATATACCGTTGTTGTGGTCTTTTTTCATGTATCACCAATTCACTCAGTGCTTCTCACAGTAAGGGTGATGACAAAACTACAACTGTCAGACAATCGACAAACCCAAACACTAGATAAAGCGGGCTCTGCTCAAAAGACATCCCGATGTAACTGCTGTCCTCCCTTCCCTCCCCTCTCTGGACTGGGAAGCTGTCAAGAATACTCTTTAATAACGCTTCCCCGGGTTAGTTTACATTTTCATCAGGCAGGGGAGTGATGTTTGCCCCCACCCCAACCACTGCCTATTAACACAGAGAGACCTTCATGTAGCCCATCCAGGGAGGTTCCCCAGAAATGCATTATCTGGAATGTGACAAGAACTTTAGCAACAGAAGCCATAAAGAGCAGAAAAGCAAGCGACGAGGATGGGATTCGAACCCACGCGTGCAGAGCACAATGGATTAGCAGTCCATCGCCTTAACCACTCGGCCACCTCGTCAAGATGAATGCACTGCTGTTGGCTCACTCTTTGTCCATGTGAACTTACATTACATCTAGGACTAACTAATTGATCTCCCAACCACCGCTTCCATCATTTTCTGTCGGACCACTGGAATCCCTATGGATTTCCAAGTCTCGTGTTACAGCTGCATTGGTGGTTCAGTGGTAGAATTCTCGCCTCCCACGCGGGAGACCCGGGTTCGATTCTTTTTCAGAGCATTGGTAAGTCAGGTCTCCGGAAAAGCGAGGTGCGTTTTACCCATTCTGAAGGAAATTCTTCTTTGCTATGTTGCAATGCATTACGTATGAAGAGCTTAAACAACAGAACCCTGGAAGAATTTGCCTTGTTAGCGCAGTAGGTAGCGTATCAGTCTCATAATCTGAATGTCGTGAGTACGATCCTCACACAGGGCACGCATTTTTTTTAACAGCTACACGTATAATCAACTCACTTATTGATTCCCCATCAACCGCTTGTCGTGTTTTCAAGCTCGGTGTCGCAAATGCATTGGTGGTTCAGTGGAAGAACTGTGAGCCTATGCGAACTATACTATTGCAAGACTAGAAAGGTGGGCCTTGTATTTAAAGACATTTTAAAACCTCAAGAGCGTCTGACCTCGTGGCGCAACGGTAGCGCGTCTGACTCCAGATCAGAAGGTTGCGTGTTCAAATCACGTCGGGGTCATTTGCGTTTTTTTTGTATGAAAACTAGAGACATTACCTTAGTATTGAAGGGGTCATCTCGTGAAACAGTAATGCTTTCAATGAAGAAAAAAGACAAAGATAAGCATCTTATTGTATAAAGTGGTGATACTGGAGCAGGAATAACATCTGAGCATAGGGGAGTGATGTTGGGCCACCCCTCTCAGCTGCTAATGTCCTCTTGTCTGATCACCACCTACCCTTTTGACCCTATCCCCTTAGCAATCTTTTAACCTCTCTTTTTCCATTGGTGTGCTCCTATCGCCCCTTCAAAGATGTCCTCTTGTCTCCCATTATAAAAAGCATATATATTATATTATAGTATATATCTATATACCGTTGTTGTGGTCTTTTTTCATGTATCACCAATTCACTCAGTGCTTCTCACAGTAAGGGTGATGACAAAACTACAACTGTCAGACAATCGACAAACCCAAACACTAGATAAAGCGGGCTCTGCTCAAAAGACATCCCGATGTAACTGCTGTCCTCCCTTCCCTCCCCTCTCTGGACTGGGAAGCTGTCAAGAATACTCTTTAATAACGCTTCCCCGGGTTAGTTTACATTTTCATCAGGCAGGGGAGTGATGTTTGCCCCCACCCCAACCACTGCCTATTAACACAGAGAGACCTTCATGTAGCCCATCCAGGGAGGTTCCCCAGAAATGCATTATCTGGAATGTGACAAGAACTTTAGCAACAGAAGCCATAAAGAGCAGAAAAGCAAGCGACGAGGATGGGATTCGAACCCACGCGTGCAGAGCACAATGGATTAGCAGTCCATCGCCTTAACCACTCGGCCACCTCGTCAAGATGAATGCACTGCTGTTGGCTCACTCTTTGTCCATGTGAACTTACATTACATCTAGGACTAACTAATTGATCTCCCAACCACCGCTTCCATCATTTTCTGTCGGACCACTGGAATCCCTATGGATTTCCAAGTCTCGTGTTACAGCTGCATTGGTGGTTCAGTGGTAGAATTCTCGCCTCCCACGCGGGAGACCCGGGTTCGATTCCTGGCCAGTGCAAGCTTCTTTTTCAGAGCATTGGTAAGTCAGGTCTCCGGAAAAGCGAGGTGCGTTTTACCCATTCTGAAGGAAATTCTTCTTTGCTATGTTGCAATGCATTACGTATGAAGAGCTTAAACAACAGAACCCTGGAAGAATTTGCCTTGTTAGCGCAGTAGGTAGCGTATCAGTCTCATAATCTGAATGTCGTGAGTATGATCCTCACACAGGGCACGCATTTTTTTTTACAGCTACACGTATAATCAACTCACTTATTGATTCCCCATCAACCGCTTGTCGTGTTTTCAAGCTCGGTGTCGCAAATGCATTGGTGGTTCAGTGGAAGAACTGTGAGCCTATGCGAACTATACTATTGCAAGACTAGAAAGGTGGGCCTTGTATTTAAAGACATTTTAAAACCTCGAGAGCGTCTGACCTCGTGGCGCAACGGTAGCGCGTCTGACTCCAGATCAGGAGGTTGCGTGTTCAAATCATGTCGGGGTCATTTGCGTTTTTTTTGTATGAAAACTAGAGACATTACCTTAGTATTGAAGGGGTCATCTCGTGAAACAGTAATGCTTTCAATGAAGAAAAAAGACAAAGATAAGCATCTTATTGTATAAAGTGGTGATACTGGAGCAGGAATAACATCTGAGCATAGGGGAGTGATGTTGGGCCACCCCTCTCAGCTGCTAATGTCCTCTTGTCTGATCACCACCTACCCTTTTGACCCTATCCCCTTAGCAATCTTTTAACCTCTCTTTTTCCATTGGTGTGCTCCTATCGCCCCTTCAAAGATGTCCTCTTGTCTCCCATTATAAAAAGCATATATATTATATTATAGTATATATTTATATACCTTTGTTGTGGTCTTTTTTCATGTATCACCAATTCACTCAGTGCTTCTCACAGTAAGGGTGATGACAAAACTACAACTGTCAGGCAATCGACATACCCAAACACTACATAAAGCGGGCTCTGCTCCAAAGACATCCCGATGTAACTGCTGTCCTCCCTTCCCTCTCTGGACTGGGAAGCTGTCAAGAATACTCTTTAATAACGCTTCCCCGGGTTAGTTTACATTTTCATCAGGCAGGGGAGTGATGTTTGCCCCCACCCCAACCACTGCCTATTAACACAGAGAGACCTTCATGTAGCCCATCCAGGGAGGTTCCCCAGAAATGCATTATCTGGAATGTGACAAGAACTTTAGCAACAGAAGCCATAAAGAGCAGAAAAGCAAGCGACGAGGATGGGATTCGAACCCACGCGTGCAGAGCACAATGGATTAGCAGTCCATCGCCTTAACCACTCGGCCACCTCGTCAAGATGAATGCACTGCTGTTGGCTCACTCTTTGTCCATGTGAACTTACATTACATCTAGGACTAACTAATTGATCTCCCAACCACCGCTTCCATCATTTTCTGTCGGACCACTGGAATCCCTATGGATTTCCAAGTCTCGTGTTACAGCTGCATTGGTGGTTCAGTGGTAGAATTCTCGCCTCCCACGCGGGAGACCCGGGTTCGATTCCTGGCCAGTGCAAGCTTCTTTTTCAGAGCATTGGTAAGTCAGGTCTCCGGAAAAGCGAGGTGCGTTTTACCCATTCTGAAGGAAATTCTTCTTTGCTATGTTGCAATGCATTACGTATGAAGAGCTTAAACAACAGAACCCTGGAAGAATTTGCCTTGTTAGCGCAGTAGGTAGCGTATCAGTCTCATAATCTGAATGTCGTGAGTACGATCCTCACACAGGGCACGCATTTTTTTTAACAGCTACACGTATAATCAACTCACTTATTGATTCCCCATCAACCGCTTGTCGTGTTTTCAAGCTCGGTGTCGC
This sequence comes from Spea hammondii, assembly GCA_029215755.1. Lineage (NCBI taxonomy): Eukaryota > Metazoa > Chordata > Amphibia > Anura > Pelobatidae > Spea > Spea hammondii. Next base: position 936,787 of record JARDYJ010000031.1, on the reverse strand, counting down.
AAATGCATTGGTGGTTCAGTGGAAGAACTGTGAGCCTATGCGAACTATACTATTGCAAGACTAGAAAGGTGGGCCTTGTATTTAAAGACATTTTAAAACCTCAAGAGCGTCTGACCTCGTGGCGCAACGGTAGCGCGTCTGACTCCAGATCAGAAGGTTGCGTGTTCAAATCACGTCGGGGTCATTTGCGGTTTTTTTGTATGAAAACTAGAGACATTACCTTAGTATTGAAGGGGTCATCTCGTGAAACAGTAATGCTTTCAATGAAGAAAAAAGACAAAGATAAGCATCTTATTGTATAAAGTGGTGATACTGGAGCAGGAATAACATCTGAGCATAGGGGAGTGATGTTGGGCCACCCCTCTCAGCTGCTAATGTCCTCTTGTCTGATCACCACCTACCCTTTTGACCCTATCCCCTTAGCAATCTTTTAACCTCTCTTTTTCCATTGGTGTGCTCCTATCGCCCCTTCAAAGATGTCCTCTTGTCTCCCATTATAAAAAGCATATATATTATATTATAGTATATATCTATATACCTTTGTTGTGGTCTTTTTTCATGTATCACCAATTCACTCAGTGCTTCTCACAGTAAGGGTGATGACAAAACTACAACTGTCAGGCAATCGACATACCCAAACACTACATAAAGCGGGCTCTGCTCCAAAGACATCCCGATGTAACTGCTGTCCCCCCTTCCCTCTCTGGACTGGGAAGCTGTCAAGAATACTCTTTAATAACGCTTCCCCGGGTTAGTTTACATTTTCATCAGGCAGGGGAGTGATGTTTGCCCCCACCCCAACCACTGCCTATTAACACAGAGAGACCTTCATGTAGCCCATCCAGGGAGGTTCCCCAGAAATGCATTATCTGGAATGTGACAAGAACTTTAGCAACAGAAGCCATAAAGAGCAGAAAAGCAAGCGACGAGGATGGGATTCGAACCCACGCGTGCAGAGCACAATGGATTAGCAGTCCATCGCCTTAACCACTCGGCCACCTCGTCAAGATGAATGCACTGCTGTTGGCTCACTCTTTGTCCATGTGAACTTACATTACATCTAGGACTAACTAATTGATCTCCCAACCACCGCTTCCATCATTTTCTGTCGGACCACTGGAATCCCTATGGATTTCCAAGTCTCGTGTTACAGCTGCATTGGTGGTTCAGTGGTAGAATTCTCGCCTCCCACGCGGGAGACCCGGGTTCGATTCTTTTTCAGAGCATTGGTAAGTCAGGTCTCCGGAAAAGCGAGGTGTGTTTTACCCATTCTGAAGGAAATTCTTCTTTGCTATGTTGCAATGCATTACGTATGAAGAGCTTAAACAACAGAACCCTGGAAGAATTTGCCTTGTTAGCGCAGTAGGTAGCGTATCAGTCTCATAATCTGAATGTCGTGAGTACGATCCTCACACAGGGCACGCATTTTTTTTAACAGCTACACGTATAATCAACTCACTTATTGATTCCCCATCAACCGCTTGTCGTGTTTTCAAGCTCGGTGTCGCAAATGCATTGGTGGTTCAGTGGAAGAACTGTGAGCCTATGCGAACTATACTATTGCAAGACTAGAAAGGTGGGCCTTGTATTTAAAGACATTTTAAAACCTCAAGAGCGTCTGACCTCGTGGCGCAACGGTAGCGCGTCTGACTCCAGATCAGAAGGTTGCATGTTCAAATCACGTCGGGGTCATTTGTGGTTTTTTTGTATGAAAACTAGAGACATTACCTTAGTATTGAAGGGGTCATCTCGTGAAACAGTAATGCTTTCAATGAAGAAAAAAGACAAAGATAAGCATCTTATTGTATAAAGTGGTGATACTGGAGCAGGAATAACATCTGAGCATAGGGGAGTGATGTTGGGCCACCCCTCTCAGCTGCTAATGTCCTCTTGTCTGATCACCACCTACCCTTTTGACCCTATCCCCTTAGCAATCTTTTAACCTCTCTTTTTCCATTGGTGTGCTCCTATCGCCCCTTCAAAGATGTCCTCTTGTCTCCCATTATAAAAAGCATATATATTATATTATAGTATATATTTATATACCTTTGTTGTGGTCTTTTTTCATGTATCACCAATTCACTCAGTGCTTCTCACAGTAAGGGTGATGACAAAACTACAACTGTCAGGCAATCGACATACCCAAACACTACATAAAGCGGGCTCTGCTCCAAAGACATCCCGATGTAACTGCTGTCCTCCCTTCCCTCTCTGGACTGGGAAGCTGTCAAGAATACTCTTTAATAACGCTTCCCCGGGTTAGTTTACATTTTCATCAGGCAGGGGAGTGATGTTTGCCCCCACCCCAACCACTGCCTATTAACACAGAGAGACCTTCATGTAGCCCATCCAGGGAGGTTCCCCAGAAATGCATTATCTGGAATGTGACAAGAACTTTAGCAACAGAAGCCATAAAGAGCAGAAAAGCAAGCGACGAGGATGGGATTCGAACCCACGCGTGCAGAGCACAATGGATTAGCAGTCCATCGCCTTAACCACTCGGCCACCTCGTCAAGATGAATGCACTGCTGTTGGCTCACTCTTTGTCCATGTGAACTTACATTACATCTAGGACTAACTAATTGATCTCCCAACCACCGCTTCCATCATTTTCTGTCGGACCACTGGAATCCCTATGGATTTCCAAGTCTCGTGTTACAGCTGCATTGGTGGTTCAGTGGTAGAATTCTCGCCTCCCACGCGGGAGACCCGGGTTCGATTCCTGGCCAGTGCAAGCTTCTTTTTCAGAGCATTGGTAAGTCAGGTCTCCGGAAAAGCGAGGTGCGTTTTACCCATTCTGAAGGAAATTCTTCTTTGCTATGTTGCAATGCATTACGTATGAAGAGCTTAAACAACAGAACCCTGGAAGAATTTGCCTTGTTAGCGCAGTAGGTAGCGTATCAGTCTCATAATCTGAATGTCGTGAGTACGATCCTCACACAGGGCACGCATTTTTTTTAACAGCTACACGTATAATCAACTCACTTATTGATTCCCCATCAACCGCTTGTCGTGTTTTCAAGCTCGGTGTCGCAAATGCATTGGTGGTTCAGTGGAAGAACTGTGAGCCTATGCGAACTATACTATTGCAAGACTAGAAAGGTGGGCCTTGTATTTAAAGACATTTTAAAACCTCAAGAGCGTCTGACCTCGTGGCGCAACGGTAGCGCGTCTGACTCCAGATCAGAAGGTTGCGTGTTCAAATCACGTCGGGGTCATTTGCGGTTTTTTTGTATGAAAACTAGAGACATTACCTTAGTATTGAAGGGGTCATCTCGTGAAACAGTAATGCTTTCAATGAAGAAAAAAGACAAAGATAAGCATCTTATTGTATAAAGTGGTGATACTGGAGCAGGAATAACATCTGAGCATAGGGGAGTGATGTTGGGCCACCCCTCTCAGCTGCTAATGTCCTCTTGTCTGATCACCACCTACCCTTTTGACCCTATCCCCTTAGCAATCTTTTAACCTCTCTTTTTCCATTGGTGTGCTCCTATCGCCCCTTCAAAGATGTCCTCTTGTCTCCCATTATAAAAAGCATATATATTATATTATAGTATATATCTATATACCTTTGTTGTGGTCTTTTTTCATGTATCACCAATTCACTCAGTGCTTCTCACAGTAAGGGTGATGACAAAACTACAACTGTCAGGCAATCGACATACCCAAACACTACATAAAGCGGGCTCTGCTCCAAAGACATCCCGATGTAACTGCTGTCCCCCCTTCCCTCTCTGGACTGGGAAGCTGTCAAGAATACTCTTTAATAACGCTTCCCCGGGTTAGTTTACATTTTCATCAGGCAGGGGAGTGATGTTTGCCCCCACCCCAACCACTGCCTATTAACACAGAGAGACCTTCATGTAGCCCATCCAGGGAGGTTCCCCAGAAATGCATTATCTGGAATGTGACAAGAACTTTAGCAACAGAAGCCATAAAGAGCAGAAAAGCAAGCGACGAGGATGGGATTCGAACCCACGCGTGCAGAGCACAATGGATTAGCAGTCCATCGCCTTAACCACTCGGCCACCTCGTCAAGATGAATGCACTGCTGTTGGCTCACTCTTTGTCCATGTGAACTTACATTACATCTAGGACTAACTAATTGATCTCCCAACCACCGCTTCCATCATTTTCTGTCGGACCACTGGAATCCCTATGGATTTCCAAGTCTCGTGTTACAGCTGCATTGGTGGTTCAGTGGTAGAATTCTCGCCTCCCACGCGGGAGACCCGGGTTCGATTCTTTTTCAGAGCATTGGTAAGTCAGGTCTCCGGAAAAGCGAGGTGTGTTTTACCCATTCTGAAGGAAATTCTTCTTTGCTATGTTGCAATGCATTACGTATGAAGAGCTTAAACAACAGAACCCTGGAAGAATTTGCCTTGTTAGCGCAGTAGGTAGTGTATCAGTCTCATAATCTGAATGTCGTGAGTACGATCCTCACACAGGGCACGCATTTTTTTTAACAGCTACACGTATAATCAACTCACTTATTGATTCCCCATCAACCGCTTGTCGTGTTTTCAAGCTCGGTGTCGCAAATGCATTGGTGGTTCAGTGGAAGAACTGTGAGCCTATGCGAACTATACTATTGCAAGACTAGAAAGGTGGGCCTTGTATTTAAAGACATTTTAAAACCTCAAGAGCGTCTGACCTCGTGGCGCAACGGTAGCGCGTCTGACTCCAGATCAGAAGGTTGCATGTTCAAATCACGTCGGGGTCATTTGTGGTTTTTTTGTATGAAAACTAGAGACATTACCTTAGTATTGAAGGGGTCATCTCGTGAAACAGTAATGCTTTCAATGAAGAAAAAAGACAAAGATAAGCATCTTATTGTATAAAGTGGTGATACTGGAGCAGGAATAACATCTGAGCATAGGGGAGTGATGTTGGGCCACCCCTCTCAGCTGCTAATGTCCTCTTGTCTGATCACCACCTACCCTTTTGACCCTATCCCCTTAGCAATCTTTTAACCTCTCTTTTTCCATTGGTGTGCTCCTATCGCCCCTTCAAAGATGTCCTCTTGTCTCCCATTATAAAAAGCATATATATTATATTATAGTATATATTTATATACCTTTGTTGTGGTCTTTTTTCATGTATCACCAATTCACTCAGTGCTTCTCACAGTAAGGGTGATGACAAAACTACAACTGTCAGGCAATCGACATACCCAAACACTACATAAAGCGGGCTCTGCTCCAAAGACATCCCGATGTAACTGCTGTCCTCCCTTCCCTCTCTGGACTGGGAAGCTGTCAAGAATACTCTTTAATAACGCTTCCCCGGGTTAGTTTACATTTTCATCAGGCAGGGGAGTGATGTTTGCCCCCACCCCAACCACTGCCTATTAACACAGAGAGACCTTCATGTAGCCCATCCAGGGAGGTTCCCCAGAAATGCATTATCTGGAATGTGACAAGAACTTTAGCAACAGAAGCCATAAAGAGCAGAAAAGCAAGCGACGAGGATGGGATTCGAACCCACGCGTGCAGAGCACAATGGATTAGCAGTCCATCGCCTTAACCACTCGGCCACCTCGTCAAGATGAATGCACTGCTGTTGGCTCACTCTTTGTCCATGTGAACTTACATTACATCTAGGACTAACTAATTGATCTCCCAACCACCGCTTCCATCATTTTCTGTCGGACCACTGGAATCCCTATGGATTTCCAAGTCTCGTGTTACAGCTGCATTGGTGGTTCAGTGGTAGAATCCTCGCCTCCCACGCGGGAGACCCGGGTTCGATTCCTGGCCAGTGCAAGCTTCTTTTTCAGAGCATTGGTAAGTCAGGTCTCCGGAAAAGCGAGGTGCGTTTTACCCATTCTGAAGGAAATTCTTCTTTGCTATGTTGCAATGCATTACGTATGAAGAGCTTAAACAACAGAACCCTGGAAGAATTTGCCTTGTTAGCGCAGTAGGTAGCGTATCAGTCTCATAATCTGAATGTCGTGAGTACGATCCTCACACAGGGCACGCATTTTTTTTAACAGCTACACGTATAATCAACTCACTTATTGATTCCCCATCAACCGCTTGTCGTGTTTTCAAGCTCGGTGTCGCAAATGCATTGGTGGTTCAGTGGAAGAACTGTGAGCCTATGCGAACTATACTATTGCAAGACTAGAAAGGTGGGCCTTGTATTTAAAGACATTTTAAAACCTCAAGAGCGTCTGACCTCGTGGCGCAACGGTAGCGCGTCTGACTCCAGATCAGAAGGTTGCGTGTTCAAATCACGTCGGGGTCATTTGCGGTTTTTTTGTATGAAAACTAGAGACATTACCTTAGTATTGAAGGGGTCATCTCGTGAAACAGTAATGCTTTCAATGAAGAAAAAAGACAAAGATAAGCATCTTATTGTATAAAGTGGTGATACTGGAGCAGGAATAACATCTGAGCATAGGGGAGTGATGTTGGGCCACCCCTCTCAGCTGCTAATGTCCTCTTGTCTGATCACCACCTACCCTTTTGACCCTATCCCCTTAGCAATCTTTTAACCTCTCTTTTTCCATTGGTGTGCTCCTATCGCCCCTTCAAAGATGTCCTCTTGTCTCCCATTATAAAAAGCATATATATTATATTATAGTATATATCTATATACCTTTGTTGTGGTCTTTTTTCATGTATCACCAATTCACTCAGTGCTTCTCACAGTAAGGGTGATGACAAAACTACAACTGTCAGGCAATCGACATACCCAAACACTACATAAAGCGGGCTCTGCTCCAAAGACATCCCGATGTAACTGCTGTCCTCCCTTCCCTCTCTGGACTGGGAAGCTGTCAAGAATACTCTTTAATAACGCTTCCCCGGGTTAGTTTACATTTTCATCAGGCAGGGGAGTGATGTTTGCCCCCACCCCAACCACTGCCTATTAACACAGAGAGACCTTCATGTAGCCCATCCAGGGAGGTTCCCCAGAAATGCATTATCTGGAATGTGACAAGAACTTTAGCAACAGAAGCCATAAAGAGCAGAAAAGCAAGCGACGAGGATGGGATTCGAACCCACGCGTGCAGAGCACAATGGATTAGCAGTCCATCGCCTTAACCACTCGGCCACCTCGTCAAGATGAATGCACTGCTGTTGGCTCACTCTTTGTCCATGTGAACTTACATTACATCTAGGACTAACTAATTGATCTCCCAACCACCGCTTCCATCATTTTCTGTCGGACCACTGGAATCCCTATGGATTTCCAAGTCTCGTGTTACAGCTGCATTGGTGGTTCAGTGGTAGAATTCTCGCCTCCCACGCGGGAGACCCGGGTTCGATTCTTTTTCAGAGCATTGGTAAGTAAGGTCTCCGGAAAAGCGAGGTGCGTTTTACCCATTCTGAAGGAAATTCTTCTTTGCTATGTTGCAATGCATTACGTATGAAGAGCTTAAACAACAGAACCCTGGAAGAATTTGCCTTGTTAGCGCAGTAGGTAGCGTATCAGTCTCATAATCTGAATGTCGTGAGTACGATCCTCACACAGGGCACGCATTTTTTTTAACAGCTACACGTATAATCAACTCACTTATTGATTCCCCATCAACCGCTTGTCGTGTTTTCAAGCTCGGTGTCGCAAATGCATTGGTGGTTCAGTGGAAGAACTGTGAGCCTATGCGAACTATACTATTGCAAGACTAGAAAGGTGGGCCTTGTATTTAAAGACATTTTAAAACCTCAAGAGCGTCTGACCTCGTGGCGCAACGGTAGCGCGTCTGACTCCAGATCAGAAGGTTGCATGTTCAAATCACGTCGGGGTCATTTGTGGTTTTTTTGTATGAAAACTAGAGACATTACCTTAGTATTGAAGGGGTCATCTCGTGAAACAGTAATGCTTTCAATGAAGAAAAAAGACAAAGATAAGCATCTTATTGTATAAAGTGGTGATACTGGAGCAGGAATAACATCTGAGCATAGGGGAGTGATGTTGGGCCACCCCTCTCAGCTGCTAATGTCCTCTTGTCTGATCACCACCTACCCTTTTGACCCTATCCCCTTAGCAATCTTTTAACCTCTCTTTTTCCATTGGTGTGCTCCTATCGCCCCTTCAAAGATGTCCTCTTGTCTCCCATTATAAAAAGCATATATATTATATTATAGTATATATCTATATACCGTTGTTGTGGTCTTTTTTCATGTATCACCAATTCACTCAGTGCTTCTCACAGTAAGGCTGATGACAAAACTACAACTGTCAGACAATCGACAAACCCAAACACTAGATAAAGCGGGCTCTGCTCAAAAGACATCCCGATGTAACTGCTGTCCTCCCTTCCCTCCCCTCTCTGGACTGGGAAGCTGTCAAGAATACTCTTTAATAACGCTTCCCCGGGTTAGTTTACATTTTCATTAGGCAGGGGAGTGATGTTTGCCCCAACCCCAACCCCAACCCCAACCCCAACCCCTGCCTATTAACACAGAGAGACCTTCATGTAGCCCATCCAGGGAGGTTCCCCAGAAATGCATTATCTGGAATGTGACAAGTAAAGTGGTGATACTGGAGCAGGAATAACATCTGAGCATAGGGGAGTGATGTTGGGCCACCCCTCTCAGCTGCTAATGTCCTCTTGTCTGATCACCACCTACCCTTTTGACCCTATCCCCTTAGCAATCTTTTAACCTCTCTTTTTCCATTGGTGTGCTCCTATCGCCCCTTCAAAGATGTCCTCTTGTCTCCCATTATAAAAAGCATATATATTATATTATAGTATATATTTATATACCTTTGTTGTGGTCTTTTTTCATGTATCACCAATTCACTCAGTGCTTCTCACAGTAAGGGTGATGACAAAACTACAACTGTCAGGCAATCGACATACCCAAACACTACATAAAGCGGGCTCTGCTCCAAAGACATCCCGATGTAACTGCTGTCCTCCCTTCCCTCTCTGGACTGGGAAGCTGTCAAGAATACTCTTTAATAACGCTTCCCCGGGTTAGTTTACATTTTCATCAGGCAGGGGAGTGATGTTTGCCCCCACCCCAACCACTGCCTATTAACACAGAGAGACCTTCATGTAGCCCATCCAGGGAGGTTCCCCAGAAATGCATTATCTGGAATGTGACAAGAACTTTAGCAACAGAAGCCATAAAGAGCAGAAAAGCAAGCGACGAGGATGGGATTCGAACCCACGCGTGCAGAGCACAATGGATTAGCAGTCCATCGCGTTAACCACTCGGCCACCTCGTCAAGATGAATGCACTGCTGTTGGCTCACTCTTTGTCCATGTGAACTTACATTACATCTAGGACTAACTAATTGATCTCCCAACCACCGCTTCCATCATTTTCTGTCGGACCACTGGAATCCCTATGGATTTCCAAGTCTCGTGTTACAGCTGCATTGGTGGTTCAGTGGTAGAATTCTCGCCTCCCACGCGGGAGACCCGGGTTCGATTCCTGGCCAGTGCAAGCTTCTTTTTCAGAGCATTGGTAAGTCAGGTCTCCGGAAAAGCGAGGTGCGTTTTACCCATTCTGAAGGAAATTCTTCTTTGCTATGTTGCAATGCATTACGTATGAAGAGCTTAAACAACAGAACCCTGGAAGAATTTGCCTTGTTAGCGCAGTAGGTAGCGTATCAGTCTCATAATCTGAATGTCGTGAGTACGATCCTCACACAGGGCACGCATTTTTTTTAACAGCTACACGTATAATCCACTCACTTATTGATTCCCCATCAACCGCTTGTCGTGTTTTCAAGCTCGGTGTCGCAAATGCATTGGTGGTTCAGTGGAAGAACTGTGAGCCTATGCGAACTATACTATTGCAAGACTAGAAAGGTGGGCCTTGTATTTAAAGACATTTTAAAACCTCAAGAGCGTCTGACCTCGTGGCGCAACGGTAGCGCGTCTGACTCCAGATCAGAAGGTTGCGTGTTCAAATCACGTCGGGGTCATTTGCGGTTTTTTTGTATGAAAACTAGAGACATTACCTTAGTATTGAAGGGGTCATCTCGTGAAACAGTAATGCTTTCAATGAAGAAAAAAGACAAAGATAAGCATCTTATTGTATAAAGTGGTGATACTGGAGCAGGAATAACATCTGAGCATAGGGGAGTGATGTTGGGCCACCCCTCTCAGCTGCTAATGTCCTCTTGTCTGATCACCACCTACCCTTTTGACCCTATCCCCTTAGCAATCTTTTAACCTCTCTTTTTCCATTGGTGTGCTCCTATCGCCCCTTCAAAGATGTCCTCTTGTCTCCCATTATAAAAAGCATATATATTATATTATAGTATATATCTATATACCTTTGTTGTGGTCTTTTTTCATGTATCACCAATTCACTCAGTGCTTCTCACAGTAAGGGTGATGACAAAACTACAACTGTCAGGCAATCGACATACCCAAACACTACATAAAGCGGGCTCTGCTCCAAAGACATCCCGATGTAACTGCTGTCCTCCCTTCCCTCTCTGGACTGGGAAGCTGTCAAGAATACTCTTTAATAACGCTTCCCCGGGTTAGTTTACATTTTCATCAGGCAGGGGAGTGATGTTTGCCCCCACCCCAACCACTGCCTATTAACACAGAGAGACCTTCATGTAGCCCATCCAGGGAGGTTCCCCAGAAATGCATTATCTGGAATGTGACAAGAACTTTAGCAACAGAAGCCATAAAGAGCAGAAAAGCAAGCGACGAGGATGGGATTCGAACCCACGCGTGCAGAGCACAATGGATTAGCAGTCCATCGCCTTAACCACTCGGCCACCTCGTCAAGATGAATGCACTGCTGTTGGCTCACTCTTTGTCCATGTGAACTTACATTACATCTAGGACTAACTAATTGATCTCCCAACCACCGCTTCCATCATTTTCTGTCGGACCACTGGAATCCCTATGGATTTCCAAGTCTCGTGTTACAGCTGCATTGGTGGTTCAGTGGTAGAATTCTCGCCTCCCACGCGGGAGACCCGGGTTCGATTCCTGGCCAGTGCAAGCTTCTTTTTCAGAGCATTGGTAAGTCAGGTCTCCGGAAAAGCGAGGTGCGTTTTACCCATTCTGAAGGAAATTCTTCTTTGCTATGTTGCAATGCATTACGTATGAAGAGCTTAAACAACAGAAGCCTGGAAAAATTTGCCTTGTTAGCGCAGTAGGTAGCGTATCAGTCTCATAATCTGAAGGTCGTGAGTTCGATCCTCACACAGGGCACGCATTTTTTTTTACAGCTACACGTATAATCAACTCACTTATTGATTCCCCATCAACCGCTTGTCGTGTTTTCAAGCTCGGTGTCGCAAATGCATTGGTGGTTCAGTGGAAGAACTGTGAGCCTATGCGAACTATACTATTGCAAGACTAGAAAGGTGGGCCTTGTATTTAAAGACATTTTAAAACCTCACGAGCATCTGACCTCATGGCGCAACGGTAGCATGGCTGACTCCAAATCAGTAGGTTGCGTGTTCAAATCACGTCGGGGTCATTTGCGTTTTTTTGTATGAAAACTAGAGACATTACCTTAGTATTGAAGGGGTCATCTCGTGAAACAGTAATGCTTTCAATGAAGAAAAAAGAGAAAAGACAAAGATAAGCATTTTATTGTATAAAGTGGTGATACTGGAGCAGGAATAACATCTGAGCATAGGGGTGTGATGTTGGGCCACCCCTCTCAGCTGCTAATGTCCTCTTGTCTGATCACCACCTACCCTTTTGACCCTATCCCCTTAGCAATCTTTTAACCTCTCTTTTTCCATTGGTGTGCTCCTATCGCCCCTTCAAAGATGTCCTCTTGTCTCCCATTATAAAAAGCATATATATTATATTATAGTATATATCTATATACCTTTGTTGTGGTCTTTTTTCATGTATCACCAATTCACTCAGTGCTTCTCACAGTAAGGGTGATGACAAAACTACAACTGTCAGGCAATCGACATACCCAAACACTACATAAAGCGGGCTCTGCTCCAAAGACATCCCGATGTAACTGCTGTCCTCCCTTCCCTCTCTGGACTGGGAAGCTGTCAAGAATACTCTTTAATAACGCTTCCCCGGGTTAGTTTACATTTTCATCAGGCAGGGGAGTGATGTTTGCCCCCACCCCAACCACTGCCTATTAACACAGAGAGACCTTCATGTAGCCCATCCAGGGAGGTTCCCCAGAAATGCATTATCTGGAATGTGACAAGAACTTTAGCAACAGAAGCCATAAAGAGCAGAAAAGCAAGCGACGAGGATGGGATTCGAACCCACGCGTGCAGAGCACAATGGATTAGCAGTCCATCGCCTTAACCACTCGGCCACCTCGTCAAGATGAATGCACTGCTGTTGGCTCACTCTTTGTCCATGTGAACTTACATTACATCTAGGACTAACTAATTGATCTCCCAACCACCGCTTCCATCATTTTCTGTCGGACCACTGGAATCCCTATGGATTTCCAAGTCTCGTGTTACAGCTGCATTGGTGGTTCAGTGGTAGAATTCTCGCCTCCCACGCGGGAGACCCGGGTTCGATTCCTGGCCAGTGCAAGCTTCTTTTTCAGAGCATTGGTAAGTCAGGTCTCCGGAAAAGCGAGGTGCGTTTTACCCATTCTGAAGGAAATTCTTCTTTGCTATGTTGCAATGCATTACGTATGAAGAGCTTAAACAACAGAACCCTGGAAGAATTTGCCTTGTTAGCGCAGTAGGTAGCGTATCAGTCTCATAATCTGAATGTCGTGAGTACGATCCTCACACAGGGCACGCATTTTTTTTAACAGCTACACGTATAATCAACTCACTTATTGATTCCCCATCAACCGCTTGTCGTGTTTTCAAGCTCGGTGTCGCAAATGCATTGGTGGTTCAGTGGAAGAACTGTGAGCCTATGCGAACTATACTATTGCAAGACTAGAAAGGTGGGCCTTGTATTTAAAGACATTTTAAAACCTCAAGAGCGTCTGACCTCGTGGCGCAACGGTAGCGCGTCTGACTCCAGATCAGAAGGTTGCGTGTTCAAATCACGTCGGGGTCATTTGCGGTTTTTTTGTATGAAAACTAGAGACATTACCTTAGTATTGAAGGGGTCATCTCGTGAAACAGTAATGCTTTCAATGAAGAAAAAAGACAAAGATAAGCATCTTATTGTATAAAGTGGTGATACTGGAGCAGGAATAACATCTGAGCATAGGGGAGTGATGTTGGGCCACCCCTCTCAGCTGCTAATGTCCTCTTGTCTGATCACCACCTACCCTTTTGACCCTATCCCCTTAGCAATCTTTTAACCTCTCTTTTTCCATTGGTGTGCTCCTATCGCCCCTTCAAAGATGTCCTCTTGTCTCCCATTATAAAAAGCATATATATTATATTATAGTATATATCTATATACCTTTGTTGTGGTCTTTTTTCATGTATCACCAATTCACTCAGTGCTTCTCACAGTAAGGGTGATGACAAAACTACAACTGTCAGGCAATCGACATACCCAAACACTACATAAAGCGGGCTCTGCTCCAAAGACATCCCGATGTAACTGCTGTCCTCCCTTCCCTCTCTGGACTGGGAAGCTGTCAAGAATACTCTTTAATAACGCTTCCCCGGGTTAGTTTACATTTTCATCAGGCAGGGGAGGGATGTTTGCCCCCACCCCAACCACTGCCTATTAACACAGAGAGACCTTCATGTAGCCCATCCAGGGAGGTTCCCCAGAAATGCATTATCTGGAATGTGACAAGAACTTTAGCAACAGAAGCCATAAAGAGCAGAAAAGCAAGCGACGAGGATGGGATTCGAACCCACGCGTGCAGAGCACAATGGATTAGCAGTCCATCGCCTTAACCACTCGGCCACCTCGTCAAGATGAATGCACTGCTGTTGGCTCACTCTTTGTCCATGTGAACTTACATTACATCTAGGACTAACTAATTGATCTCCCAACCACCGCTTCCATCATTTTCTGTCGGACCACTGGAATCCCTATGGATTTCCAAGTCTCGTGTTACAGCTGCATTGGTGGTTCAGTGGTAGAATTCTCGCCTCCCACGCGGGAGACCCGGGTTCGATTCTTTTTCAGAGCATTGGTAAGTAAGGTCTCCGGAAAAGCGAGGTGCGTTTTACCCATTCTGAAGGAAATTCTTCTTTGCTATGTTGCAATGCATTACGTATGAAGAGCTTAAACAACAGAACCCTGGAAGAATTTGCCTTGTTAGCGCAGTAGGTAGCGTATCAGTCTCATAATCTGAATGTCGTGAGTACGATCCTCACACAGGGCACGCATTTTTTTTAACAGCTACACGTATAATCAACTCACTTATTGATTCCCCATCAACCGCTTGTCGTGTTTTCAAGCTCGGTGTCGCAAATGCATTGGTGGTTCAGTGGAAGAACTGTGAGCCTATGCGAACTATACTATTGCAAGACTAGAAAGGTGGGCCTTGTATTTAAAGACATTTTAAAACCTCAAGAGCGTCTGACCTCGTGGCGCAACGGTAGCGCGTCTGACTCCAGATCAGAAGGTTGCATGTTCAAATCACGTCGGGGTCATTTGTGGTTTTTTTGTATGAAAACTAGAGACATTACCTTAGTATTGAAGGGGTCATCTCGTGAAACAGTAATGCTTTCAATGAAGAAAAAAGACAAAGATAAGCATCTTATTGTATAAAGTGGTGATACTGGAGCAGGAATAACATCTGAGCATAGGGGAGTGATGTTGGGCCACCCCTCTCAGCTGCTAATGTCCTCTTGTCTGATCACCACCTACCCTTTTGACCCTATCCCCTTAGCAATCTTTTAACCTCTCTTTTTCCATTGGTGTGCTCCTATCGCCCCTTCAAAGATGTCCTCTTGTCTCCCATTATAAAAAGCATATATATTATATTATAGTATATATCTATATACCGTTGTTGTGGTCTTTTTTCATGTATCACCAATTCACTCAGTGCTTCTCACAGTAAGGGTGATGACAAAACTACAACTGTCAGACAATCGACAAACCCAAACACTAGATAAAGCGGGCTCTGCTCAAAAGACATCCCGATGTAACTGCTGTCCTCCCTTCCCTCCCCTCTCTGGACTGGGAAGCTGTCAAGAATACTCTTTAATAACGCTTCCCCGGGTTAGTTTACATTTTCATTAGGCAGGGGAGTGATGTTTGCCCCAACCCCAACCCCAACCCCAACCCCTGCCTATTAACACAGAGAGACCTTCATGTAGCCCATCCAGGGAGGTTCCCCAGAAATGCATTATCTGGAATGTGACAAGTAAAGTGGTGATACTGGAGCAGGAATAACATCTGAGCATAGGGGAGTGATGTTGGGCCACCCCTCTCAGCTGCTAATGTCCTCTTGTCTGATCACCACCTACCCTTTTGACCCTATCCCCTTAGCAATCTTTTAACCTCTCTTTTTCCATTGGTGTGCTCCTATCGCCCCTTCAAAGATGTCCTCTTGTCTCCCATTATAAAAAGCATATATATTATATTATAGTATATATTTATATACCTTTGTTGTGGTCTTTTTTCATGTATCACCAATTCACTCAGTGCTTCTCACAGTAAGGGTGATGACAAAACTACAACTGTCAGGCAATCGACATACCCAAACACTACATAAAGCGGGCTCTGCTCCAAAGACATCCCGATGTAACTGCTGTCCTCCCTTCCCTCTCTGGACTGGGAAGCTGTCAAGAATACTCTTTAATAACGCTTCCCCGGGTTAGTTTACATTTTCATCAGGCAGGGGAGTGATGTTTGCCCCCACCCCAACCACTGCCTATTAACACAGAGAGACCTTCATGTAGCCCATCCAGGGAGGTTCCCCAGAAATGCATTATCTGGAATGTGACAAGAACTTTAGCAACAGAAGCCATAAAGAGCAGAAAAGCAAGCGACGAGGATGGGATTCGAACCCACGCGTGCAGAGCACAATGGATTAGCAGTCCATCGCGTTAACCACTCGGCCACCTCGTCAAGATGAATGCACTGCTGTTGGCTCACTCTTTGTCCATGTGAACTTACATTACATCTAGGACTAACTAATTGATCTCCCAACCACCGCTTCCATCATTTTCTGTCGGACCACTGGAATCCCTATGGATTTCCAAGTCTCGTGTTACAGCTGCATTGGTGGTTCAGTGGTAGAATTCTCGCCTCCCACGCGGGAGACCCGGGTTCGATTCCTGGCCAGTGCAAGCTTCTTTTTCAGAGCATTGGTAAGTCAGGTCTCCGGAAAAGCGAGGTGCGTTTTACCCATTCTGAAGGAAATTCTTCTTTGCTATGTTGCAATGCATTACGTATGAAGAGCTTAAACAACAGAACCCTGGAAGAATTTGCCTTGTTAGCGCAGTAGGTAGCGTATCAGTCTCATAATCTGAATGTCGTGAGTACGATCCTCACACAGGGCACGCATTTTTTTTAACAGCTACACGTATAATCCACTCACTTATTGATTCCCCATCAACCGCTTGTCGTGTTTTCAAGCTCGGTGTCGCAAATGCATTGGTGGTTCAGTGGAAGAACTGTGAGCCTATGCGAACTATACTATTGCAAGACTAGAAAGGTGGGCCTTGTATTTAAAGACATTTTAAAACCTCAAGAGCGTCTGACCTCGTGGCGCAACGGTAGCGCGTCTGACTCCAGATCAGAAGGTTGCGTGTTCAAATCACGTCGGGGTCATTTGCGGTTTTTTTGTATGAAAACTAGAGACATTACCTTAGTATTGAAGGGGTCATCTCGTGAAACAGTAATGCTTTCAATGAAGAAAAAAGACAAAGATAAGCATCTTATTGTATAAAGTGGTGATACTGGAGCAGGAATAACATCTGAGCATAGGGGAGTGATGTTGGGCCACCCCTCTCAGCTGCTAATGTCCTCTTGTCTGATCACCACCTACCCTTTTGACCCTATCCCCTTAGCAATCTTTTAACCTCTCTTTTTCCATTGGTGTGCTCCTATCGCCCCTTCAAAGATGTCCTCTTGTCTCCCATTATAAAAAGCATATATATTATATTATAGTATATATCTATATACCTTTGTTGTGGTCTTTTTTCATGTATCACCAATTCACTCAGTGCTTCTCACAGTAAGGGTGATGACAAAACTACAACTGTCAGGCAATCGACATACCCAAACACTACATAAAGCGGGCTCTGCTCCAAAGACATCCCGATGTAACTGCTGTCCTCCCTTCCCTCTCTGGACTGGGAAGCTGTCAAGAATACTCTTTAATAACGCTTCCCCGGGTTAGTTTACATTTTCATCAGGCAGGGGAGCGATGTTTGCCCCCACCCCAACCACTGCCTATTAACACAGAGAGACCTTCATGTAGCCCATCCAGGGAGGTTCCCCAGAAATGCATTATCTGGAATGTGACAAGAACTTTAGCAACAGAAGCCATAAAGAGCAGAAAAGCAAGCGACGAGGATGGGATTCGAACCCACGCGTGCAGAGCACAATGGATTAGCAGTCCATCGCCTTAACCACTCGGCCACATCGTCAAGATGAATGCACTGCTGTTGGCTCACTCTTTGTCCATGTGAACTTACATTACATCTAGGACTAACTAATTGATCTCCCAACCACCGCTTCCATCATTTTCTGTCGGACCACTGGAATCCCTATGGATTTCCAAGTCTCGTGTTACAGCTGCATTGGTGGTTCAGTGGTAGAATTCTCGCCTCCCACGCGAGAGACCCGGGTTCGATTCTTTTTCAGAGCATTGGTAAGTCAGGTCTCCGGAAAAGCGAGGTGCGTTTTACCCATTCTGAAGGAAATTCTTCTTTGCTATGTTGCAATGCATTACGTATGAAGAGCTTAAACAACAGAACCCTGGAAGAATTTGCCTTGTTAGCGCAGTAGGTAGCGTATCAGTCTCATAATCTGAATGTCGTGAGTACGATCCTCACACAGGGCACGCATTTTTTTTAACAGCTACACGTATAATCAACTCACTTATTGATTCCCCATCAACCGCTTGTCGTGTTTTCAAGCTCGGTGTCGCAAATGCATTGGTGGTTCAGTGGAAGAACTGTGAGCCTATGCGAACTATATTATTGCAAGACTAGAAAGGTGGGCCTTGTATTTAAAGACATTTTAAAACCTCAAGAGCGTCTGACCTCGTGGCGCAACGGTAGCGCGTCTGACTCCAGATCAGAAGGTTGCATGTTCAAATCACGTCGGGGTTATTTGTGGTTTTTTTGTATGAAAACTAGAGACATTACCTTAGTATTGAAGGGGTCATCTCGTGAAACAGTAATGCTTTCAATGAAGAAAAAAGACAAAGATAAGCATCTTATTGTATAAAGTGGTGATACTGGAGCAGGAATAACATCTGAGCATAGGGGAGTGATGTTGGGCCACCCCTCTCAGCTGCTAATGTCCTCTTGTCTGATCACCACCTACCCTTTTGACCCTATCCCCTTAGCAATCTTTTAACCTCTCTTTTTCCATTGGTGTGCTCCTATCGCCCCTTCAAAGATGTCCTCTTGTCTCCCATTATAAAAAGCATATATATTATATTATAGTATATATCTATATACCTTTGCTGTGGTCTTTTTTCATGTATCACCAATTCACTCAGTGCTTCTCACAGTAAGGGTGATGACAAAACTACAACTGTCAGGCAATCGACATACCCAAACACTACATAAAGCGGGCTCTGCTCCAAAGACATCCCGATGTAACTGCTGTCCTCCCTTCCCTCTCTGGACTGGGAAGCTGTCAAGAATACTCTTTAATAACGCTTCCCCGGGTTAGTTTACATTTTCATCAGGCAGGGGAGTGATGTTTGCCCCCACCCCAACCACTGCCTATTAACACAGAGAGACCTTCATGTAGCCCATCCAGGGAGGTTCCCCAGAAATGCATTATCTGGAATGTGACAAGAACTTTAGCAACAGAAGCCATAAAGAGCAGAAAAGCAAGCGACGAGGATGGGATTCGAACCCACGCGTGCAGAGCACAATGGATTAGCAGTCCATCGCCTTAACCACTCGGCCACCTCGTCAAGATGAATGCACTGCTGTTGGCTCACTCTTTGTCCATGTGAACTTACATTACATCTAGGACTAACTAATTGATCTCCCAACCACCGCTTCCATCATTTTCTGTCGGACCACTGGAATCCCTATGGATTTCCAAGTCTCGTGTTACAGCTGCATTGGTGGTTCAGTGGTAGAATTCTCGCCTCCCACGCGGGAGACCCGGGTTCGATTCCTGGCCAGTGCAAGCTTCTTTTTCAGAGCATTGGTAAGTCAGGTCTCCGGAAAAGCGAGGTGCGTTTTACCCATTCTGAAGGAAATTCTTCTTTGCTATGTTGCAATGCATTACGTATGAAGAGCTTAAACAACAGAAGCCTGGAAGAATTTGCCTTGTTAGCGCAGTAGGTAGCGTATCAGTCTCATAATCTGAAGGTCGTGAGTTCGATCCTCACACAGGGCACGCATTTTTTTTTACAGCTACACGTATAATCAACTCACTTATTGATTCCCCATCAACCGCTTGTCGTGTTTTCAAGCTCGGTGTCGCAAATGCATTGGTGGTTCAGTGGAAGAACTGTGAGCCTATGCGAACTATACTATTGCAAGAATAGAAAGGTGGGCCTTGTATTTAAAGACATTTTAAAACCTCACGAGCATCTGACCTCATGGCGCAACGGTAGCATGGCTGACTCCAAATCAGTAGGTTGCGTGTTCAAATCACGTCGGGGTCATTTGCGTTTTTTTGTATGAAAACTAGAGACATTACCTTAGTATTGAAGGGGTCATCTCGTGAAACAGTAATGCTTTCAATGAAGAAAAAAGAGAAAAGACAAAGATAAGCATTTTATTGTATAAAGTGGTGATACTGGAGCAGGAATAACATCTGAGCATAGGGGAGTGATGTTGGGCCACCCCTCTCAGCTGCTAATGTCCTCTTGTCTGATCACCACCTACCCTTTTGACCCTATCCCCTTAGCAATCTTTTAACCTCTCTTTTTCCATTGGTGTGCTCCTATCGCCCCTTCAAAGATGTCCTCTTGTCTCCCATTATAAAAAGCATATATATTATATTATAGTATATATCTATATACCTTTGTTGTGGTCTTTTTTCATGTATCACCAATTCACTCAGTGCTTCTCACAGTAAGGGTGATGACAAAACTACAACTGTCAGGCAATCGACATACCCAAACACTACATAAAGCGGGCTCTGCTCCAAAGACATCCCGATGTAACTGCTGTCCTCCCTTCCCTCTCTGGACTGGGAAGCTGTCAAGAATACTCTTTAATAACGCTTCCCCGGGTTAGTTTACATTTTCATCAGGCAGGGGAGCGATGTTTGCCCCCACCCCAACCACTGCCTATTAACACAGAGAGACCTTCATGTAGCCCATCCAGGGAGGTTCCCCAGAAATGCATTATCTGGAATGTGACAAGAACTTTAGCAACAGAAGCCATAAAGAGCAGAAAAGCAAGCGACGAGGATGGGATTCGAACCCACGCGTGCAGAGCACAATGGATTAGCAGTCCATCGCCTTAACCACTCGGCCACCTCGTCAAGATGAATGCACTGCTGTTGGCTCACTCTTTGTCCATGTGAACTTACATTACATCTAGGACTAACTAATTGATCTCCCAACCACCGCTTCCATCATTTTCTGTCGGACCACTGGAATCCCTATGGATTTCCAAGTCTCGTGTTACAGCTGCATTGGTGGTTCAGTGGTAGAATACTCGCCTCCCACGCGGGAGACCCGGGTTCGATTCCTGGCCAGTGCAAGCTTCTTTTTCAGAGAGTCAGGTCTCCGGAAAAGCGAGGTGCGTTTTACCCATTCTGAAGGAAATTCTTCTTTGCTATGTTGCAATGCATTACGTATGAAGAGCTTAAACAACAGAACCCTGGAAGAATTTGCCTTGTTAGCGCGGTAGGTAGCGTATCAGTCTCATAATCTGAATGTCGTGAGTACGATCCTCACACAGGGCACGCATTTTTTTTAACAGCTACACGTATAATCAACTCACTTATTGATTCCCCATCAACCGCTTGTCGTGTTTTCAAGCTCGGTGTCGCAAATGCATTGGTGGTTCAGTGGAAGAACTGTGAGCCTATGCGAACTATACTATTGCAAGACTAGAAAGGTGGGCCTTGTATTTAAAGACATTTTAAAACCTCAAGAGCGTCTGACCTCGTGGCGCAACGGTAGCGCGTCTGACTCCAGATCAGAAGGTTGCGTGTTCAAATCACGTCGGGGTCATTTGTGGTTTTTTTGTATGAAAACTAGAGACATTACCTTAGTATTGAAGGGGTCATCTCGTGAAACAGTAATGCTTTCAATGAAGAAAAAAGACAAAGATAAGCATCTTATTGTATAAAGTGGTGATACTGGAGCAGGAATAACATCTGAGCATAGGGGAGTGATGTTGGGCCACCCCTCTCAGCTGCTAATGTCCTCTTGTCTGATCACCACCTACCCTTTTGACCCTATCCCCTTAGCAATCTTTTAACCTCTCTTTTTCCATTGGTGTGCTCCTATCGCCCCTTCAAAGATGTCCTCTTGTCTCCCATTATAAAAAGCATATATATTATATTATAGTATATATCTATATACCGTTGTTGTGGTCTTTTTTCATGTATCACCAATTCACTCAGTGCTTCTCACAGTAAGGGTGATGACAAAACTACAACTGTCAGACAATCGACAAACCCAAACACTAGATAAAGCGGGCTCTGCTCAAAAGACATCCCGATGTAACTGCTGTCCTCCCTTCCCTCTCTGGACTGGGAAGCTGTCAAGAATACTCTTTAATAACGCTTCCCCGGGTTAGTTTACATTTTCATCAGGCAGGGGAGTGATGTTTGCCCCCACCCCAACCACTGCCTATTAACACAGAGAGACCTTCATGTAGCCCATCCAGGGAGGTTCCCCAGAAATGCATTATCTGGAATGTGACAAGAACTTTAGCAACAGAAGCCATAAAGAGCAGAAAAGCAAGCGACGAGGATGGGATTCGAACCCACGCGTGCAGAGCACAATGGATTAGCAGTCCATCGCCTTAACCACTCGGCCACCTCGTCAAGATGAATGCACTGCTGTTGGCTCACTCTTTGTCCATGTGAACTTACATTACATCTAGGACTAACTAATTGATCTCCCAACCACCGCTTCCATCATTTTCTGTCGGACCACTGGAATCCCTATGGATTTCCAAGTCTCGTGTTACAGCTGCATTTGTGGTTCAGTGGTAGAATTCTCGCCTCCCACGCGGGAGACCCGGGTTCGATTCCTGGCCAGTGCAAGCTTCTTTTTCAGAGCATTGGTAAGTCAGGTCTCCGGAAAAGCGAGGTGCGTTTTACCCATTCTGAAGGAAATTCTTCTTTGCTATGTTGCAATGCATTACGTATGAAGAGCTTAAACAACAGAACCCTGGAAGAATTTGCCTTGTTAGCGCAGTAGGTAGCGTATCAGTCTCATAATCTGAATGTCGTGAGTATGATCCTCACACAGGGCACGCATTTTTTTTAACAGCTACACGTATAATCAACTCACTTATTGATTCCCCATCAACCGCTTGTCGTGTTTTCAAGCTCGGTGTCGCAAATGCATTGGTGGTTCAGTGGAAGAACTGTGAGCCTATGCGAACTATACTATTGCAAGACTAGAAAGGTGGGCCTTGTATTTAAAGACATTTTAAAACCTCAAGAGCGTCTGACCTCGTGGCGCAACGGTAGCGCGTCTGACTCCAGATCAGGAGGTTGCGTGTTCAAATCACGTCGGGGTCATTTGCGTTTTTTTTGTATGAAAACTAGAGACATTACCTTAGTATTGAAGGGGTCATCTCGTGAAACAGTAATGCTTTCAATGAAGAAAAAAGACAAAGATAAGCATCTTATTGTATAAAGTGGTGATACTGGAGCAGGAATAACATCTGAGCATAGGGGAGTGATGTTGGGCCACCCCTCTCAGCTGCTAATGTCCTCTTGTCTGATCACCACCTACCCTTTTGACCCTATCCCCTTAGCAATCTTTTAACCTCTCTTTTTCCATTGGTGTGCTCCTATCGCCCCTTCAAAGATGTCCTCTTGTCTCCCATTATAAAAAGCATATATATTATATTATAGTATATATCTATATACCGTTGTTGTGGTCTTTTTTCATGTATCACCAATTCACTCAGTGCTTCTCACAGTAAGGGTGATGACAAAACTACAACTGTCAGGCAATCGACATACCCAAACACTACATAAAGCGGGCTCTGCTCCAAAGACATCCCGATGTAACTGCTGTCCTCCCTTCCCTCTCTGGACTGGGAAGCTGTCAAGAATACTCTTTAATAACGCTTCCCCGGGTTAGTTTACATTTTCATCAGGCAGGGGAGTGATGTTTGCCCCCACCCCAACCACTGCCTATTAACACAGAGAGACCTTCATGTAGCCCATCCAGGGAGGTTCCCCAGAAATGCATTATCTGGAATGTGACAAGAACTTTAGCAACAGAAGCCATAAAGAGCAGAAAAGCAAGCGACGAGGATGGGATTCGAACCCACGCGTGCAGAGCACAATGGATTAGCAGTCCATCGCCTTAACCACTCGGCCACCTCGTCAAGATGAATGCACTGCTGTTGGCTCACTCTTTGTCCATGTGAACTTACATTACATCTAGGACTAACTAATTGATCTCCCAACCACCGCTTCCATCATTTTCTGTCGGACCACTGGAATCCCTATGGATTTCCAAGTCTCGTGTTACTGCTGCATTGGTGGTTCAGTGGTAGAATTCTCGCCTCCCACGCGGGAGACCCGGGTTCGATTCCTGGCCAGTGCAAGCTTCTTTTTCAGAGCATTGGTAAGTCAGGTCTCCGGAAAAGCGAGGTGCGTTTTACCCATTCTGAAGGAAATTCTTCTTTGCTATGTTGCAATGCATTACGTATGAAGAGCTTAAACAACAGAAGCCTGGAAGAATTTGCCTTGTTAGCGCAGTAGGTAGCGTATCAGTCTCATAATCTGAAGGTCGTGAGTTCGATCCTCACACAGGGCACGCATTTTGTTTTACAGCTACACGTATAATCAACTCACTTATTGATTCCCCATCAACCGCTTGTCGTGTTTTCAAGCTCGGTGTCGCAAATGCATTGGTGGTTCAGTGGAAGAACTGTGAGCCTATGCGAACTATACTATTGCAAGACTAGAAAGGTGGGCCTTGTATTTAAAGACATTTTAAAACCTCACGAGCATCTGACCTCATGGCGCAACGGTAGCACGGCTGACTCCAAATCAGAAGGTTGCGTGTTCAAATCACGTCGGGGTCATTTGCGTTTTTTTGTATGAAAACTAGAGACATTACCTTAGTATTGAAGGGGTCATCTCGTGAAACAGTAATGCTTTCAATGAAGAAAAAAGAGAAAAGACAAAGATAAGCATTTTATTGTATAAAGTGGTGATACTGGAGCAGGAATAACATCTGAGCATAGGGGAGTGATGTTGGGCCACCCCTCTCAGCTGCTAATGTCCTCTTGTCTATCCCCACCTACCCTTTTGACCCTATCCCCTTAGCAATCTTTTAACCTCTCTTTTTCCATTGGTGTGCTCCTATCGCCCCTTCAAAGATGTCCTCTTGTCTCCCATTATAAAAAGCATATATATTATATTATAGTATATATCTATATACCGTTGTTGTGGTCTTTTTTCATGTATCACCAATTCACTCAGTGCTTCTCACAGTAAGGGTGATGACAAAACTACAACTGTCAGACAATCGACAAACCCAAACACTAGATAAAGCGGGCTCTGCTCAAAAGACATCCCGATGTAACTGCTGTCCTCCCTTCCCTCCCCTCTCTGGACTGGGAAGCTGTCAAGAATACTCTTTAATAACGCTTCCCCGGGTTAGTTTACATTTTCATCAGGCAGGGGAGTGATGTTTGCCCCCACCCCAACCACTGCCTATTAACACAGAGAGACCTTCATGTAGCCCATCCAGGGAGGTTCCCCAGAAATGCATTATCTGGAATGTGACAAGAACTTTAGCAACAGAAGCCATAAAGAGCAGAAAAGCAAGCGACGAGGATGGGATTCGAACCCACGCGTGCAGAGCACAATGGATTAGCAGTCCATCGCCTTAACCACTCGGCCACCTCGTCAAGATGAATGCACTGCTGTTGGCTCACTCTTTGTCCATGTGAACTTACATTACATCTAGGACTAACTAATTGATCTCCCAACCACCGCTTCCATCATTTTCTGTCGGACCACTGGAATCCCTATGGATTTCCAAGTCTTGTGTTACAGCTGCATTGGTGGTTCAGTGGTAGAATTCTCGCCTCCCACGCGGGAGACCCGGGTTCGATTCCTGGCCAGTGCAAGCTTCTTTTTCAGAGCATTGGTAAGTCAGGTCTCCGGAAAAGCGAGGTGCGTTTTACCCATTCTGAAGGAAATTCTTCTTTGCTATGTTGCAATGCATTACGTATGAAGAGCTTAAACAACAGAAGCCTGGAAGAATTTGCCTTGTTAGCGCAGTAGGTAGCGTATCAGTCTCATAATCTGAAGGTCGTGAGTTAGATCCTCACACAGGGCACGCATTTTTTTTTACAGCTACACGTATAATCAACTCACTTATTGATTCCCCATCAACCGCTTGTCGTGTTTTCAAGCTCGGTGTCGCAAATGCATTGGTGGTTCAGTGGAAGAACTGTGAGCCTATGCGAACTATACTATTGCAAGACTAGAAAGGTGGGCCTTGTATTTAAAGACATTTTAAAACCTCACGAGCATCTGACCTCATGGCGCAACGGTAGCACGGCTGACTCCAAATCAGAAGGTTGCGTGTTCAAATCATGTCGGGGTCATTTGCGTTTTTTTGTATGAAAACTAGAGACATTACCTTAGTATTGAAGGGGTCATCTCGTGAAACAGTAATGCTTTCAATGAAGAAAAAAGAGAAAAGACAAAGATAAGCATTTTATTGTATAAAGTGGTGATACTGGAGCAGGAATAACATCTGAGCATAGGGGAGTGATGTTGGGCCACCCCTCTCAGCTGCTAATGTCCTCTTGTCTGATCACCACCTACCCTTTTGACCCTATCCCCTTAGCAATCTTTTAACCTCTCTTTTTCCATTGGTGTGCTCCTATCGCCCCTTCAAAGATGTCCTCTTGTCTCCCATTATAAAAAGCATATATATTATATTATAGTATATATCTATATACCTTTGTTGTGGTCTTTTTTCATGTATCACCAATTCACTCAGTGCTTCTCACAGTAAGGGTGATGACAAAACTACAACTGTCAGGCAATCGACATACCCAAACACTACATAAAGCGGGCTCTGCTCCAAAGACATCCCGATGTAACTGCTGTCCTCCCTTCCCTCTCTGGACTGGGAAGCTGTCAAGAATACTCTTTAATAACGCTTCCCCGGGTTAGTTTACATTTTCATCAGGCAGGGGAGTGATGTTTGCCCCCACCCCAACCACTGCCTATTAACACAGAGAGACCTTCATGTAGCCCATCCAGGGAGGTTCCCCAGAAATGCATTATCTGGAATGTGACAAGAACTTTAGCAACAGAAGCCATAAAGAGCAGAAAAGCAAGCGACGAGGATGGGATTCGAACCCACGCGTGCAGAGCACAATGGATTAGCAGTCCATCGCCTTTACCACTCGGCCACCTCGTCAAGATGAATGCACTGCTGTTGGCTCACTCTTTGTCCATGTGAACTTACATTACATCTAGGACTAACTAATTGATCTCCCAACCACCGCTTCCATCATTTTCTGTCGGACCACTGGAATCCCTATGGATTTCCAAGTCTCGTGTTACAGCTGCATTGGTGGTTCAGTGGTAGAATTCTCGCTTCCCACGCGGGAGACCCGGGTTCGATTCTTTTTCAGAGCATTGGTAAGTCAGGTCTCCGGAAAAGCGAGGTGCGTTTTACCCATTCTGAAATAAATTCTTCTTTGCTATGTTGCAATGCATTACGTATGAAGAGCTTAAACAACAGAACCCTGGAAGAATTTGCCTTGTTAGCGCAGTAGGTAGCGTATCAGTCTCATAATCTGAATGTCGTGAGTACGATCCTCACACAGGGCACGCATTTTTTTTAACAGCTACACGTATAATCAACTCACTTATTGATTCCCCATCAACCGCTTGTCGTGTTTTCAAGCTCGGTGTCGCAAATGCATTGGTGGTTCAGTGGAAGAACTGTGAGCCTAAGCGAACTATACTATTGCAAGACTAGAAAGGTGGGCCTTGTATTTAAAGACATTTTAAAACCTCAAGAGCGTCTGACCTCGTGGCGCAACGGTAGCGCGTCTGACTCCAGATCAGAAGGTTGCGTGTTCAAATCACGTCGGGGTCATTTGTGGTTTTTTTGTATGAAAACTAGAGACATTACCTTAGTATTGAAGGGGTCATCTCGTGAAACAGTAATGCTTTCAATGAAGAAAAAAGACAAAGATAAGCATCTTATTGTATAAAGTGGTGATACTGGAGCAGGAATAACATCTGAGCATAGGGGAGTGATGTTGGGCCACCCCTCTCAGCTGCTAATGTCCTCTTGTCTGATCACCACCTACCCTTTTGACCCTATCCCCTTAGCAATCTTTTAACCTCTCTTTTTCCATTGGTGTGCTCCTATCGCCCCTTCAAAGATGTCCTCTTGTCTCCCATTATAAAAAGCATATATATTATATTATAGTATATATCTATATACCGTTGTTGTGGTCTTTTTTCATGTATCACCAATTCACTCAGTGCTTCTCACAGTAAGGGTGATGACAAAACTACAACTGTCAGACAATCGACAAACCCAAACACTAGATAAAGCGGGCTCTGCTCAAAAGACATCCCGATGTAACTGCTGTCCTCCCTTCCCTCCCCTCTCTGGACTGGGAAGCTGTCAAGAATACTCTTTAATAACGCTTCCCCGGGTTAGTTTACATTTTCATTAGGCAGGGGAGTGATGTTTGCCCCAACCCCAACCCCAACCCCAACCCCTGCCTATTAACACAGAGAGACCTTCATGTAGCCCATCCAGGGAGGTTCCCCAGAAATGCATTATCTGGAATGTGACAAGTAAAGTGGTGATACTGGAGCAGGAATAACATCTGAGCATAGGGGAGTGATGTTGGGCCACCCCTCTCAGCTGCTAATGTCCTCTTGTCTGATCACCACCTACCCTTTTGACCCTATCCCCTTAGCAATCTTTTAACCTCTCTTTTTCCATTGGTGTGCTCCTATCGCCCCTTCAAAGATGTCCTCTTGTCTCCCATTATAAAAAGCATATATATTATATTATAGTATATATCTATATACCGTTGTTGTGGTCTTTTTTCATGTATCACCAATTCACTCAGTGCTTCTCACAGTAAGGGTGATGACAAAACTACAACTGTCAGACAATCGACAAACCCAAACACTAGATAAAGCGGGCTCTGCTCAAAAGACATCCCGATGTAACTGCTGTCCTCCCTTCCCTCCCCTCTCTGGACTGGGAAGCTGTCAAGAATACTCTTTAATAACGCTTCCCCGGGTTAGTTTACATTTTCATCAGGCAGGGGAGTGATGTTTGCCCCCACCCCAACCACTGCCTATTAACACAGAGAGACCTTCATGTAGCCCATCCAGGGAGGTTCCCCAGAAATGCATTATCTGGAATGTGACAAGAACTTTAGCAACAGAAGCCATAAAGAGCAGAAAAGCAAGCGACGAGGATGGGATTCGAACCCACGCGTGCAGAGCACAATGGATTAGCAGTCCATCGCCTTAACCACTCGGCCACCTCGTCAAGATGAATGCACTGCTGTTGGCTCACTCTTTGTCCATGTGAACTTACATTACATCTAGGACTAACTAATTGATCTCCCAACCACCGCTTCCATCATTTTCTGTCGGACCACTGGAATCCCTATGGATTTCCAAGTCTCGTGTTACAGCTGCATTGGTGGTTCAGTGGTAGAATTCTCGCCTCCCACGCGGGAGACCCGGGTTCGATTCTTTTTCAGAGCATTGGTAAGTAAGGTCTCCGGAAAAGCGAGGTGCGTTTTACCCATTCTGAAGGAAATTCTTCTTTGCTATGTTGCAATGCATTACGTATGAAGAGCTTAAACAACAGAAGCCTGGAAGAATTTGCCTTGTTAGCGCAGTAGGTAGCGTATCAGTCTCATAATCTGAAGGTCGTGAGTTAGATCCTCACACAGGGCACGCATTTTTTTTTACAGCTACACGTATAATCAACTCACTTATTGATTCCCCATCAACCGCTTGTCGTGTTTTCAAGCTCGGTGTCGCAAATGCATTGGTGGTTCAGTGGAAGAACTGTGAGCCTATGCGAACTATACTATTGCAAGACTAGAAAGGTGGGCCTTGTATTTAAAGACATTTTAAAACCTCACGAGCATCTGACCTCATGGCGCAACGGTAGCACGGCTGACTCCAAATCAGAAGGTTGCGTGTTCAAATCATGTCGGGGTCATTTGCGTTTTTTTGTATGAAAACTAGAGACATTACCTTAGTATTGAAGGGGTCATCTCGTGAAACAGTAATGCTTTCAATGAAGAAAAAAGAGAAAAGACAAAGATAAGCATTTTATTGTATAAAGTGGTGATACTGGAGCAGGAATAACATCTGAGCATAGGGGAGTGATGTTGGGCCACCCCTCTCAGCTGCTAATGTCCTCTTGTCTGATCACCACCTACCCTTTTGACCCTATCCCCTTAGCAATCTTTTAACCTCTCTTTTTCCATTGGTGTGCTCCTATCGCCCCTTCAAAGATGTCCTCTTGTCTCCCATTATAAAAAGCATATATATTATATTATAGTATATATCTATATACCTTTGTTGTGGTCTTTTTTCATGTATCACCAATTCACTCAGTGCTTCTCACAGTAAGGGTGATGACAAAACTACAACTGTCAGGCAATCGACATACCCAAACACTACATAAAGCGGGCTCTGCTCCAAAGACATCCCGATGTAACTGCTGTCCTCCCTTCCCTCTCTGGACTGGGAAGCTGTCAAGAATACTCTTTAATAACGCTTCCCCGGGTTAGTTTACATTTTCATCAGGCAGGGGAGTGATGTTTGCCCCCACCCCAACCACTGCCTATTAACACAGAGAGACCTTCATGTAGCCCATCCAGGGAGGTTCCCCAGAAATGCATTATCTGGAATGTGACAAGAACTTTAGCAACAGAAGCCATAAAGAGCAGAAAAGCAAGCGACGAGGATGGGATTCGAACCCACGCGTGCAGAGCACAATGGATTAGCAGTCCATCGCCTTTACCACTCGGCCACCTCGTCAAGATGAATGCACTGCTGTTGGCTCACTCTTTGTCCATGTGAACTTACATTACATCTAGGACTAACTAATTGATCTCCCAACCACCGCTTCCATCATTTTCTGTCGGACCACTGGAATCCCTATGGATTTCCAAGTCTCGTGTTACAGCTGCATTGGTGGTTCAGTGGTAGAATTCTCGCTTCCCACGCGGGAGACCCGGGTTCGATTCTTTTTCAGAGCATTGGTAAGTCAGGTCTCCGGAAAAGCGAGGTGCGTTTTACCCATTCTGAAATAAATTCTTCTTTGCTATGTTGCAATGCATTACGTATGAAGAGCTTAAACAACAGAACCCTGGAAGAATTTGCCTTGTTAGCGCAGTAGGTAGCGTATCAGTCTCATAATCTGAATGTCGTGAGTACGATCCTCACACAGGGCACGCATTTTTTTTAACAGCTACACGTATAATCAACTCACTTATTGATTCCCCATCAACCGCTTGTCGTGTTTTCAAGCTCGGTGTCGCAAATGCATTGGTGGTTCAGTGGAAGAACTGTGAGCCTAAGCGAACTATACTATTGCAAGACTAGAAAGGTGGGCCTTGTATTTAAAGACATTTTAAAACCTCAAGAGCGTCTGACCTCATGGCGCAACGGTAGCGCGTCTGACTCCAGATCAGAAGGTTGCGTGTTCAAATCACGTCGGGGTCATTTGTGGTTTTTTTGTATGAAAACTAGAGACATTACCTTAGTATTGAAGGGGTCATCTCGTGAAACAGTAATGCTTTCAATGAAGAAAAAAGACAAAGATAAGCATCTTATTGTATAAAGTGGTGATACTGGAGCAGGAATAACATCTGAGCATAGGGGAGTGATGTTGGGCCACCCCTCTCAGCTGCTAATGTCCTCTTGTCTGATCACCACCTACCCTTTTGACCCTATCCCCTTAGCAATCTTTTAACCTCTCTTTTTCCATTGGTGTGCTCCTATCGCCCCTTCAAAGATGTCCTCTTGTCTCCCATTATAAAAAGCATATATATTATATTATAGTATATATCTATATACCGTTGTTGTGGTCTTTTTTCATGTATCACCAATTCACTCAGTGCTTCTCACAGTAAGGGTGATGACAAAACTACAACTGTCAGACAATCGACAAACCCAAACACTAGATAAAGCGGGCTCTGCTCAAAAGACATCCCGATGTAACTGCTGTCCTCCCTTCCCTCCCCTCTCTGGACTGGGAAGCTGTCAAGAATACTCTTTAATAACGCTTCCCCGGGTTAGTTTACATTTTCATTAGGCAGGGGAGTGATGTTTGCCCCAACCCCAACCCCAACCCCAACCCCAACCCCAACCCCTGCCTATTAACACAGAGAGACCTTCATGTAGCCCATCCAGGGAGGTTCCCCAGAAATGCATTATCTGGAATGTGACAAGTAAAGTGGTGATACTGGAGCAGGAATAACATCTGAGCATAGGGGAGTGATGTTGGGCCACCCCTCTCAGCTGCTAATGTCCTCTTGTCTGATCACCACCTACCCTTTTGACCCTATCCCCTTAGCAATCTTTTAACCTCTCTTTTTCCATTGGTGTGCTCCTATCGCCCCTTCAAAGATGTCCTCTTGTCTCCCATTATAAAAAGCATATATATTATATTATAGTATATATCTATATACCTTTGTTGTGGTCTTTTTTCATGTATCACCAATTCACTCAGTGCTTCTCACAGTAAGGGTGATGACAAAACTACAACTGTCAGGCAATCGACATACCCAAACACTACATAAAGCGGGCTCTGCTCCAAAGACATCCCGATGTAACTGCTGTCCTCCCTTCCCTCTCTGGACTGGGAAGCTGTCAAGAATACTCTTTAATAACGCTTCCCCGGGTTAGTTTACATTTTCATCAGGCAGGGGAGTGATGTTTGCCCCCACCCCAACCACTGCCTATTAACACAGAGAGACCTTCATGTAGCCCATCCAGGGAGGTTCCCCAGAAATGCATTATCTGGAATGTGACAAGAACTTTAGCAACAGAAGCCATAAAGAGCAGAAAAGCAAGCGACGAGGATGGGATTCGAACCCACGCGTGCAGAGCACAATGGATTAGCAGTCCATCGCCTTTACCACTCGGCCACCTCGTCAAGATGAATGCACTGCTGTTGGCTCACTCTTTGTCCATGTGAACTTACATTACATCTAGGACTAACTAATTGATCTCCCAACCACCGCTTCCATCATTTTCTGTCGGACCACTGGAATCCCTATGGATTTCCAAGTCTCGTGTTACAGCTGCATTGGTGGTTCAGTGGTAGAATTCTCGCTTCCCACGCGGGAGACCCGGGTTCGATTCTTTTTCAGAGCATTGGTAAGTCAGGTCTCCGGAAAAGCGAGGTGCGTTTTACCCATTCTGAAATAAATTCTTCTTTGCTATGTTGCAATGCATTACGTATGAAGAGCTTAAACAACAGAACCCTGGAAGAATTTGCCTTGTTAGCGCAGTAGGTAGCGTATCAGTCTCATAATCTGAATGTCGTGAGTACGATCCTCACACAGGGCACGCATTTTTTTTAACAGCTACACGTATAATCAACTCACTTATTGATTCCCCATCAACCGCTTGTCGTGTTTTCAAGCTCGGTGTCGCAAATGCATTGGTGGTTCAGTGGAAGAACTGTGAGCCTAAGCGAACTATACTATTGCAAGACTAGAAAGGTGGGCCTTGTATTTAAAGACATTTTAAAACCTCAAGAGCGTCTGACCTCATGGCGCAACGGTAGCGCGTCTGACTCCAGATCAGAAGGTTGCGTGTTCAAATCACGTCGGGGTCATTTGTGGTTTTTTTGTATGAAAACTAGAGACATTACCTTAGTATTGAAGGGGTCATCTCGTGAAACAGTAATGCTTTCAATGAAGAAAAAAGACAAAGATAAGCATCTTATTGTATAAAGTGGTGATACTGGAGCAGGAATAACATCTGAGCATAGGGGAGTGATGTTGGGCCACCCCTCTCAGCTGCTAATGTCCTCTTGTCTGATCACCACCTACCCTTTTGACCCTATCCCCTTAGCAATCTTTTAACCTCTCTTTTTCCATTGGTGTGCTCCTATCGCCCCTTCAAAGATGTCCTCTTGTCTCCCATTATAAAAAGCATATATATTATATTATAGTATATATCTATATACCGTTGTTGTGGTCTTTTTTCATGTATCACCAATTCACTCAGTGCTTCTCACAGTAAGGGTGATGACAAAACTACAACTGTCAGACAATCGACAAACCCAAACACTAGATAAAGCGGGCTCTGCTCAAAAGACATCCCGATGTAACTGCTGTCCTCCCTTCCCTCCCCTCTCTGGACTGGGAAGCTGTCAAGAATACTCTTTAATAACGCTTCCCCGGGTTAGTTTACATTTTCATTAGGCAGGGGAGTGATGTTTGCCCCAACCCCAACCCCAACCCCAACCCCAACCCCAACCCCTGCCTATTAACACAGAGAGACCTTCATGTAGCCCATCCAGGGAGGTTCCCCAGAAATGCATTATCTGGAATGTGACAAGTAAAGTGGTGATACTGGAGCAGGAATAACATCTGAGCATAGGGGAGTGATGTTGGGCCACCCCTCTCAGCTGCTAATGTCCTCTTGTCTGATCACCACCTACCCTTTTGACCCTATCCCCTTAGCAATCTTTTAACCTCTCTTTTTCCATTGGTGTGCTCCTATCGCCCCTTCAAAGATGTCCTCTTGTCTCCCATTATAAAAAGCATATATATTATATTATAGTATATATCTATATACCTTTGTTGTGGTCTTTTTTCATGTATCACCAATTCACTCAGTGCTTCTCACAGTAAGGGTGATGACAAAACTACAACTGTCAGGCAATCGACATACCCAAACACTACATAAAGCGGGCTCTGCTCCAAAGACATCCCGATGTAACTGCTGTCCTCCCTTCCCTCTCTGGACTGGGAAGCTGTCAAGAATACTCTTTAATAACGCTTCCCCGGGTTAGTTTACATTTTCATCAGGCAGGGGAGTGATGTTTGCCCCCACCCCAACCACTGCCTATTAACACAGAGAGACCTTCATGTAGCCCATCCAGGGAGGTTCCCCAGAAATGCATTATCTGGAATGTGACAAGAACTTTAGCAACAGAAGCCATAAAGAGCAGAAAAGCAAGCGACGAGGATGGGATTCGAACCCACGCGTGCAGAGCACAATGGATTAGCAGTCCATCGCCTTAACCACTCGGCCACCTCGTCAAGATGAATGCACTGCTGTTGGCTCACTCTTTGTCCATGTGAACTTACATTACATCTAGGACTAACTAATTGATCTCCCAACCACCGCTTCCATCATTTTCTGTCGGACCACTGGAATCCCTATGGATTTCCAAGTCTTGTGTTACAGCTGCATTGGTGGTTCAGTGGTAGAATTCTCGCCTCCCACGCGGGAGACCCGGGTTCGATTCCTGGCCAGTGCAAGCTTCTTTTTCAGAGCATTGGTAAGTCAGGTCTCCGGAAAAGCGAGGTGCGTTTTACCCATTCTGAAGGAAATTCTTCTTTGCTATGTTGCAATGCATTACGTATGAAGAGCTTAAACAACAGAAGCCTGGAAGAATTTGCCTTGTTAGCGCAGTAGGTAGCGTATCAGTCTCATAATCTGAAGGTCGTGAGTTAGATCCTCACACAGGGCACGCATTTTTTTTTACAGCTACACGTATAATCAACTCACTTATTGATTCCCCATCAACCGCTTGTCGTGTTTTCAAGCTCGGTGTCGCAAATGCATTGGTGGTTCAGTGGAAGAACTGTGAGCCTATGCGAACTATACTATTGCAAGACTAGAAAGGTGGGCCTTGTATTTAAAGACATTTTAAAACCTCACGAGCATCTGACCTCATGGCGCAACGGTAGCACGGCTGACTCCAAATCAGAAGGTTGCGTGTTCAAATCATGTCGGGGTCATTTGCGTTTTTTTGTATGAAAACTAGAGACATTACCTTAGTATTGAAGGGGTCATCTCGTGAAACAGTAATGCTTTCAATGAAGAAAAAAGAGAAAAGACAAAGATAAGCATTTTATTGTATAAAGTGGTGATACTGGAGCAGGAATAACATCTGAGCATAGGGGAGTGATGTTGGGCCACCCCTCTCAGCTGCTAATGTCCTCTTGTCTGATCACCACCTACCCTTTTGACCCTATCCCCTTAGCAATCTTTTAACCTCTCTTTTTCCATTGGTGTGCTCCTATCGCCCCTTCAAAGATGTCCTCTTGTCTCCCATTATAAAAAGCATATATATTATATTATAGTATATATCTATATACCTTTGTTGTGGTCTTTTTTCATGTATCACCAATTCACTCAGTGCTTCTCACAGTAAGGGTGATGACAAAACTACAACTGTCAGGCAATCGACATACCCAAACACTACATAAAGCGGGCTCTGCTCCAAAGACATCCCGATGTAACTGCTGTCCTCCCTTCCCTCTCTGGACTGGGAAGCTGTCAAGAATACTCTTTAATAACGCTTCCCCGGGTTAGTTTACATTTTCATCAGGCAGGGGAGTGATGTTTGCCCCCACCCCAACCACTGCCTATTAACACAGAGAGACCTTCATGTAGCCCATCCAGGGAGGTTCCCCAGAAATGCATTATCTGGAATGTGACAAGAACTTTAGCAACAGAAGCCATAAAGAGCAGAAAAGCAAGCGACGAGGATGGGATTCGAACCCACGCGTGCAGAGCACAATGGATTAGCAGTCCATCGCCTTTACCACTCGGCCACCTCGTCAAGATGAATGCACTGCTGTTGGCTCACTCTTTGTCCATGTGAACTTACATTACATCTAGGACTAACTAATTGATCTCCCAACCACCGCTTCCATCATTTTCTGTCGGACCACTGGAATCCCTATGGATTTCCAAGTCTCGTGTTACAGCTGCATTGGTGGTTCAGTGGTAGAATTCTCGCTTCCCACGCGGGAGACCCGGGTTCGATTCTTTTTCAGAGCATTGGTAAGTCAGGTCTCCGGAAAAGCGAGGTGCGTTTTACCCATTCTGAAATAAATTCTTCTTTGCTATGTTGCAATGCATTACGTATGAAGAGCTTAAACAACAGAACCCTGGAAGAATTTGCCTTGTTAGCGCAGTAGGTAGCGTATCAGTCTCATAATCTGAATGTCGTGAGTACGATCCTCACACAGGGCACGCATTTTTTTTAACAGCTACACGTATAATCAACTCACTTATTGATTCCCCATCAACCGCTTGTCGTGTTTTCAAGCTCGGTGTCGCAAATGCATTGGTGGTTCAGTGGAAGAACTGTGAGCCTAAGCGAACTATACTATTGCAAGACTAGAAAGGTGGGCCTTGTATTTAAAGACATTTTAAAACCTCAAGAGCGTCTGACCTCGTGGCGCAACGGTAGCGCGTCTGACTCCAGATCAGAAGGTTGCGTGTTCAAATCACGTCGGGGTCATTTGTGGTTTTTTTGTATGAAAACTAGAGACATTACCTTAGTATTGAAGGGGTCATCTCGTGAAACAGTAATGCTTTCAATGAAGAAAAAAGACAAAGATAAGCATCTTATTGTATAAAGTGGTGATACTGGAGCAGGAATAACATCTGAGCATAGGGGAGTGATGTTGGGCCACCCCTCTCAGCTGCTAATGTCCTCTTGTCTGATCACCACCTACCCTTTTGACCCTATCCCCTTAGCAATCTTTTAACCTCTCTTTTTCCATTGGTGTGCTCCTATCGCCCCTTCAAAGATGTCCTCTTGTCTCCCATTATAAAAAGCATATATATTATATTATAGTATATATCTATATACCGTTGTTGTGGTCTTTTTTCATGTATCACCAATTCACTCAGTGCTTCTCACAGTAAGGGTGATGACAAAACTACAACTGTCAGACAATCGACAAACCCAAACACTAGATAAAGCGGGCTCTGCTCAAAAGACATCCCGATGTAACTGCTGTCCTCCCTTCCCTCCCCTCTCTGGACTGGGAAGCTGTCAAGAATACTCTTTAATAACGCTTCCCCGGGTTAGTTTACATTTTCATTAGGCAGGGGAGTGATGTTTGCCCCAACCCCAACCCCAACCCCAACCCCTGCCTATTAACACAGAGAGACCTTCATGTAGCCCATCCAGGGAGGTTCCCCAGAAATGCATTATCTGGAATGTGACAAGTAAAGTGGTGATACTGGAGCAGGAATAACATCTGAGCATAGGGGAGTGATGTTGGGCCACCCCTCTCAGCTGCTAATGTCCTCTTGTCTGATCACCACCTACCCTTTTGACCCTATCCCCTTAGCAATCTTTTAACCTCTCTTTTTCCATTGGTGTGCTCCTATCGCCCCTTCAAAGATGTCCTCTTGTCTCCCATTATAAAAAGCATATATATTATATTATAGTATATATCTATATACCGTTGTTGTGGTCTTTTTTCATGTATCACCAATTCACTCAGTGCTTCTCACAGTAAGGGTGATGACAAAACTACAACTGTCAGACAATCGACAAACCCAAACACTAGATAAAGCGGGCTCTGCTCAAAAGACATCCCGATGTAACTGCTGTCCTCCCTTCCCTCCCCTCTCTGGACTGGGAAGCTGTCAAGAATACTCTTTAATAACGCTTCCCCGGGTTAGTTTACATTTTCATCAGGCAGGGGAGTGATGTTTGCCCCCACCCCAACCACTGCCTATTAACACAGAGAGACCTTCATGTAGCCCATCCAGGGAGGTTCCCCAGAAATGCATTATCTGGAATGTGACAAGAACTTTAGCAACAGAAGCCATAAAGAGCAGAAAAGCAAGCGACGAGGATGGGATTCGAACCCACGCGTGCAGAGCACAATGGATTAGCAGTCCATCGCCTTAACCACTCGGCCACCTCGTCAAGATGAATGCACTGCTGTTGGCTCACTCTTTGTCCATGTGAACTTACATTACATCTAGGACTAACTAATTGATCTCCCAACCACCGCTTCCATCATTTTCTGTCGGACCACTGGAATCCCTATGGATTTCCAAGTCTCGTGTTACAGCTGCATTGGTGGTTCAGTGGTAGAATTCTCGCCTCCCACGCGGGAGACCCGGGTTCGATTCTTTTTCAGAGCATTGGTAAGTAAGGTCTCCGGAAAAGCGAGGTGCGTTTTACCCATTCTGAAGGAAATTCTTCTTTGCTATGTTGCAATGCATTACGTATGAAGAGCTTAAACAACAGAAGCCTGGAAGAATTTGCCTTGTTAGCGCAGTAGGTAGCGTATCAGTCTCATAATCTGAAGGTCGTGAGTTAGATCCTCACACAGGGCACGCATTTTTTTTTACAGCTACACGTATAATCAACTCACTTATTGATTCCCCATCAACCGCTTGTCGTGTTTTCAAGCTCGGTGTCGCAAATGCATTGGTGGTTCAGTGGAAGAACTGTGAGCCTATGCGAACTATACTATTGCAAGACTAGAAAGGTGGGCCTTGTATTTAAAGACATTTTAAAACCTCACGAGCATCTGACCTCATGGCGCAACGGTAGCACGGCTGACTCCAAATCAGAAGGTTGCGTGTTCAAATCATGTCGGGGTCATTTGCGTTTTTTTGTATGAAAACTAGAGACATTACCTTAGTATTGAAGGGGTCATCTCGTGAAACAGTAATGCTTTCAATGAAGAAAAAAGAGAAAAGACAAAGATAAGCATTTTATTGTATAAAGTGGTGATACTGGAGCAGGAATAACATCTGAGCATAGGGGAGTGATGTTGGGCCACCCCTCTCAGCTGCTAATGTCCTCTTGTCTGATCACCACCTACCCTTTTGACCCTATCCCCTTAGCAATCTTTTAACCTCTCTTTTTCCATTGGTGTGCTCCTATCGCCCCTTCAAAGATGTCCTCTTGTCTCCCATTATAAAAAGCATATATATTATATTATAGTATATATCTATATACCTTTGTTGTGGTCTTTTTTCATGTATCACCAATTCACTCAGTGCTTCTCACAGTAAGGGTGATGACAAAACTACAACTGTCAGGCAATCGACATACCCAAACACTACATAAAGCGGGCTCTGCTCCAAAGACATCCCGATGTAACTGCTGTCCTCCCTTCCCTCTCTGGACTGGGAAGCTGTCAAGAATACTCTTTAATAACGCTTCCCCGGGTTAGTTTACATTTTCATCAGGCAGGGGAGTGATGTTTGCCCCCACCCCAACCACTGCCTATTAACACAGAGAGACCTTCATGTAGCCCATCCAGGGAGGTTCCCCAGAAATGCATTATCTGGAATGTGACAAGAACTTTAGCAACAGAAGCCATAAAGAGCAGAAAAGCAAGCGACGAGGATGGGATTCGAACCCACGCGTGCAGAGCACAATGGATTAGCAGTCCATCGCCTTTACCACTCGGCCACCTCGTCAAGATGAATGCACTGCTGTTGGCTCACTCTTTGTCCATGTGAACTTACATTACATCTAGGACTAACTAATTGATCTCCCAACCACCGCTTCCATCATTTTCTGTCGGACCACTGGAATCCCTATGGATTTCCAAGTCTCGTGTTACAGCTGCATTGGTGGTTCAGTGGTAGAATTCTCGCTTCCCACGCGGGAGACCCGGGTTCGATTCTTTTTCAGAGCATTGGTAAGTCAGGTCTCCGGAAAAGCGAGGTGCGTTTTACCCATTCTGAAATAAATTCTTCTTTGCTATGTTGCAATGCATTACGTATGAAGAGCTTAAACAACAGAACCCTGGAAGAATTTGCCTTGTTAGCGCAGTAGGTAGCGTATCAGTCTCATAATCTGAATGTCGTGAGTACGATCCTCACACAGGGCACGCATTTTTTTTAACAGCTACACGTATAATCAACTCACTTATTGATTCCCCATCAACCGCTTGTCGTGTTTTCAAGCTCGGTGTCGCAAATGCATTGGTGGTTCAGTGGAAGAACTGTGAGCCTAAGCGAACTATACTATTGCAAGACTAGAAAGGTGGGCCTTGTATTTAAAGACATTTTAAAACCTCAAGAGCGTCTGACCTCATGGCGCAACGGTAGCGCGTCTGACTCCAGATCAGAAGGTTGCGTGTTCAAATCACGTCGGGGTCATTTGTGGTTTTTTTGTATGAAAACTAGAGACATTACCTTAGTATTGAAGGGGTCATCTCGTGAAACAGTAATGCTTTCAATGAAGAAAAAAGACAAAGATAAGCATCTTATTGTATAAAGTGGTGATACTGGAGCAGGAATAACATCTGAGCATAGGGGAGTGATGTTGGGCCACCCCTCTCAGCTGCTAATGTCCTCTTGTCTGATCACCACCTACCCTTTTGACCCTATCCCCTTAGCAATCTTTTAACCTCTCTTTTTCCATTGGTGTGCTCCTATCGCCCCTTCAAAGATGTCCTCTTGTCTCCCATTATAAAAAGCATATATATTATATTATAGTATATATCTATATACCGTTGTTGTGGTCTTTTTTCATGTATCACCAATTCACTCAGTGCTTCTCACAGTAAGGGTGATGACAAAACTACAACTGTCAGACAATCGACAAACCCAAACACTAGATAAAGCGGGCTCTGCTCAAAAGACATCCCGATGTAACTGCTGTCCTCCCTTCCCTCCCCTCTCTGGACTGGGAAGCTGTCAAGAATACTCTTTAATAACGCTTCCCCGGGTTAGTTTACATTTTCATTAGGCAGGGGAGTGATGTTTGCCCCAACCCCAACCCCAACCCCAACCCCAACCCCAACCCCTGCCTATTAACACAGAGAGACCTTCATGTAGCCCATCCAGGGAGGTTCCCCAGAAATGCATTATCTGGAATGTGACAAGTAAAGTGGTGATACTGGAGCAGGAATAACATCTGAGCATAGGGGAGTGATGTTGGGCCACCCCTCTCAGCTGCTAATGTCCTCTTGTCTGATCACCACCTACCCTTTTGACCCTATCCCCTTAGCAATCTTTTAACCTCTCTTTTTCCATTGGTGTGCTCCTATCGCCCCTTCAAAGATGTCCTCTTGTCTCCCATTATAAAAAGCATATATATTATATTATAGTATATATCTATATACCTTTGTTGTGGTCTTTTTTCATGTATCACCAATTCACTCAGTGCTTCTCACAGTAAGGGTGATGACAAAACTACAACTGTCAGGCAATCGACATACCCAAACACTACATAAAGCGGGCTCTGCTCCAAAGACATCCCGATGTAACTGCTGTCCTCCCTTCCCTCTCTGGACTGGGAAGCTGTCAAGAATACTCTTTAATAACGCTTCCCCGGGTTAGTTTACATTTTCATCAGGCAGGGGAGTGATGTTTGCCCCCACCCCAACCACTGCCTATTAACACAGAGAGACCTTCATGTAGCCCATCCAGGGAGGTTCCCCAGAAATGCATTATCTGGAATGTGACAAGAACTTTAGCAACAGAAGCCATAAAGAGCAGAAAAGCAAGCGACGAGGATGGGATTCGAACCCACGCGTGCAGAGCACAATGGATTAGCAGTCCATCGCCTTTACCACTCGGCCACCTCGTCAAGATGAATGCACTGCTGTTGGCTCACTCTTTGTCCATGTGAACTTACATTACATCTAGGACTAACTAATTGATCTCCCAACCACCGCTTCCATCATTTTCTGTCGGACCACTGGAATCCCTATGGATTTCCAAGTCTCGTGTTACAGCTGCATTGGTGGTTCAGTGGTAGAATTCTCGCTTCCCACGCGGGAGA
Source organism: Spea hammondii (assembly GCA_029215755.1). NCBI lineage: Eukaryota > Metazoa > Chordata > Amphibia > Anura > Pelobatidae > Spea > Spea hammondii. The sequence continues at coordinate 894,875 of JARDYJ010000031.1, read as the reverse complement.
CCCGGGTTCGATTCTTTTTCAGAGCATTGGTAAGTCAGGTCTCCGGAAAAGCGAGGTGCGTTTTACCCATTCTGAAATAAATTCTTCTTTGCTATGTTGCAATGCATTACGTATGAAGAGCTTAAACAACAGAACCCTGGAAGAATTTGCCTTGTTAGCGCAGTAGGTAGCGTATCAGTCTCATAATCTGAATGTCGTGAGTACGATCCTCACACAGGGCACGCATTTTTTTTAACAGCTACACGTATAATCAACTCACTTATTGATTCCCCATCAACCGCTTGTCGTGTTTTCAAGCTCGGTGTCGCAAATGCATTGGTGGTTCAGTGGAAGAACTGTGAGCCTAAGCGAACTATACTATTGCAAGACTAGAAAGGTGGGCCTTGTATTTAAAGACATTTTAAAACCTCAAGAGCGTCTGACCTCATGGCGCAACGGTAGCGCGTCTGACTCCAGATCAGAAGGTTGCGTGTTCAAATCACGTCGGGGTCATTTGTGGTTTTTTTGTATGAAAACTAGAGACATTACCTTAGTATTGAAGGGGTCATCTCGTGAAACAGTAATGCTTTCAATGAAGAAAAAAGACAAAGATAAGCATCTTATTGTATAAAGTGGTGATACTGGAGCAGGAATAACATCTGAGCATAGGGGAGTGATGTTGGGCCACCCCTCTCAGCTGCTAATGTCCTCTTGTCTGATCACCACCTACCCTTTTGACCCTATCCCCTTAGCAATCTTTTAACCTCTCTTTTTCCATTGGTGTGCTCCTATCGCCCCTTCAAAGATGTCCTCTTGTCTCCCATTATAAAAAGCATATATATTATATTATAGTATATATCTATATACCGTTGTTGTGGTCTTTTTTCATGTATCACCAATTCACTCAGTGCTTCTCACAGTAAGGGTGATGACAAAACTACAACTGTCAGACAATCGACAAACCCAAACACTAGATAAAGCGGGCTCTGCTCAAAAGACATCCCGATGTAACTGCTGTCCTCCCTTCCCTCCCCTCTCTGGACTGGGAAGCTGTCAAGAATACTCTTTAATAACGCTTCCCCGGGTTAGTTTACATTTTCATTAGGCAGGGGAGTGATGTTTGCCCCAACCCCAACCCCAACCCCAACCCCAACCCCAACCCCTGCCTATTAACACAGAGAGACCTTCATGTAGCCCATCCAGGGAGGTTCCCCAGAAATGCATTATCTGGAATGTGACAAGTAAAGTGGTGATACTGGAGCAGGAATAACATCTGAGCATAGGGGAGTGATGTTGGGCCACCCCTCTCAGCTGCTAATGTCCTCTTGTCTGATCACCACCTACCCTTTTGACCCTATCCCCTTAGCAATCTTTTAACCTCTCTTTTTCCATTGGTGTGCTCCTATCGCCCCTTCAAAGATGTCCTCTTGTCTCCCATTATAAAAAGCATATATATTATATTATAGTATATATCTATATACCTTTGTTGTGGTCTTTTTTCATGTATCACCAATTCACTCAGTGCTTCTCACAGTAAGGGTGATGACAAAACTACAACTGTCAGGCAATCGACATACCCAAACACTACATAAAGCGGGCTCTGCTCCAAAGACATCCCGATGTAACTGCTGTCCTCCCTTCCCTCTCTGGACTGGGAAGCTGTCAAGAATACTCTTTAATAACGCTTCCCCGGGTTAGTTTACATTTTCATCAGGCAGGGGAGTGATGTTTGCCCCCACCCCAACCACTGCCTATTAACACAGAGAGACCTTCATGTAGCCCATCCAGGGAGGTTCCCCAGAAATGCATTATCTGGAATGTGACAAGAACTTTAGCAACAGAAGCCATAAAGAGCAGAAAAGCAAGCGACGAGGATGGGATTCGAACCCACGCGTGCAGAGCACAATGGATTAGCAGTCCATCGCCTTAACCACTCGGCCACCTCGTCAAGATGAATGCACTGCTGTTGGCTCACTCTTTGTCCATGTGAACTTACATTACATCTAGGACTAACTAATTGATCTCCCAACCACCGCTTCCATCATTTTCTGTCGGACCACTGGAATCCCTATGGATTTCCAAGTCTTGTGTTACAGCTGCATTGGTGGTTCAGTGGTAGAATTCTCGCTTCCCACGCGCGAGACCCGGGTTCGATTCCTGGCCAGTGCAAGCTTCTTTTTCAGAGCATTGGTAAGTCAGGTCTCCGGAAAAGCGAGGTGCGTTTTACCCATTCTGAAGGAAATTCTTCTTTGCTATGTTGCAATGCATTACGTATGAAGAGCTTAAACAACAGAACCCTGGAAGAATTTGCCTTGTTAGCGCGGTAGGTAGCGTATCAGTCTCATAATCTGAATGTCGTGAGTACGATCCTCACACAGGGCACGCTTTTTTTTTAACAGCTACACGTATAATCAACTCACTTATTGATTCCCCATCAACCGCTTGTCGTGTTTTCAAGCTCGGTGTCGCAAATGCATTGGTGGTTCAGTGGAAGAACTGTGAGCCTATGCGAACTATACTATTGCAAGACTAGAAAGGTGGGCCTTGTATTTAAAGACATTTTAAAACCTCAAGAGCGTCTGACCTCGTGGCGCAACGGTAGCGCGTCTGACTCCAGATCAGAAGGTTGCGTGTTCAAATCACGTTGGGGTCAATTGCGGTTTTTTTGTATGAAAACTAGAGACATTACCTTAGTATTGAAGGGGTCATCTCGTGAAACAGTAATGCTTTCAATGAAGAAAAAAGACAAAGATAAGCATCTTATTGTATAAAGTGGTGATACTGGAGCAGGAATAACATCTGAGCATAGGGGAGTGATGTTGGGCCACCCCTCTCAGCTTCTAATGTCCTCTTGTCTGATCACCACCTACCCTTTTGACCCTATCCCCTTAGCAATCTTTTAACCTCTCTTTTTCCATTGGTGTGCTCCTATCGCCCCTTCAAAGATGTCCTCTTGTCTCCCATTATAAAAAGCATATATATTATATTATAGTATATATCTATATACCGTTGTTGTGGTCTTTTTTCATGTATCACCAATTCACTCAGTGCTTCTCACAGTAAGGGTGATGACAAAACTACAACTGTCAGACAATCGACAAACCCAAACACTAGATAAAGCGGGCTCTGCTCAAAAGACATCCCGATGTAACTGCTGTCCTCCCTTCCCTCTCTGGACTGGGAAGCTGTCAAGAATACTCTTTAATAACGCTTCCCCGGGTTAGTTTACATTTTCATCAGGCAGGGGAGTGATGTTTGCCCCCACCCCAACCACTGCCTATTAACACAGAGAGACCTTCATGTAGCCCATCCAGGGAGGTTCCCCAGAAATGCATTATCTGGAATGTGACAAGAACTTTAGCAACAGAAGCCATAAAGAGCAGAAAAGCAAGCGACGAGGATGGGATTCGAACCCACGCGTGCAGAGCACAATGGATTAGCAGTCCATCGCCTCAACCACTCGGCCACCTCGTCAAGATGAATGCACTGCTGTTGGCTCACTCTTTGTCCATGTGAACTTACATTACATCTAGGACTAACTAATTGATCTCCCAACCACCGCTTCCATCATTTTCTGTCGGACCACTGGAATCCCTATGGATTTCCAAGTCTCGTGTTACAGCTGCATTGGTGGTTCAGTGGTAGAATTCTCGCCTCCCACGCGGGAGACCCGGGTTCGATTCTTTTTCAGAGCATTGGTAAGTCAGGTCTCCGGAAAAGCGAGGTGCGTTTTACCCATTCTGAAATAAATTCTTCTTTGCTATGTTGCAATGCATTACGTATGAAGAGCTTAAACAACAGAACCCTGGAAGAATTTGCCTTGTTAGCGCAGTAGGTAGCGTATCAGTCTCATAATCTGAATGTCGTGAGTACGATCCTCACACAGGGCACGCATTTTTTTTAACAGCTACACGTATAATCAACTCACTTATTGATTCCCCATCAACCGCTTGTCGTGTTTTCAAGCTCGGTGTCGCAAATGCATTGGTGGTTCAGTGGAAGAACTGTGAGCCTAAGCGAACTATACTATTGCAAGACTAGAAAGGTGGGCCTTGTATTTAAAGACATTTTAAAACATCAAGAGCGTCTGACCTCGTGGCGCAACGGTAGCGCGTCTGTCTCCAGATCAGAAGGTTGCGTGTTCAAATCACGTCGGGGTCATTTGTGGTTTTTTTTTGTATGAAAACTAGAGACATTACCTTAGTATTGAAGGGGTCATCTCGTGAAACAGTAATGCTTTCAATGAAGAAAAAAGACAAAGATAAGCATCTTATTGTATAAAGTGGTGATACTGGAGCAGGAATAACATCTGAGCATAGGGGAGTGATGTTGGGCCACCCCTCTCAGCTGCTAATGTCCTCTTGTCTGATCACCACCTACCCTTTTGACCCTATCCCCTTAGCAATCTTTTAACCTCTCTTTTTCCATTGGTGTGCTCCTATCGCCCCTTCAAAGATGTCCTCTTGTCTCCCATTATAAAAAGCATATATATTATATTATAGTATATATCTATATACCGTTGTTGTGGTCTTTTTTCATGTATCACCAATTCACTCAGTGCTTCTCACAGTAAGGGTGATGACAAAACTACAACTGTCAGACAATCGACAAACCCAAACACTAGATAAAGCGGGCTCTGCTCAAAAGACATCCCGATGTAACTGCTGTCCTCCCTTCCCTCCCCTCTCTGGACTGGGAAGCTGTCAAGAATACTCTTTAATAACGCTTCCCCGGGTTAGTTTACATTTTCATTAGGCAGGGGAGTGATGTTTGCCCCAACCCCAACCCCAACCCCTGCCTATTAACACAGAGAGACCTTCATGTAGCCCATCCAGGGAGGTTCCCCAGAAATGCATTATCTGGAATGTGACAAGTAAAGTGGTGATACTGGAGCAGGAATAACATCTGAGCATAGGGGAGTGATGTTGGGCCACCCCTCTCAGCTGCTAATGTCCTCTTGTCTGATCACCACCTACCCTTTTGACCCTATCCCCTTAGCAATCTTTTAACCTCTCTTTTTCCATTGGTGTGCTCCTATCGCCCCTTCAAAGATGTCCTCTTGTCTCCCATTATAAAAAGCATATATATTATATTATAGTATATATCTATATACCTTTGTTGTGGTCTTTTTTCATGTATCACCAATTCACTCAGTGCTTCTCACAGTAAGGGTGATGACAAAACTACAACTGTCAGGCAATCGACATACCCAAACACTACATAAAGCGGGCTCTGCTCCAAAGACATCCCGATGTAACTGCTGTCCTCCCTTCCCTCTCTGGACTGGGAAGCTGTCAAGAATACTCTTTAATAACGCTTCCCCGGGTTAGTTTACATTTTCATCAGGCAGGGGAGTGATGTTTGCCCCCACCCCAACCACTGCCTATTAACACAGAGAGACCTTCATGTAGCCCATCCAGGGAGGTTCCCCAGAAATGCATTATCTGGAATGTGACAAGAACTTTAGCAACAGAAGCCATAAAGAGCAGAAAAGCAAGCGACGAGGATGGGATTCGAACCCACGCGTGCAGAGCACAATGGATTAGCAGTCCATCGCCTTAACCACTCGGCCACCTCGTCAAGATGAATGCACTGCTGTTGGCTCACTCTTTGTCCATGTGAACTTACATTACATCTAGGACTAACTAATTGATCTCCCAACCACCGCTTCCATCATTTTCTGTCGGACCACTGGAATCCCTATGGATTTCCAAGTCTCGTGTTACAGCTGCATTGGTGGTTCAGTGGTAGAATTCTCGCCTCCCACGCGGGAGACCCGGGTTCGATTCCTGGCCAGTGCAAGCTTCTTTTTCAGAGCATTGGTAAGTCAGGTCTCCGGAAAAGCGAGGTGCGTTTTACCCATTCTGAAGGAAATTCTTCTTTGCTATGTTGCAATGCATTACGTATGAAGAGCTTAAACAACAGAAGCCTGGAAGAATTTGCCTTGTTAGCGCAGTAGGTAGCGTATCAGTCTCATAATCTGAAGGTCGTGAGTTCGATCCTCACACAGGGCACGCATTTTGTTTTACAGCTACACGTATAATCAACTCACTTATTGATTCCCCATCAACCGCTTGTCGTGTTTTCAAGCTCGGTGTCGCAAATGCATTGGTGGTTCAGTGGAAGAACTGTGAGCCTATGCGAACTATACTATTGCAAGACTAGAAAGGTGGGCCTTGTATTTAAAGACATTTTAAAACCGCACGAGCATCTGACCTCATGGCGCAACGGTAGCACGGCTGACTCCAAATCAGAAGGTTGCGTGTTCAAATCACGTCGGGGTCATTTGCGTTTTTTTGTATGAAAACTAGAGACATTACCTTAGTATTGAAGGGGTCATCTCGTGAAACAGTAATGCTTTCAATGAAGAAAAAAGAGAAAAGACAAAGATAAGCATTTTATTGTATAAAGTGGTGATACTGGAGCAGGAATAACATCTGAGCATAGGGGAGTGATGTTGGGCCACCCCTCTCAGCTGCTAATGTCCTCTTGTCTGATCACCACCTACCCTTTTGACCCTATCCCCTTAGCAATCTTTTAACCTCTCTTTTTCCATTGGTGTGCTCCTATCGCCCCTTCAAAGATGTCCTCTTGTCTCCCATTATAAAAAGCATATATATTATATTATAGTATATATCTATATACCGTTGTTGTGGTCTTTTTTCATGTATCACCAATTCACTCAGTGCTTCTCACAGTAAGGGTGATGACAAAACTACAACTGTCAGACAATCGACAAACCCAAACACTAGATAAAGCGGGCTCTGCTCAAAAGACATCCCGATGTAACTGCTGTCCTCCCTTCCCTCCCCTCTCTGGACTGGGAAGCTGTCAAGAATACTCTTTAATAACGCTTCCCCGGGTTAGTTTACATTTTCATCAGGCAGGGGAGTGATGTTTGCCCCCACCCCAACCACTGCCTATTAACACAGAGAGACCTTCATGTAGCCCATCCAGGGAGGTTCCCCAGAAATGCATTATCTGGAATGTGACAAGAACTTTAGCAACAGAAGCCATAAAGAGCAGAAAAGCAAGCGACGAGGATGGGATTCGAACCCACGCGTGCAGAGCACAATGGATTAGCAGTCCATCGCCTTAACCACTCGGCCACCTCGTCAAGATGAATGTACTGCTGTTGGCTCACTCTTTGTCCATGTGAACTTACATTACATCTAGGACTAACTAATTGATCTCCCAACCACCGCTTCCATCATTTTCTGTCGGACCACTGGAATCCCTATGGATTTCCAAGTCTCGTGTTACAGCTGCATTGGTGGTTCAGTGGTAGAATTCTCGCCTCCCACGCGGGAGACCCGGGTTCGATTCTTTTTCAGAGCATTGGTAAGTCAGGTCTCCGGAAAAGCGAGGTGCGTTTTACCCATTCTGAAATAAATTCTTCTTTGCTATGTTGCAATGCATTACGTATGAAGAGCTTAAACAACAGAACCCTGGAAGAATTTGCCTTGTTAGCGCAGTAGGTAGCGTATCAGTCTCATAATCTGAATGTCGTGAGTACGATCCTCACACAGGGCACGCATTTTTTTTAACAGCTACACGTATAATCAACTCACTTATTGATTCCCCATCAACCGCTTGTCGTGTTTTCAAGCTCGGTGTCGCAAATGCATTGGTGGTTCAGTGGAAGAACTGTGAGCCTAAGCGAACTATACTATTGCAAGACTAGAAAGGTGGGCCTTGTATTTAAAGACATTTTAAAACCTCAAGAGCGTCTGACCTCGTGGCGCAACGGTAGCGCGTCTGTCTCCAGATCAGAAGGTTGCGTGTTCAAATCACGTCGGGGTCATTTGTTGTTTTTTTTTGTATGAAAACTAGAGACATTACCTTAGTATTGAAGGGGTCATCTCGTGAAACAGTAATGCTTTCAATGAAGAAAAAAGACAAAGATAAGCATCTTATTGTATAAAGTGGTGATACTGGAGCAGGAATAACATCTGAGCATAGGGGAGTGATGTTGGGCCACCCCTCTCAGCTGCTAATGTCCTCTTGTCTGATCACCACCTACCCTTTTGACCCTATCCCCTTAGCAATCTTTTAACCTCTCTTTTTCCATTGGTGTGCTCCTATCGCCCCTTCAAAGATGTCCTCTTGTCTCCCATTATAAAAAGCATATATATTATATTATAGTATATATCTATATACCGTTGTTGTGGTCTTTTTTCATGTATCACCAATTCACTCAGTGCTTCTCACAGTAAGGGTGATGACAAAACTACAACTGTCAGACAATCGACAAACCCAAACACTAGATAAAGCGGGCTCTGCTCAAAAGACATCCCGATGTAACTGCTGTCCTCCCTTCCCTCCCCTCTCTGGACTGGGAAGCTGTCAAGAATACTCTTTAATAACGCTTCCCCGGGTTAGTTTACATTTTCATTAGGCAGGGGAGTGATGTTTGCCCCAACCCCAACCCCAACCCCAACCCCAACCCCAACCCCAACCCCTGCCTATTAACACAGAGAGACCTTCATGTAGCCCATCCAGGGAGGTTCCCCAGAAATGCATTATCTGGAATGTGACAAGTAAAGTGGTGATACTGGAGCAGGAATAACATCTGAGCATAGGGGAGTGATGTTGGGCCACCCCTCTCAGCTGCTAATGTCCTCTTGTCTGATCACCACCTACCCTTTTGACCCTATCCCCTTAGCAATCTTTTAACCTCTCTTTTTCCATTGGTGTGCTCCTATCGCCCCTTCAAAGATGTCCTCTTGTCTCCCATTATAAAAAGCATATATATTATATTATAGTATATATCTATATACCTTTGTTGTGGTCTTTTTTCATGTATCACCAATTCACTCAGTGCTTCTCACAGTAAGGGTGATGACAAAACTACAACTGTCAGGCAATCGACATACCCAAACACTACATAAAGCGGGCTCTGCTCCAAAGACATCCCGATGTAACTGCTGTCCTCCCTTCCCTCTCTGGACTGGGAAGCTGTCAAGAATACTCTTTAATAACGCTTCCCCGGGTTAGTTTACATTTTCATCAGGCAGGGGAGTGATGTTTGCCCCCACCCCAACCACTGCCTATTAACACAGAGAGACCTTCATGTAGCCCATCCAGGGAGGTTCCCCAGAAATGCATTATCTGGAATGTGACAAGAACTTTAGCAACAGAAGCCATAAAGAGCAGAAAAGCAAGCGACGAGGATGGGATTCGAACCCACGCGTGCAGAGCACAATGGATTAGCAGTCCATCGCCTTAACCACTCGGCCACCTCGTCAAGATGAATGCACTGCTGTTGGCTCACTCTTTGTCCATGTGAACTTACATTACATCTAGGACTAACTAATTGATCTCCCAACCACCGCTTCCATCATTTTCTGTCGGACCACTGGAATCCCTATGGATTTCCAAGTCTCGTGTTACAGCTGCATTGGTGGTTCAGTGGTAGAATTCTCGCCTCCCACGCGGGAGACCCGGGTTCGATTCCTGGCCAGTGCAAGCTTCTTTTTCAGAGCATTGGTAAGTCAGGTCTCCGGAAAAGCGAGGTGCGTTTTACCCATTCTGAAGGAAATTCTTCTTTGCTATGTTGCAATGCATTACGTATGAAGAGCTTAAACAACAGAAGCCTGGAAGAATTTGCCTTGTTAGCGCAGTAGGTAGCGTATCAGTCTCATAATCTGAAGGTCGTGAGTTCGATCCTCACACAGGGCACGCATTTTGTTTTACAGCTACACGTATAATCAACTCACTTATTGATTCCCCATCAACCGCTTGTCGTGTTTTCAAGCTCGGTGTCGCAAATGCATTGGTGGTTCAGTGGAAGAACTGTGAGCCTATGCGAACTATACTATTGCAAGACTAGAAAGGTGGGCCTTGTATTTAAAGACATTTTAAAACCGCACAAGCATCTGACCTCATGGCGCAACGGTAGCACGGCTGACTCCAAATCAGAAGGTTGCGTGTTCAAATCACGTCGGGGTCATTTGCGTTTTTTTGTATGAAAACTAGAGACATTACCTTAGTATTGAAGGGGTCATCTCGTGAAACAGTAATGCTTTCAATGAAGAAAAAAGAGAAAAGACAAAGATAAGCATTTTATTGTATAAAGTGGTGATACTGGAGCAGGAATAACATCTGAGCATAGGGGAGTGATGTTGGGCCACCCCTCTCAGCTGCTAATGTCCTCTTGTCTGATCACCACCTACCCTTTTGACCCTATCCCCTTAGCAATCTTTTAACCTCTCTTTTTCCATTGGTGTGCTCCTATCGCCCCTTCAAAGATGTCCTCTTGTCTCCCATTATAAAAAGCATATATATTATATTATAGTATATATCTATATACCTTTGTTGTGGTCTTTTTTCATGTATCACCAATTCACTCAGTGCTTCTCACAGTAAGGGTGATGACAAAACTACAACTGTCAGGCAATCGACATACCCAAACACTACATAAAGCGGGCTCTGCTCCAAAGACATCCCGATGTAACTGCTGTCCTCCCTTCCCTCTCTGGACTGGGAAGCTGTCAAGAATACTCTTTAATAACGCTTCCCCGGGTTAGTTTACATTTTCATCAGGCAGGGGAGTGATGTTTGCCCCCACCCCAACCACTGCCTATTAACACAGAGAGACCTTCATGTAGCCCATCCAGGGAGGTTCCCCAGAAATGCATTATCTGGAATGTGACAAGAACTTTAGCAACAGAAGCCATAAAGAGCAGAAAAGCAAGCGACGAGGATGGGATTCGAACCCACGCGTGCAGAGCACAATGGATTAGCAGTCCATCGCCTTAACCACTCGGCCACCTCGTCAAGATGAATGCACTGCTGTTGGCTCACTCTTTGTCCATGTGAACTTACATTACATCTAGGACTAACTAATTGATCTCCCAACCACCGCTTCCATCATTTTCTGTCGGACCACTGGAATCCCTATGGATTTCCAAGTCTTGTGTTACAGCTGCATTGGTGGTTCAGTGGTAGAATTCTCGCTTCCCACGCGCGAGACCCGGGTTCGATTCCTGGCCAGTGCAAGCTTCTTTTTCAGAGCATTGGTAAGTCAGGTCTCCGGAAAAGCGAGGTGCGTTTTACCCATTCTGAAGGAAATTCTTCTTTGCTATGTTGCAATGCATTACGTATGAAGAGCTTAAACAACAGAACCCTGGAAGAATTTGCCTTGTTAGCGCGGTAGGTAGCGTATCAGTCTCATAATCTGAATGTCGTGAGTACGATCCTCACACAGGGCACGCTTTTTTTTTAACAGCTACACGTATAATCAACTCACTTATTGATTCCCCATCAACCGCTTGTCGTGTTTTCAAGCTCGGTGTCGCAAATGCATTGGTGGTTCAGTGGAAGAACTGTGAGCCTATGCGAACTATACTATTGCAAGACTAGAAAGGTGGGCCTTGTATTTAAAGACATTTTAAAACCTCAAGAGCGTCTGACCTCGTGGCGCAACGGTAGCGCGTCTGACTCCAGATCAGAAGGTTGCGTGTTCAAATCACGTTGGGGTCAATTGCGGTTTTTTTGTATGAAAACTAGAGACATTACCTTAGTATTGAAGGGGTCATCTCGTGAAACAGTAATGCTTTCAATGAAGAAAAAAGACAAAGATAAGCATCTTATTGTATAAAGTGGTGATACTGGAGCAGGAATAACATCTGAGCATAGGGGAGTGATGTTGGGCCACCCCTCTCAGCTTCTAATGTCCTCTTGTCTGATCACCACCTACCCTTTTGACCCTATCCCCTTAGCAATCTTTTAACCTCTCTTTTTCCATTGGTGTGCTCCTATCGCCCCTTCAAAGATGTCCTCTTGTCTCCCATTATAAAAAGCATATATATTATATTATAGTATATATCTATATACCGTTGTTGTGGTCTTTTTTCATGTATCACCAATTCACTCAGTGCTTCTCACAGTAAGGGTGATGACAAAACTACAACTGTCAGACAATCGACAAACCCAAACACTAGATAAAGCGGGCTCTGCTCAAAAGACATCCCGATGTAACTGCTGTCCTCCCTTCCCTCTCTGGACTGGGAAGCTGTCAAGAATACTCTTTAATAACGCTTCCCCGGGTTAGTTTACATTTTCATCAGGCAGGGGAGTGATGTTTGCCCCCACCCCAACCACTGCCTATTAACACAGAGAGACCTTCATGTAGCCCATCCAGGGAGGTTCCCCAGAAATGCATTATCTGGAATGTGACAAGAACTTTAGCAACAGAAGCCATAAAGAGCAGAAAAGCAAGCGACGAGGATGGGATTCGAACCCACGCGTGCAGAGCACAATGGATTAGCAGTCCATCGCCTTAACCACTCGGCCACCTCGTCAAGATGAATGCACTGCTGTTGGCTCACTCTTTGTCCATGTGAACTTACATTACATCTAGGACTAACTAATTGATCTCCCAACCACCGCTTCCATCATTTTCTGTCGGACCACTGGAATCCCTATGGATTTCCAAGTCTCGTGTTACAGCTGCATTGGTGGTTCAGTGGTAGAATTCTCGCCTCCCACGCGGGAGACCCGGGTTCGATTCCTGGCCAGTGCAAGCTTCTTTTTCAGAGCATTGGTAAGTCAGGTCTCCGGAAAAGCGAGGTGCGTTTTACCCATTCTGAAGGAAATTCTTCTTTGCTATGTTGCAATGCATTACGTATGAAGAGCTTAAACAACAGAAGCCTGGAAGAATTTGCCTTGTTAGCGCAGTAGGTAGCGTATCAGTCTCATAATCTGAAGGTCGTGAGTTCGATCCTCACACAGGGCACGCATTTTGTTTTACAGCTACACGTATAATCAACTCACTTATTGATTCCCCATCAACCGCTTGTCGTGTTTTCAAGCTCGGTGTCGCAAATGCATTGGTGGTTCAGTGGAAGAACTGTGAGCCTATGCGAACTATACTATTGCAAGACTAGAAAGGTGGGCCTTGTATTTAAAGACATTTTAAAACCGCACGAGCATCTGACCTCATGGCGCAACGGTAGCACGGCTGACTCCAAATCAGAAGGTTGCGTGTTCAAATCACGTCGGGGTCATTTGCGTTTTTTTGTATGAAAACTAGAGACATTACCTTAGTATTGAAGGGGTCATCTCGTGAAACAGTAATGCTTTCAATGAAGAAAAAAGAGAAAAGACAAAGATAAGCATTTTATTGTATAAAGTGGTGATACTGGAGCAGGAATAACATCTGAGCATAGGGGAGTGATGTTGGGCCACCCCTCTCAGCTGCTAATGTCCTCTTGTCTGATCACCACCTACCCTTTTGACCCTATCCCCTTAGCAATCTTTTAACCTCTCTTTTTCCATTGGTGTGCTCCTATCGCCCCTTCAAAGATGTCCTCTTGTCTCCCATTATAAAAAGCATATATATTATATTATAGTATATATCTATATACCGTTGTTGTGGTCTTTTTTCATGTATCACCAATTCACTCAGTGCTTCTCACAGTAAGGGTGATGACAAAACTACAACTGTCAGACAATCGACAAACCCAAACACTAGATAAAGCGGGCTCTGCTCAAAAGACATCCCGATGTAACTGCTGTCCTCCCTTCCCTCCCCTCTCTGGACTGGGAAGCTGTCAAGAATACTCTTTAATAACGCTTCCCCGGGTTAGTTTACATTTTCATCAGGCAGGGGAGTGATGTTTGCCCCCACCCCAACCACTGCCTATTAACACAGAGAGACCTTCATGTAGCCCATCCAGGGAGGTTCCCCAGAAATGCATTATCTGGAATGTGACAAGAACTTTAGCAACAGAAGCCATAAAGAGCAGAAAAGCAAGCGACGAGGATGGGATTCGAACCCACGCGTGCAGAGCACAATGGATTAGCAGTCCATCGCCTTAACCACTCGGCCACCTCGTCAAGATGAATGTACTGCTGTTGGCTCACTCTTTGTCCATGTGAACTTACATTACATCTAGGACTAACTAATTGATCTCCCAACCACCGCTTCCATCATTTTCTGTCGGACCACTGGAATCCCTATGGATTTCCAAGTCTCGTGTTACAGCTGCATTGGTGGTTCAGTGGTAGAATTCTCGCCTCCCACGCGGGAGACCCGGGTTCGATTCTTTTTCAGAGCATTGGTAAGTCAGGTCTCCGGAAAAGCGAGGTGCGTTTTACCCATTCTGAAATAAATTCTTCTTTGCTATGTTGCAATGCATTACGTATGAAGAGCTTAAACAACAGAACCCTGGAAGAATTTGCCTTGTTAGCGCAGTAGGTAGCGTATCAGTCTCATAATCTGAATGTCGTGAGTACGATCCTCACACAGGGCACGCATTTTTTTTAACAGCTACACGTATAATCAACTCACTTATTGATTCCCCATCAACCGCTTGTCGTGTTTTCAAGCTCGGTGTCGCAAATGCATTGGTGGTTCAGTGGAAGAACTGTGAGCCTAAGCGAACTATACTATTGCAAGACTAGAAAGGTGGGCCTTGTATTTAAAGACATTTTAAAACCTCAAGAGCGTCTGACCTCGTGGCGCAACGGTAGCGCGTCTGTCTCCAGATCAGAAGGTTGCGTGTTCAAATCACGTCGGGGTCATTTGTGGTTTTTTTTTGTATGAAAACTAGAGACATTACCTTAGTATTGAAGGGGTCATCTCGTGAAACAGTAATGCTTTCAATGAAGAAAAAAGACAAAGATAAGCATCTTATTGTATAAAGTGGTGATACTGGAGCAGGAATAACATCTGAGCATAGGGGAGTGATGTTGGGCCACCCCTCTCAGCTGCTAATGTCCTCTTGTCTGATCACCACCTACCCTTTTGACCCTATCCCCTTAGCAATCTTTTAACCTCTCTTTTTCCATTGGTGTGCTCCTATCGCCCCTTCAAAGATGTCCTCTTGTCTCCCATTATAAAAAGCATATATATTATATTATAGTATATATCTATATACCGTTGTTGTGGTCTTTTTTCATGTATCACCAATTCACTCAGTGCTTCTCACAGTAAGGGTGATGACAAAACTACAACTGTCAGACAATCGACAAACCCAAACACTAGATAAAGCGGGCTCTGCTCAAAAGACATCCCGATGTAACTGCTGTCCTCCCTTCCCTCCCCTCTCTGGACTGGGAAGCTGTCAAGAATACTCTTTAATAACGCTTCCCCGGGTTAGTTTACATTTTCATTAGGCAGGGGAGTGATGTTTGCCCCAACCCCAACCCCAACCCCAACCCCAACCCCAACCCCAACCCCTGCCTATTAACACAGAGAGACCTTCATGTAGCCCATCCAGGGAGGTTCCCCAGAAATGCATTATCTGGAATGTGACAAGTAAAGTGGTGATACTGGAGCAGGAATAACATCTGAGCATAGGGGAGTGATGTTGGGCCACCCCTCTCAGCTGCTAATGTCCTCTTGTCTGATCACCACCTACCCTTTTGACCCTATCCCCTTAGCAATCTTTTAACCTCTCTTTTTCCATTGGTGTGCTCCTATCGCCCCTTCAAAGATGTCCTCTTGTCTCCCATTATAAAAAGCATATATATTATATTATAGTATATATCTATATACCTTTGTTGTGGTCTTTTTTCATGTATCACCAATTCACTCAGTGCTTCTCACAGTAAGGGTGATGACAAAACTACAACTGTCAGGCAATCGACATACCCAAACACTACATAAAGCGGGCTCTGCTCCAAAGACATCCCGATGTAACTGCTGTCCTCCCTTCCCTCTCTGGACTGGGAAGCTGTCAAGAATACTCTTTAATAACGCTTCCCCGGGTTAGTTTACATTTTCATCAGGCAGGGGAGTGATGTTTGCCCCCACCCCAACCACTGCCTATTAACACAGAGAGACCTTCATGTAGCCCATCCAGGGAGGTTCCCCAGAAATGCATTATCTGGAATGTGACAAGAACTTTAGCAACAGAAGCCATAAAGAGCAGAAAAGCAAGCGACGAGGATGGGATTCGAACCCACGCGTGCAGAGCACAATGGATTAGCAGTCCATCGCCTTAACCACTCGGCCACCTCGTCAAGATGAATGCACTGCTGTTGGCTCACTCTTTGTCCATGTGAACTTACATTACATCTAGGACTAACTAATTGATCTCCCAACCACCGCTTCCATCATTTTCTGTCGGACCACTGGAATCCCTATGGATTTCCAAGTCTCGTGTTACAGCTGCATTGGTGGTTCAGTGGTAGAATTCTCGCCTCCCACGCGGGAGACCCGGGTTCGATTCCTGGCCAGTGCAAGCTTCTTTTTCAGAGCATTGGTAAGTCAGGTCTCCGGAAAAGCGAGGTGCGTTTTACCCATTCTGAAGGAAATTCTTCTTTGCTATGTTGCAATGCATTACGTATGAAGAGCTTAAACAACAGAAGCCTGGAAGAATTTGCCTTGTTAGCGCAGTAGGTAGCGTATCAGTCTCATAATCTGAAGGTCGTGAGTTCGATCCTCACACAGGGCACGCATTTTGTTTTACAGCTACACGTATAATCAACTCACTTATTGATTCCCCATCAACCGCTTGTCGTGTTTTCAAGCTCGGTGTCGCAAATGCATTGGTGGTTCAGTGGAAGAACTGTGAGCCTATGCGAACTATACTATTGCAAGACTAGAAAGGTGGGCCTTGTATTTAAAGACATTTTAAAACCGCACAAGCATCTGACCTCATGGCGCAACGGTAGCACGGCTGACTCCAAATCAGAAGGTTGCGTGTTCAAATCACGTCGGGGTCATTTGCGTTTTTTTGTATGAAAACTAGAGACATTACCTTAGTATTGAAGGGGTCATCTCGTGAAACAGTAATGCTTTCAATGAAGAAAAAAGAGAAAAGACAAAGATAAGCATTTTATTGTATAAAGTGGTGATACTGGAGCAGGAATAACATCTGAGCATAGGGGAGTGATGTTGGGCCACCCCTCTCAGCTGCTAATGTCCTCTTGTCTGATCACCACCTACCCTTTTGACCCTATCCCCTTAGCAATCTTTTAACCTCTCTTTTTCCATTGGTGTGCTCCTATCGCCCCTTCAAAGATGTCCTCTTGTCTCCCATTATAAAAAGCATATATATTATATTATAGTATATATCTATATACCTTTGTTGTGGTCTTTTTTCATGTATCACCAATTCACTCAGTGCTTCTCACAGTAAGGGTGATGACAAAACTACAACTGTCAGGCAATCGACATACCCAAACACTACATAAAGCGGGCTCTGCTCCAAAGACATCCCGATGTAACTGCTGTCCTCCCTTCCCTCTCTGGACTGGGAAGCTGTCAAGAATACTCTTTAATAACGCTTCCCCGGGTTAGTTTACATTTTCATCAGGCAGGGGAGTGATGTTTGCCCCCACCCCAACCACTGCCTATTAACACAGAGAGACCTTCATGTAGCCCATCCAGGGAGGTTCCCCAGAAATGCATTATCTGGAATGTGACAAGAACTTTAGCAACAGAAGCCATAAAGAGCAGAAAAGCAAGCGACGAGGATGGGATTCGAACCCACGCGTGCAGAGCACAATGGATTAGCAGTCCATCGCCTTAACCACTCGGCCACCTCGTCAAGATGAATGCACTGCTGTTGGCTCACTCTTTGTCCATGTGAACTTACATTACATCTAGGACTAACTAATTGATCTCCCAACCACCGCTTCCATCATTTTCTGTCGGACCACTGGAATCCCTATGGATTTCCAAGTCTTGTGTTACAGCTGCATTGGTGGTTCAGTGGTAGAATTCTCGCTTCCCACGCGCGAGACCCGGGTTCGATTCCTGGCCAGTGCAAGCTTCTTTTTCAGAGCATTGGTAAGTCAGGTCTCCGGAAAAGCGAGGTGCGTTTTACCCATTCTGAAGGAAATTCTTCTTTGCTATGTTGCAATGCATTACGTATGAAGAGCTTAAACAACAGAACCCTGGAAGAATTTGCCTTGTTAGCGCGGTAGGTAGCGTATCAGTCTCATAATCTGAATGTCGTGAGTACGATCCTCACACAGGGCACGCTTTTTTTTTAACAGCTACACGTATAATCAACTCACTTATTGATTCCCCATCAACCGCTTGTCGTGTTTTCAAGCTCGGTGTCGCAAATGCATTGGTGGTTCAGTGGAAGAACTGTGAGCCTATGCGAACTATACTATTGCAAGACTAGAAAGGTGGGCCTTGTATTTAAAGACATTTTAAAACCTCAAGAGCGTCTGACCTCGTGGCGCAACGGTAGCGCGTCTGACTCCAGATCAGAAGGTTGCGTGTTCAAATCACGTTGGGGTCAATTGCGGTTTTTTTGTATGAAAACTAGAGACATTACCTTAGTATTGAAGGGGTCATCTCGTGAAACAGTAATGCTTTCAATGAAGAAAAAAGACAAAGATAAGCATCTTATTGTATAAAGTGGTGATACTGGAGCAGGAATAACATCTGAGCATAGGGGAGTGATGTTGGGCCACCCCTCTCAGCTTCTAATGTCCTCTTGTCTGATCACCACCTACCCTTTTGACCCTATCCCCTTAGCAATCTTTTAACCTCTCTTTTTCCATTGGTGTGCTCCTATCGCCCCTTCAAAGATGTCCTCTTGTCTCCCATTATAAAAAGCATATATATTATATTATAGTATATATCTATATACCGTTGTTGTGGTCTTTTTTCATGTATCACCAATTCACTCAGTGCTTCTCACAGTAAGGGTGATGACAAAACTACAACTGTCAGACAATCGACAAACCCAAACACTAGATAAAGCGGGCTCTGCTCAAAAGACATCCCGATGTAACTGCTGTCCTCCCTTCCCTCTCTGGACTGGGAAGCTGTCAAGAATACTCTTTAATAACGCTTCCCCGGGTTAGTTTACATTTTCATCAGGCAGGGGAGTGATGTTTGCCCCCACCCCAACCACTGCCTATTAACACAGAGAGACCTTCATGTAGCCCATCCAGGGAGGTTCCCCAGAAATGCATTATCTGGAATGTGACAAGAACTTTAGCAACAGAAGCCATAAAGAGCAGAAAAGCAAGCGACGAGGATGGGATTCGAACCCACGCGTGCAGAGCACAATGGATTAGCAGTCCATCGCCTTAACCACTCGGCCACCTCGTCAAGATGAATGCACTGCTGTTGGCTCACTCTTTGTCCATGTGAACTTACATTACATCTAGGACTAACTAATTGATCTCCCAACCACCGCTTCCATCATTTTCTGTCGGACCACTGGAATCCCTATGGATTTCCAAGTCTCGTGTTACAGCTGCATTGGTGGTTCAGTGGTAGAATTCTCGCCTCCCACGCGGGAGACCCGGGTTCGATTCTTTTTCAGAGCATTGGTAAGTCAGGTCTCCGGAAAAGCGAGGTGCGTTTTACCCATTCTGAAATAAATTCTTCTTTGCTATGTTGCAATGCATTACGTATGAAGAGCTTAAACAACAGAACCCTGGAAGAATTTGCCTTGTTAGCGCAGTAGGTAGCGTATCAGTCTCATAATCTGAATGTCGTGAGTACGATCCTCACACAGGGCACGCATTTTTTTTAACAGCTACACGTATAATCAACTCACTTATTGATTCCCCATCAACCGCTTGTCGTGTTTTCAAGCTCGGTGTCGCAAATGCATTGGTGGTTCAGTGGAAGAACTGTGAGCCTAAGCGAACTATACTATTGCAAGACTAGAAAGGTGGGCCTTGTATTTAAAGACATTTTAAAACCTCAAGAGCGTCTGACCTCGTGGCGCAACGGTAGCGCGTCTGTCTCCAGATCAGAAGGTTGCGTGTTCAAATCACGTCGGGGTCATTTGTGGTTTTTTTTTGTATGAAAACTAGAGACATTACCTTAGTATTGAAGGGGTCATCTCGTGAAACAGTAATGCTTTCAATGAAGAAAAAAGACAAAGATAAGCATCTTATTGTATAAAGTGGTGATACTGGAGCAGGAATAACATCTGAGCATAGGGGAGTGATGTTGGGCCACCCCTCTCAGCTGCTAATGTCCTCTTGTCTGATCACCACCTACCCTTTTGACCCTATCCCCTTAGCAATCTTTTAACCTCTCTTTTTCCATTGGTGTGCTCCTATCGCCCCTTCAAAGATGTCCTCTTGTCTCCCATTATAAAAAGCATATATATTATATTATAGTATATATCTATATACCGTTGTTGTGGTCTTTTTTCATGTATCACCAATTCACTCAGTGCTTCTCACAGTAAGGGTGATGACAAAACTACAACTGTCAGACAATCGACAAACCCAAACACTAGATAAAGCGGGCTCTGCTCAAAAGACATCCCGATGTAACTGCTGTCCTCCCTTCCCTCTCTGGACTGGGAAGCTGTCAAGAATACTCTTTAATAACGCTTCCCCGGGTTAGTTTACATTTTCATCAGGCAGGGGAGTGATGTTTGCCCCCACCCCAACCACTGCCTATTAACACAGAGAGACCTTCATGTAGCCCATCCAGGGAGGTTCCCCAGAAATGCATTATCTGGAATGTGACAAGAACTTTAGCAACAGAAGCCATAAAGAGCAGAAAAGCAAGCGACGAGGATGGGATTCGAACCCACGCGTGCAGAGCACAATGGATTAGCAGTCCATCGCCTTAACCACTCGGCCACCTCGTCAAGATGAATGCACTGCTGTTGGCTCACTCTTTGTCCATGTGAACTTACATTACATCTAGGACTAACTAATTGATCTCCCAACCACCGCTTCCATCATTTTCTGTCGGACCACTGGAATCCCTATGGATTTCCAAGTCTCGTGTTACAGCTGCATTGGTGGTTCAGTGGTAGAATTCTCGCCTCCCACGCGGGAGACCCGGGTTCGATTCTTTTTCAGAGCATTGGTAAGTCAGGTCTCCGGAAAAGCGAGGTGCGTTTTACCCATTCTGAAATAAATTCTTCTTTGCTATGTTGCAATGCATTACGTATGAAGAGCTTAAACAACAGAACCCTGGAAGAATTTGCCTTGTTAGCGCAGTAGGTAGCGTATCAGTCTCATAATCTGAATGTCGTGAGTACGATCCTCACACAGGGCACGCATTTTTTTTAACAGCTACACGTATAATCAACTCACTTATTGATTCCCCATCAACCGCTTGTCGTGTTTTCAAGCTCGGTGTCGCAAATGCATTGGTGGTTCAGTGGAAGAACTGTGAGCCTAAGCGAACTATACTATTGCAAGACTAGAAAGGTGGGCCTTGTATTTAAAGACATTTTAAAACCTCAAGAGCGTCTGACCTCGTGGCGCAACGGTAGCGCGTCTGTCTCCAGATCAGAAGGTTGCGTGTTCAAATCACGTCGGGGTCATTTGTGGTTTTTTTTTGTATGAAAACTAGAGACATTACCTTAGTATTGAAGGGGTCATCTCGTGAAACAGTAATGCTTTCAATGAAGAAAAAAGACAAAGATAAGCATCTTATTGTATAAAGTGGTGATACTGGAGCAGGAATAACATCTGAGCATAGGGGAGTGATGTTGGGCCACCCCTCTCAGCTGCTAATGTCCTCTTGTCTGATCACCACCTACCCTTTTGACCCTATCCCCTTAGCAATCTTTTAACCTCTCTTTTTCCATTGGTGTGCTCCTATCGCCCCTTCAAAGATGTCCTCTTGTCTCCCATTATAAAAAGCATATATATTATATTATAGTATATATCTATATACCGTTGTTGTGGTCTTTTTTCATGTATCACCAATTCACTCAGTGCTTCTCACAGTAAGGGTGATGACAAAACTACAACTGTCAGACAATCGACAAACCCAAACACTAG
Source organism: Spea hammondii (assembly GCA_029215755.1). Classification (NCBI taxonomy): domain Eukaryota; kingdom Metazoa; phylum Chordata; class Amphibia; order Anura; family Pelobatidae; genus Spea; species Spea hammondii. The sequence goes on along the minus strand of JARDYJ010000031.1, from coordinate 873,206 downwards.
ATAAAGCGGGCTCTGCTCAAAAGACATCCCGATGTAACTGCTGTCCTCCCTTCCCTCCCCTCTCTGGACTGGGAAGCTGTCAAGAATACTCTTTAATAACGCTTCCCCGGGTTAGTTTACATTTTCATTAGGCAGGGGAGTAATGTTTGCCCCAACCCCAACCCCAACCCCAACCCCAACCCCAACCCCTGCCTATTAACACAGAGAGACCTTCATGTAGCCCATCCAGGGAGGTTCCCCAGAAATGCATTATCTGGAATGTGACAAGTAAAGTGGTGATACTGGAGCAGGAATAACATCTGAGCATAGGGGAGTGATGTTGGGCCACCCCTCTCAGCTGCTAATGTCCTCTTGTCTGATCACCACCTACCCTTTTGACCCTATCCCCTTAGCAATCTTTTAACCTCTCTTTTTCCATTGGTGTGCTCCTATCGCCCCTTCAAAGATGTCCTCTTGTCTCCCATTATAAAAAGCATATATATTATATTATAGTATATATCTATATACCTTTGTTGTGGTCTTTTTTCATGTATCACCAATTCACTCAGTGCTTCTCACAGTAAGGGTGATGACAAAACTACAACTGTCAGGCAATCGACATACCCAAACACTACATAAAGCGGGCTCTGCTCCAAAGACATCCCGATGTAACTGCTGTCCTCCCTTCCCTCTCTGGACTGGGAAGCTGTCAAGAATACTCTTTAATAACGCTTCCCCGGGTTAGTTTACATTTTCATCAGGCAGGGGAGTGATGTTTGCCCCCACCCCAACCACTGCCTATTAACACAGAGAGACCTTCATGTAGCCCATCCAGGGAGGTTCCCCAGAAATGCATTATCTGGAATGCGACAAGAACTTTAGCAACAGAAGCCATAAAGAGCAGAAAAGCAAGCGACGAGGATGGGATTCGAACCCACGCGTGCAGAGCACAATGGATTAGCAGTCCATCGCCTTTACCACTCGGCCACCTCGTCAAGATGAATGCACTGCTGTTGGCTCACTCTTTGTCCATGTGAACTTACATTACATCTAGGACTAACTAATTGATCTCCCAACCACCGCTTCCATCATTTTCTGTCGGACCACTGGAATCCCTATGGATTTCCAAGTCTCGTGTTACAGCTGCATTGGTGGTTCAGTGGTAGAATTCTCGCCTCCCACGCGGGAGACCCGGGTTCGATTCCTGGCCAGTGCAAGCTTCTTTTTCAGAGCATTGGTAAGTCAGGTCTCCGGAAAAGCGAGGTGCGTTTTACCCATTCTGAAGGAAATTCTTCTTTGCTATGTTGCAATGCATTACGTATGAAGAGCTTAAACAACAGAAGCCTGGAAGAATTTGCCTTGTTAGCGCAGTAGGTAGCGTATCAGTCTCATAATCTGAAGGTCGTGAGTTCGATCCTCACACAGGGCACGCATTTTGTTTTACAGCTACACGTATAATCAACTCACTTATTGATTCCCCATCAACCGCTTGTCGTGTTTTCAAGCTCGGTGTCGCAAATGCATTGGTGGTTCAGTGGAAGAACTGTGAGCCTATGCGAACTATACTATTGCAAGACTAGAAAGGTGGGCCTTGTATTTAAAGACATTTTAAAACCTCAAGAGCGTCTGACCTCATGGCGCAACGGTAGCGCGTCTGACTCCGGATCAGAAGGTTGCGTGTTCAAATCACGTCGGGGTCATTTGCGGTTTTTTTGTATGAAAACTAGAGACATTACCTTAGTATTGAAGGGGTCATCTCGTGAAACAGTAATGCTTTCAATGAAGAAAAAAGACAAAGATAAGCATCTTATTGTATAAAGTGGTGATACTGGAGCAGGAATAACATCTGAGCATAGGGGAGTGATGTTGGGCCACCCCTCTCAGCTGCTAATGTCCTCTTGTCTGATCACCACCTACCCTTTTGACCCTATCCCCTTAGCAATCTTTTAACCTCTCTTTTTCCATTGGTGTGCTCCTATCGCCCCTTCAAAGATGTCCTCTTGTCTCCCATTATAAAAAGCATATATATTATATTATAGTATATATCTATATACCGTTGTTGTGGTCTTTTTTCATGTATCACCAATTCACTCAGTGCTTCTCACAGTAAGGGTGATGACAAAACTACAACTGTCAGACAATCGACAAACCCAAACACTAGATAAAGCGGGCTCTGCTCAAAAGACATCCCGATGTAACTGCTGTCCTCCCTTCCCTCCCCTCTCTGGACTGGGAAGCTGTCAAGAATACTCTTTAATAACGCTTCCCCGGGTTAGTTTACATTTTCATCAGGCAGGGGAGTGATGTTTGCCCCCACCCCAACCACTGCCTATTAACACAGAGAGACCTTCATGTAGCCCATCCAGGGAGGTTCCCCAGAAATGCATTATCTGGAATGTGACAAGAACTTTAGCAACAGAAGCCATAAAGAGCAGAAAAGCAAGCGACGAGGATGGGATTCGAACCCACGCGTGCAGAGCACAATGGATTAGCAGTCCATCGCCTTAACCACTCGGCCACCTCGTCAAGATGAATGTACTGCTGTTGGCTCACTCTTTGTCCATGTGAACTTACATTACATCTAGGACTAACTAATTGATCTCCCAACCACCGCTTCCATCATTTTCTGTCGGACCACTGGAATCCCTATGGATTTCCAAGTCTCGTGTTACAGCTGCATTGGTGGTTCAGTGGTAGAATTCTCGCCTCCCACGCGGGAGACCCGGGTTCGATTCTTTTTCAGAGCATTGGTAAGTCAGGTCTCCGGAAAAGCGAGGTGCGTTTTACCCATTCTGAAATAAATTCTTCTTTGCTATGTTGCAATGCATTACGTATGAAGAGCTTAAACAACAGAACCCTGGAAGAATTTGCCTTGTTAGCGCAGTAGGTAGCGTATCAGTCTCATAATCTGAATGTCGTGAGTACGATCCTCACACAGGGCACGCATTTTTTTTAACAGCTACACGTATAATCAACTCACTTATTGATTCCCCATCAACCGCTTGTCGTGTTTTCAAGCTCGGTGTCGCAAATGCATTGGTGGTTCAGTGGAAGAACTGTGAGCCTAAGCGAACTATACTATTGCAAGACTAGAAAGGTGGGCCTTGTATTTAAAGACATTTTAAAACCTCAAGAGCGTCTGACCTCGTGGCGCAACGGTAGCGCGTCTGTCTCCAGATCAGAAGGTTGCGTGTTCAAATCACGTCGGGGTCATTTGTGGTTTTTTTTTGTATGAAAACTAGAGACATTACCTTAGTATTGAAGGGGTCATCTCGTGAAACAGTAATGCTTTCAATGAAGAAAAAAGACAAAGATAAGCATCTTATTGTATAAAGTGGTGATACTGGAGCAGGAATAACATCTGAGCATAGGGGAGTGATGTTGGGCCACCCCTCTCAGCTGCTAATGTCCTCTTGTCTGATCACCACCTACCCTTTTGACCCTATCCCCTTAGCAATCTTTTAACCTCTCTTTTTCCATTGGTGTGCTCCTATCGCCCCTTCAAAGATGTCCTCTTGTCTCCCATTATAAAAAGCATATATATTATATTATAGTATATATCTATATACCGTTGTTGTGGTCTTTTTTCATGTATCACCAATTCACTCAGTGCTTCTCACAGTAAGGGTGATGACAAAACTACAACTGTCAGACAATCGACAAACCCAAACACTAGATAAAGCGGGCTCTGCTCAAAAGACATCCCGATGTAACTGCTGTCCTCCCTTCCCTCCCCTCTCTGGACTGGGAAGCTGTCAAGAATACTCTTTAATAACGCTTCCCCGGGTTAGTTTACATTTTCATTAGGCAGGGGAGTGATGTTTGCCCCAACCCCAACCCCAACCCCAACCCCAACCCCAACCCCTGCCTATTAACACAGAGAGACCTTCATGTAGCCCATCCAGGGAGGTTCCCCAGAAATGCATTATCTGGAATGTGACAAGTAAAGTGGTGATACTGGAGCAGGAATAACATCTGAGCATAGGGGAGTGATGTTGGGCCACCCCTCTCAGCTGCTAATGTCCTCTTGTCTGATCACCACCTACCCTTTTGACCCTATCCCCTTAGCAATCTTTTAACCTCTCTTTTTCCATTGGTGTGCTCCTATCGCCCCTTCAAAGATGTCCTCTTGTCTCCCATTATAAAAAGCATATATATTATATTATAGTATATATCTATATACCTTTGTTGTGGTCTTTTTTCATGTATCACCAATTCACTCAGTGCTTCTCACAGTAAGGGTGATGACAAAACTACAACTGTCAGGCAATCGACATACCCAAACACTACATAAAGCGGGCTCTGCTCCAAAGACATCCCGATGTAACTGCTGTCCTCCCTTCCCTCTCTGGACTGGGAAGCTGTCAAGAATACTCTTTAATAACGCTTCCCCGGGTTAGTTTACATTTTCATCAGGCAGGGGAGTGATGTTTGCCCCCACCCCAACCACTGCCTATTAACACAGAGAGACCTTCATGTAGCCCATCCAGGGAGGTTCCCCAGAAATGCATTATCTGGAATGTGACAAGAACTTTAGCAACAGAAGCCATAAAGAGCAGAAAAGCAAGCGACGAGGATGGGATTCGAACCCACGCGTGCAGAGCACAATGGATTAGCAGTCCATCGCCTTAACCACTCGGCCACCTCGTCAAGATGAATGCACTGCTGTTGGCTCACTCTTTGTCCATGTGAACTTACATTACATCTAGGACTAACTAATTGATCTCCCAACCACCGCTTCCATCATTTTCTGTCGGACCACTGGAATCCCTATGGATTTCCAAGTCTCGTGTTACAGCTGCATTGGTGGTTCAGTGGTAGAATTCTCGCCTCCCACGCGGGAGACCCGGGTTCGATTCCTGGCCAGTGCAAGCTTCTTTTTCAGAGCATTGGTAAGTCAGGTCTCCGGAAAAGCGAGGTGCGTTTTACCCATTCTGAAGGAAATTCTTCTTTGCTATGTTGCAATGCATTACGTATGAAGAGCTTAAACAACAGAAGCCTGGAAGAATTTGCCTTGTTAGCGCAGTAGGTAGCGTATCAGTCTCATAATCTGAAGGTCGTGAGTTCGATCCTCACACAGGGCACGCATTTTGTTTTACAGCTACACGTATAATCAACTCACTTATTGATTCCCCATCAACCGCTTGTCGTGTTTTCAAGCTCGGTGTCGCAAATGCATTGGTGGTTCAGTGGAAGAACTGTGAGCCTATGCGAACTATACTATTGCAAGACTAGAAAGGTGGGCCTTGTATTTAAAGACATTTTAAAACCGCACAAGCATCTGACCTCATGGCGCAACGGTAGCACGGCTGACTCCAAATCAGAAGGTTGCGTGTTCAAATCACGTCGGGGTCATTTGCGTTTTTTTGTATGAAAACTAGAGACATTACCTTAGTATTGAAGGGGTCATCTCGTGAAACAGTAATGCTTTCAATGAAGAAAAAAGAGAAAAGACAAAGATAAGCATTTTATTGTATAAAGTGGTGATACTGGAGCAGGAATAACATCTGAGCATAGGGGAGTGATGTTGGGCCACCCCTCTCAGCTGCTAATGTCCTCTTGTCTGATCACCACCTACCCTTTTGACCCTATCCCCTTAGCAATCTTTTAACCTCTCTTTTTCCATTGGTGTGCTCCTATCGCCCCTTCAAAGATGTCCTCTTGTCTCCCATTATAAAAAGCATATATATTATATTATAGTATATATCTATATACCTTTGTTGTGGTCTTTTTTCATGTATCACCAATTCACTCAGTGCTTCTCACAGTAAGGGTGATGACAAAACTACAACTGTCAGGCAATCGACATACCCAAACACTACATAAAGCGGGCTCTGCTCCAAAGACATCCCGATGTAACTGCTGTCCTCCCTTCCCTCTCTGGACTGGGAAGCTGTCAAGAATACTCTTTAATAACGCTTCCCCGGGTTAGTTTACATTTTCATCAGGCAGGGGAGTGATGTTTGCCCCCACCCCAACCACTGCCTATTAACACAGAGAGACCTTCATGTAGCCCATCCAGGGAGGTTCCCCAGAAATGCATTATCTGGAATGCGACAAGAACTTTAGCAACAGAAGCCATAAAGAGCAGAAAAGCAAGCGACGAGGATGGGATTCGAACCCACGCGTGCAGAGCACAATGGATTAGCAGTCCATCGCCTTTACCACTCGGCCACCTCGTCAAGATGAATGCACTGCTGTTGGCTCACTCTTTGTCCATGTGAACTTACATTACATCTAGGACTAACTAATTGATCTCCCAACCACCGCTTCCATCATTTTCTGTCGGACCACTGGAATCCCTATGGATTTCCAAGTCTCGTGTTACAGCTGCATTGGTGGTTCAGTGGTAGAATTCTCGCCTCCCACGCGGGAGACCCGGGTTCGATTCCTGGCCAGTGCAAGCTTCTTTTTCAGAGCATTGGTAAGTCAGGTCTCCGGAAAAGCGAGGTGCGTTTTACCCATTCTGAAGGAAATTCTTCTTTGCTATGTTGCAATGCATTACGTATGAAGAGCTTAAACAACAGAAGCCTGGAAGAATTTGCCTTGTTAGCGCAGTAGGTAGCGTATCAGTCTCATAATCTGAAGGTCGTGAGTTCGATCCTCACACAGGGCACGCATTTTGTTTTACAGCTACACGTATAATCAACTCACTTATTGATTCCCCATCAACCGCTTGTCGTGTTTTCAAGCTCGGTGTCGCAAATGCATTGGTGGTTCAGTGGAAGAACTGTGAGCCTATGCGAACTATACTATTGCAAGACTAGAAAGGTGGGCCTTGTATTTAAAGACATTTTAAAACCTCAAGAGCGTCTGACCTCATGGCGCAACGGTAGCGCGTCTGACTCCGGATCAGAAGGTTGCGTGTTCAAATCACGTCGGGGTCATTTGCGGTTTTTTTGTATGAAAACTAGAGACATTACCTTAGTATTGAAGGGGTCATCTCGTGAAACAGTAATGCTTTCAATGAAGAAAAAAGACAAAGATAAGCATCTTATTGTATAAAGTGGTGATACTGGAGCAGGAATAACATCTGAGCATAGGGGAGTGATGTTGGGCCACCCCTCTCAGCTGCTAATGTCCTCTTGTCTGATCACCACCTACCCTTTTGACCCTATCCCCTTAGCAATCTTTTAACCTCTCTTTTTCCATTGGTGTGCTCCTATCGCCCCTTCAAAGATGTCCTCTTGTCTCCCATTATAAAAAGCATATATATTATATTATAGTATATATCTATATACCGTTGTTGTGGTCTTTTTTCATGTATCACCAATTCACTCAGTGCTTCTCACAGTAAGGGTGATGACAAAACTACAACTGTCAGACAATCGACAAACCCAAACACTAGATAAAGCGGGCTCTGCTCAAAAGACATCCCGATGTAACTGCTGTCCTCCCTTCCCTCCCCTCTCTGGACTGGGAAGCTGTCAAGAATACTCTTTAATAACGCTTCCCCGGGTTAGTTTACATTTTCATCAGGCAGGGGAGTGATGTTTGCCCCCACCCCAACCACTGCCTATTAACACAGAGAGACCTTCATGTAGCCCATCCAGGGAGGTTCCCCAGAAATGCATTATCTGGAATGTGACAAGAACTTTAGCAACAGAAGCCATAAAGAGCAGAAAAGCAAGCGACGAGGATGGGATTCGAACCCACGCGTGCAGAGCACAATGGATTAGCAGTCCATCGCCTTAACCACTCGGCCACCTCGTCAAGATGAATGTACTGCTGTTGGCTCACTCTTTGTCCATGTGAACTTACATTACATCTAGGACTAACTAATTGATCTCCCAACCACCGCTTCCATCATTTTCTGTCGGACCACTGGAATCCCTATGGATTTCCAAGTCTCGTGTTACAGCTGCATTGGTGGTTCAGTGGTAGAATTCTCGCCTCCCACGCGGGAGACCCGGGTTCGATTCTTTTTCAGAGCATTGGTAAGTCAGGTCTCCGGAAAAGCGAGGTGCGTTTTACCCATTCTGAAATAAATTCTTCTTTGCTATGTTGCAATGCATTACGTATGAAGAGCTTAAACAACAGAACCCTGGAAGAATTTGCCTTGTTAGCGCAGTAGGTAGCGTATCAGTCTCATAATCTGAATGTCGTGAGTACGATCCTCACACAGGGCACGCATTTTTTTTAACAGCTACACGTATAATCAACTCACTTATTGATTCCCCATCAACCGCTTGTCGTGTTTTCAAGCTCGGTGTCGCAAATGCATTGGTGGTTCAGTGGAAGAACTGTGAGCCTAAGCGAACTATACTATTGCAAGACTAGAAAGGTGGGCCTTGTATTTAAAGACATTTTAAAACCTCAAGAGCGTCTGACCTCGTGGCGCAACGGTAGCGCGTCTGTCTCCAGATCAGAAGGTTGCGTGTTCAAATCACGTCGGGGTCATTTGTGGTTTTTTTTTGTATGAAAACTAGAGACATTACCTTAGTATTGAAGGGGTCATCTCGTGAAACAGTAATGCTTTCAATGAAGAAAAAAGACAAAGATAAGCATCTTATTGTATAAAGTGGTGATACTGGAGCAGGAATAACATCTGAGCATAGGGGAGTGATGTTGGGCCACCCCTCTCAGCTGCTAATGTCCTCTTGTCTGATCACCACCTACCCTTTTGACCCTATCCCCTTAGCAATCTTTTAACCTCTCTTTTTCCATTGGTGTGCTCCTATCGCCCCTTCAAAGATGTCCTCTTGTCTCCCATTATAAAAAGCATATATATTATATTATAGTATATATCTATATACCGTTGTTGTGGTCTTTTTTCATGTATCACCAATTCACTCAGTGCTTCTCACAGTAAGGGTGATGACAAAACTACAACTGTCAGACAATCGACAAACCCAAACACTAGATAAAGCGGGCTCTGCTCAAAAGACATCCCGATGTAACTGCTGTCCTCCCTTCCCTCCCCTCTCTGGACTGGGAAGCTGTCAAGAATACTCTTTAATAACGCTTCCCCGGGTTAGTTTACATTTTCATTAGGCAGGGGAGTGATGTTTGCCCCAACCCCAACCCCAACCCCAACCCCAACCCCAACCCCTGCCTATTAACACAGAGAGACCTTCATGTAGCCCATCCAGGGAGGTTCCCCAGAAATGCATTATCTGGAATGTGACAAGTAAAGTGGTGATACTGGAGCAGGAATAACATCTGAGCATAGGGGAGTGATGTTGGGCCACCCCTCTCAGCTGCTAATGTCCTCTTGTCTGATCACCACCTACCCTTTTGACCCTATCCCCTTAGCAATCTTTTAACCTCTCTTTTTCCATTGGTGTGCTCCTATCGCCCCTTCAAAGATGTCCTCTTGTCTCCCATTATAAAAAGCATATATATTATATTATAGTATATATCTATATACCTTTGTTGTGGTCTTTTTTCATGTATCACCAATTCACTCAGTGCTTCTCACAGTAAGGGTGATGACAAAACTACAACTGTCAGGCAATCGACATACCCAAACACTACATAAAGCGGGCTCTGCTCCAAAGACATCCCGATGTAACTGCTGTCCTCCCTTCCCTCTCTGGACTGGGAAGCTGTCAAGAATACTCTTTAATAACGCTTCCCCGGGTTAGTTTACATTTTCATCAGGCAGGGGAGTGATGTTTGCCCCCACCCCAACCACTGCCTATTAACACAGAGAGACCTTCATGTAGCCCATCCAGGGAGGTTCCCCAGAAATGCATTATCTGGAATGTGACAAGAACTTTAGCAACAGAAGCCATAAAGAGCAGAAAAGCAAGCGACGAGGATGGGATTCGAACCCACGCGTGCAGAGCACAATGGATTAGCAGTCCATCGCCTTAACCACTCGGCCACCTCGTCAAGATGAATGCACTGCTGTTGGCTCACTCTTTGTCCATGTGAACTTACATTACATCTAGGACTAACTAATTGATCTCCCAACCACCGCTTCCATCATTTTCTGTCGGACCACTGGAATCCCTATGGATTTCCAAGTCTCGTGTTACAGCTGCATTGGTGGTTCAGTGGTAGAATTCTCGCCTCCCACGCGGGAGACCCGGGTTCGATTCCTGGCCAGTGCAAGCTTCTTTTTCAGAGCATTGGTAAGTCAGGTCTCCGGAAAAGCGAGGTGCGTTTTACCCATTCTGAAGGAAATTCTTCTTTGCTATGTTGCAATGCATTACGTATGAAGAGCTTAAACAACAGAAGCCTGGAAGAATTTGCCTTGTTAGCGCAGTAGGTAGCGTATCAGTCTCATAATCTGAAGGTCGTGAGTTCGATCCTCACACAGGGCACGCATTTTGTTTTACAGCTACACGTATAATCAACTCACTTATTGATTCCCCATCAACCGCTTGTCGTGTTTTCAAGCTCGGTGTCGCAAATGCATTGGTGGTTCAGTGGAAGAACTGTGAGCCTATGCGAACTATACTATTGCAAGACTAGAAAGGTGGGCCTTGTATTTAAAGACATTTTAAAACCGCACAAGCATCTGACCTCATGGCGCAACGGTAGCACGGCTGACTCCAAATCAGAAGGTTGCGTGTTCAAATCACGTCGGGGTCATTTGCGTTTTTTTGTATGAAAACTAGAGACATTACCTTAGTATTGAAGGGGTCATCTCGTGAAACAGTAATGCTTTCAATGAAGAAAAAAGAGAAAAGACAAAGATAAGCATTTTATTGTATAAAGTGGTGATACTGGAGCAGGAATAACATCTGAGCATAGGGGAGTGATGTTGGGCCACCCCTCTCAGCTGCTAATGTCCTCTTGTCTGATCACCACCTACCCTTTTGACCCTATCCCCTTAGCAATCTTTTAACCTCTCTTTTTCCATTGGTGTGCTCCTATCGCCCCTTCAAAGATGTCCTCTTGTCTCCCATTATAAAAAGCATATATATTATATTATAGTATATATCTATATACCTTTGTTGTGGTCTTTTTTCATGTATCACCAATTCACTCAGTGCTTCTCACAGTAAGGGTGATGACAAAACTACAACTGTCAGGCAATCGACATACCCAAACACTACATAAAGCGGGCTCTGCTCCAAAGACATCCCGATGTAACTGCTGTCCTCCCTTCCCTCTCTGGACTGGGAAGCTGTCAAGAATACTCTTTAATAACGCTTCCCCGGGTTAGTTTACATTTTCATCAGGCAGGGGAGTGATGTTTGCCCCCACCCCAACCACTGCCTATTAACACAGAGAGACCTTCATGTAGCCCATCCAGGGAGGTTCCCCAGAAATGCATTATCTGGAATGTGACAAGAACTTTAGCAACAGAAGCCATAAAGAGCAGAAAAGCAAGCGACGAGGATGGGATTCGAACCCACGCGTGCAGAGCACAATGGATTAGCAGTCCATCGCCTTAACCACTCGGCCACCTCGTCAAGATGAATGCACTGCTGTTGGCTCACTCTTTGTCCATGTGAACTTACATTACATCTAGGACTAACTAATTGATCTCCCAACCACCGCTTCCATCATTTTCTGTCGGACCACTGGAATCCCTATGGATTTCCAAGTCTTGTGTTACAGCTGCATTGGTGGTTCAGTGGTAGAATTCTCGCTTCCCACGCGCGAGACCCGGGTTCGATTCCTGGCCAGTGCAAGCTTCTTTTTCAGAGCATTGGTAAGTCAGGTCTCCGGAAAAGCGAGGTGCGTTTTACCCATTCTGAAGGAAATTCTTCTTTGCTATGTTGCAATGCATTACGTATGAAGAGCTTAAACAACAGAACCCTGGAAGAATTTGCCTTGTTAGCGCGGTAGGTAGCGTATCAGTCTCATAATCTGAATGTCGTGAGTACGATCCTCACACAGGGCACGCTTTTTTTTTAACAGCTACACGTATAATCAACTCACTTATTGATTCCCCATCAACCGCTTGTCGTGTTTTCAAGCTCGGTGTCGCAAATGCATTGGTGGTTCAGTGGAAGAACTGTGAGCCTATGCGAACTATACTATTGCAAGACTAGAAAGGTGGGCCTTGTATTTAAAGACATTTTAAAACCTCAAGAGCGTCTGACCTCGTGGCGCAACGGTAGCGCGTCTGACTCCAGATCAGAAGGTTGCGTGTTCAAATCACGTTGGGGTCAATTGCGGTTTTTTTGTATGAAAACTAGAGACATTACCTTAGTATTGAAGGGGTCATCTCGTGAAACAGTAATGCTTTCAATGAAGAAAAAAGACAAAGATAAGCATCTTATTGTATAAAGTGGTGATACTGGAGCAGGAATAACATCTGAGCATAGGGGAGTGATGTTGGGCCACCCCTCTCAGCTTCTAATGTCCTCTTGTCTGATCACCACCTACCCTTTTGACCCTATCCCCTTAGCAATCTTTTAACCTCTCTTTTTCCATTGGTGTGCTCCTATCGCCCCTTCAAAGATGTCCTCTTGTCTCCCATTATAAAAAGCATATATATTATATTATAGTATATATCTATATACCGTTGTTGTGGTCTTTTTTCATGTATCACCAATTCACTCAGTGCTTCTCACAGTAAGGGTGATGACAAAACTACAACTGTCAGACAATCGACAAACCCAAACACTAGATAAAGCGGGCTCTGCTCAAAAGACATCCCGATGTAACTGCTGTCCTCCCTTCCCTCTCTGGACTGGGAAGCTGTCAAGAATACTCTTTAATAACGCTTCCCCGGGTTAGTTTACATTTTCATCAGGCAGGGGAGTGATGTTTGCCCCCACCCCAACCACTGCCTATTAACACAGAGAGACCTTCATGTAGCCCATCCAGGGAGGTTCCCCAGAAATGCATTATCTGGAATGTGACAAGAACTTTAGCAACAGAAGCCATAAAGAGCAGAAAAGCAAGCGACGAGGATGGGATTCGAACCCACGCGTGCAGAGCACAATGGATTAGCAGTCCATCGCCTTAACCACTCGGCCACCTCGTCAAGATGAATGCACTGCTGTTGGCTCACTCTTTGTCCATGTGAACTTACATTACATCTAGGACTAACTAATTGATCTCCCAACCACCGCTTCCATCATTTTCTGTCGGACCACTGGAATCCCTATGGATTTCCAAGTCTCGTGTTACAGCTGCATTGGTGGTTCAGTGGTAGAATTCTCGCCTCCCACGCGGGAGACCCGGGTTCGATTCTTTTTCAGAGCATTGGTAAGTCAGGTCTCCGGAAAAGCGAGGTGCGTTTTACCCATTCTGAAATAAATTCTTCTTTGCTATGTTGCAATGCATTACGTATGAAGAGCTTAAACAACAGAACCCTGGAAGAATTTGCCTTGTTAGCGCAGTAGGTAGCGTATCAGTCTCATAATCTGAATGTCGTGAGTACGATCCTCACACAGGGCACGCATTTTTTTTAACAGCTACACGTATAATCAACTCACTTATTGATTCCCCATCAACCGCTTGTCGTGTTTTCAAGCTCGGTGTCGCAAATGCATTGGTGGTTCAGTGGAAGAACTGTGAGCCTAAGCGAACTATACTATTGCAAGACTAGAAAGGTGGGCCTTGTATTTAAAGACATTTTAAAACCTCAAGAGCGTCTGACCTCGTGGCGCAACGGTAGCGCGTCTGTCTCCAGATCAGAAGGTTGCGTGTTCAAATCACGTCGGGGTCATTTGTGGTTTTTTTTTGTATGAAAACTAGAGACATTACCTTAGTATTGAAGGGGTCATCTCGTGAAACAGTAATGCTTTCAATGAAGAAAAAAGACAAAGATAAGCATCTTATTGTATAAAGTGGTGATACTGGAGCAGGAATAACATCTGAGCATAGGGGAGTGATGTTGGGCCACCCCTCTCAGCTGCTAATGTCCTCTTGTCTGATCACCACCTACCCTTTTGACCCTATCCCCTTAGCAATCTTTTAACCTCTCTTTTTCCATTGGTGTGCTCCTATCGCCCCTTCAAAGATGTCCTCTTGTCTCCCATTATAAAAAGCATATATATTATATTATAGTATATATCTATATACCGTTGTTGTGGTCTTTTTTCATGTATCACCAATTCACTCAGTGCTTCTCACAGTAAGGGTGATGACAAAACTACAACTGTCAGACAATCGACAAACCCAAACACTAGATAAAGCGGGCTCTGCTCAAAAGACATCCCGATGTAACTGCTGTCCTCCCTTCCCTCCCCTCTCTGGACTGGGAAGCTGTCAAGAATACTCTTTAATAACGCTTCCCCGGGTTAGTTTACATTTTCATTAGGCAGGGGAGTAATGTTTGCCCCAACCCCAACCCCAACCCCAACCCCAACCCCAACCCCTGCCTATTAACACAGAGAGACCTTCATGTAGCCCATCCAGGGAGGTTCCCCAGAAATGCATTATCTGGAATGTGACAAGTAAAGTGGTGATACTGGAGCAGGAATAACATCTGAGCATAGGGGAGTGATGTTGGGCCACCCCTCTCAGCTGCTAATGTCCTCTTGTCTGATCACCACCTACCCTTTTGACCCTATCCCCTTAGCAATCTTTTAACCTCTCTTTTTCCATTGGTGTGCTCCTATCGCCCCTTCAAAGATGTCCTCTTGTCTCCCATTATAAAAAGCATATATATTATATTATAGTATATATCTATATACCTTTGTTGTGGTCTTTTTTCATGTATCACCAATTCACTCAGTGCTTCTCACAGTAAGGGTGATGACAAAACTACAACTGTCAGGCAATCGACATACCCAAACACTACATAAAGCGGGCTCTGCTCCAAAGACATCCCGATGTAACTGCTGTCCTCCCTTCCCTCTCTGGACTGGGAAGCTGTCAAGAATACTCTTTAATAACGCTTCCCCGGGTTAGTTTACATTTTCATCAGGCAGGGGAGTGATGTTTGCCCCCACCCCAACCACTGCCTATTAACACAGAGAGACCTTCATGTAGCCCATCCAGGGAGGTTCCCCAGAAATGCATTATCTGGAATGCGACAAGAACTTTAGCAACAGAAGCCATAAAGAGCAGAAAAGCAAGCGACGAGGATGGGATTCGAACCCACGCGTGCAGAGCACAATGGATTAGCAGTCCATCGCCTTTACCACTCGGCCACCTCGTCAAGATGAATGCACTGCTGTTGGCTCACTCTTTGTCCATGTGAACTTACATTACATCTAGGACTAACTAATTGATCTCCCAACCACCGCTTCCATCATTTTCTGTCGGACCACTGGAATCCCTATGGATTTCCAAGTCTCGTGTTACAGCTGCATTGGTGGTTCAGTGGTAGAATTCTCGCCTCCCACGCGGGAGACCCGGGTTCGATTCCTGGCCAGTGCAAGCTTCTTTTTCAGAGCATTGGTAAGTCAGGTCTCCGGAAAAGCGAGGTGCGTTTTACCCATTCTGAAGGAAATTCTTCTTTGCTATGTTGCAATGCATTACGTATGAAGAGCTTAAACAACAGAAGCCTGGAAGAATTTGCCTTGTTAGCGCAGTAGGTAGCGTATCAGTCTCATAATCTGAAGGTCGTGAGTTCGATCCTCACACAGGGCACGCATTTTGTTTTACAGCTACACGTATAATCAACTCACTTATTGATTCCCCATCAACCGCTTGTCGTGTTTTCAAGCTCGGTGTCGCAAATGCATTGGTGGTTCAGTGGAAGAACTGTGAGCCTATGCGAACTATACTATTGCAAGACTAGAAAGGTGGGCCTTGTATTTAAAGACATTTTAAAACCTCAAGAGCGTCTGACCTCATGGCGCAACGGTAGCGCGTCTGACTCCGGATCAGAAGGTTGCGTGTTCAAATCACGTCGGGGTCATTTGCGGTTTTTTTGTATGAAAACTAGAGACATTACCTTAGTATTGAAGGGGTCATCTCGTGAAACAGTAATGCTTTCAATGAAGAAAAAAGACAAAGATAAGCATCTTATTGTATAAAGTGGTGATACTGGAGCAGGAATAACATCTGAGCATAGGGGAGTGATGTTGGGCCACCCCTCTCAGCTGCTAATGTCCTCTTGTCTGATCACCACCTACCCTTTTGACCCTATCCCCTTAGCAATCTTTTAACCTCTCTTTTTCCATTGGTGTGCTCCTATCGCCCCTTCAAAGATGTCCTCTTGTCTCCCATTATAAAAAGCATATATATTATATTATAGTATATATCTATATACCGTTGTTGTGGTCTTTTTTCATGTATCACCAATTCACTCAGTGCTTCTCACAGTAAGGGTGATGACAAAACTACAACTGTCAGACAATCGACAAACCCAAACACTAGATAAAGCGGGCTCTGCTCAAAAGACATCCCGATGTAACTGCTGTCCTCCCTTCCCTCCCCTCTCTGGACTGGGAAGCTGTCAAGAATACTCTTTAATAACGCTTCCCCGGGTTAGTTTACATTTTCATCAGGCAGGGGAGTGATGTTTGCCCCCACCCCAACCACTGCCTATTAACACAGAGAGACCTTCATGTAGCCCATCCAGGGAGGTTCCCCAGAAATGCATTATCTGGAATGTGACAAGAACTTTAGCAACAGAAGCCATAAAGAGCAGAAAAGCAAGCGACGAGGATGGGATTCGAACCCACGCGTGCAGAGCACAATGGATTAGCAGTCCATCGCCTTAACCACTCGGCCACCTCGTCAAGATGAATGCACTGCTGTTGGCTCACTCTTTGTCCATGTGAACTTACATTACATCTAGGACTAACTAATTGATCTCCCAACCACCGCTTCCATCATTTTCTGTCGGACCACTGGAATCCCTATGGATTTCCAAGTCTTGTGTTACAGCTGCATTGGTGGTTCAGTGGTAGAATTCTCGCCTCCCACGCGGGAGACCCGGGTTCGATTCCTGGCCAGTGCAAGCTTCTTTTTCAGAGCATTGGTAAGTCAGGTCTCCGGAAAAGCGAGGTGCGTTTTACCCATTCTGAAGGAAATTCTTCTTTGCTATGTTGCAATGCATTACGTATGAAGAGCTTAAACAACAGAAGCCTGGAAGAATTTGCCTTGTTAGCGCAGTAGGTAGCGTATCAGTCTCATAATCTGAAGGTCGTGAGTTCGATCCTCACACAGGGCACGCATTTTTTTTTACAGCTACACGTATAATCAACTCACTTATTGATTCCCCATCAACCGCTTGTCGTGTTTTCAAGCTCGGTGTCGCAAATGCATTGGTGGTTCAGTGGAAGAACTGTGAGCCTATGCGAACTATACTATTGCAAGACTAGAAAGGTGGGCCTTGTATTTAAAGACATTTTAAAACCTCACGAGCATCTGACCTCATGGCGCAACGGTAGCACGGCTGACTCCAAATCAGAAGGTTGCGTGTTCAAATCATGTCGGGGTCATTTGCGTTTTTTTGTATGAAAACTAGAGACATTACCTTAGTATTGAAGGGGTCATCTCGTGAAACAGTAATGCTTTCAATGAAGAAAAAAGAGAAAAGACAAAGATAAGCATTTTATTGTATAAAGTGGTGATACTGGAGCAGGAATAACATCTGAGCATAGGGGAGTGATGTTGGGCCACCCCTCTCAGCTGCTAATGTCCTCTTGTCTGATCACCACCTACCCTTTTGACCCTATCCCCTTAGCAATCTTTTAACCTCTCTTTTTCCATTGGTGTGCTCCTATCGCCCCTTCAAAGATGTCCTCTTGTCTCCCATTATAAAAAGCATATATATTATATTATAGTATATATCTATATACCTTTGTTGTGGTCTTTTTTCATGTATCACCAATTCACTCAGTGCTTCTCACAGTAAGGGTGATGACAAAACTACAACTGTCAGGCAATCGACATACCCAAACACTACATAAAGCGGGCTCTGCTCCAAAGACATCCCGATGTAACTGCTGTCCTCCCTTCCCTCTCTGGACTGGGAAGCTGTCAAGAATACTCTTTAATAACGCTTCCCCGGGTTAGTTTACATTTTCATCAGGCAGGGGAGTGATGTTTGCCCCCACCCCAACCACTGCCTATTAACACAGAGAGACCTTCATGTAGCCCATCCAGGGAGGTTCCCCAGAAATGCATTATCTGGAATGCGACAAGAACTTTAGCAACAGAAGCCATAAAGAGCAGAAAAGCAAGCGACGAGGATGGGATTCGAACCCACGCGTGCAGAGCACAATGGATTAGCAGTCCATCGCCTTTACCACTCGGCCACCTCGTCAAGATGAATGCACTGCTGTTGGCTCACTCTTTGTCCATGTGAACTTACATTACATCTAGGACTAACTAATTGATCTCCCAACCACCGCTTCCATCATTTTCTGTCGGACCACTGGAATCCCTATGGATTTCCAAGTCTCGTGTTA